>SOMO01000022.1:46433-83744 GCA_028128575.1 Paedocypris carbunculus | reverse complement strand
CAATTACAATTTAAACCTTAAACATAAATGAACAATAACTTAAATAGATTAATACCAACATAAACAAACAGGGTTACTTGATTTTTAGGTTTCCTTTACCACCAAGGATGTCTGAATAGTTTTATTATTTCTATTGGATTAAAGAGCATCTGAACAGGTGTTCCATCATTTTTTCCCAGTGCCGCTTTAGTATCCCGATGGACCCCAAATAACCATAGTTGACTTTATATGAAACCCAAAATTAGGTTTCTACTCATTTCTATTTTTTCACTTTTCTCTCATTTCTTCCCCCCAACTTATAAGGGGGTCTAAACAAAATACCGCAATCTCACAGCTGAAGTGGAGGGGTCGACTTATAAGTGGATCGACTTATAAGCGAGTAAATACGGTAATAAAACATTTAAAAATACCATATATTGGATATATTCATTTTGAAATTATACATTTAAATATATTAAAACGTTTCTTCTCTGTATATGGAACACTTTATTTATAGTTGTTTATTGATGACATGGATACAGTGAATGCTGTTGAATACCTTTTATCTTTTGCTCGTTTTCCCTATTTTCTCCTTTTTCTAAATTGTGCACCCAAAAGCTTTACGGATTCCAATCAACAGATACGATAAAAATATCACATAAACACCAATTACAGCATTCACATCGTTGCAATAAAACGTGTGGAAAATGCACATTGTTCTTTTTTTTTTAATAATGATTATCCTTTTTTCAAAAGGAATTATAATATTAATAATAAAAATAATTTACAAGAGAAAGGAGTTTTCCTGATGATGTGAGCCTTATATTAAATAAAGCTGTAAACATAACGTTTCATAAAGCTGTGAGGCACTGTCCGCCACATATACTAAATTGCCTGTTGTATTTAGGTTTATGTTGTATTAAATATAGTCGTTTTTATTCATTGTGGATATTTTTAATTTTTACTTTGTTGCATCAGACGGAGTAGCGCTCCCAACAACGTAGTGATACAACATCAATAAAGCTGTTCTATTCTACACTCAGCAGTGAGTGTGTCAGTGCAACCACTAGGGGCATTAATGATGACTGAAACCCGGAGCATTGGGCAGTCATTTAGTGACACGCTGCTTCTGATTTTCCTCGATCTGCGAGCCGCTTTCGATCGAAACGACTATTAATGTAAAGGCAAAGGTGTTGGGGGGAGTCTTGCTGCAAATACACATAGAGCTAAATGAACACACAGAAATACAACAAACACACTTACACACACAGACAAACACACACATACAGCCAACAAACACACACAAACCCGGAGCAGTGGGCAGTCATCTAATGACGTGCGAGAGTAGAGAAATGTCGCTTTCGATTTGCAGTTTGACGGAAGTCGCACTCTTCTGCGTGTGGGTTGTCACGTGACCGCGTATCTCTGCCCCTTGTGCGCCCGTCAGGCAGCGACGCAGGATGTCTGGCAACCCGCCCAACAGCAACGACGCCTGCCTGAGCATCGTGCACAGCCTCATGTGCCACCGGCAGGGCGGCGAGAACGAGGGCTTCGCCAAGCGTGCCATCGAGAGTCTGGTGAAGAAGCTGAAGGAGAAGAAGGACGAGCTGGACTCCCTCATCACCGCCATCACCACCAACGGCGTCCACCCCAGCAAGTGTGTCACCATCCAGAGGACGCTGGACGGACGGCTGCAGGTCACACACACACACTCAAGCTCCGCCTCGTGGTTGTTATTTATAGTTGTCACGCTCATGTGGAGACGCACATAACCATTGACGAATCAGACAGGAAAGTTGCAACAATTTTAAGTGACAATTTAAAAACAATTTGAAAAAACAACCGTTTAAAAACAGAATTAAAATGGCGAGTCACACACACACACACAAACTGTATTTACACCCACACAACAGCAGCTTCAGTCATGCTGTCGCTGTACACACTGGGTGATTAACTGTGGGAGGAGTCAGGCTATGTTATGGGAGGAGTCATACGGTACATACACACAGAGTTCAATAAGCATACAGTGATAGAACAAACACACACAAACAATAAAACACACACACGCACATATACACACGCGATTGCAGCTTCAGTCATGCTCTCGCCATTGTGGGAGGAATCAGGCAATGTTATGGGAGGAGTCTTGCTACAAATACACACAGAGCTAAAAGAACATACAGTAATACAACAAACACACACACGGGCAAACAATCACACACACACACACACACAATCATAAAAACACACACACATACAAACACACACACGTCTATGTCTATTCTATAACTCTGGCTCAGGATCTCAGTGGTGACAACACAACCTGGGTATGACATCACATCCCGTGACCTGTGTGCAGGTGGCGGGTCGTAAGGGTTTTCCTCACGTGATCTACGCGCGGCTGTGGCGGTGGCCAGACCTGCACAAGAACGAGCTCAAGCACGTCAAGTTCTGCCAGTACGCCTTCGACCTCAAGTACGACAATGTCTGCGTCAACCCCTACCACTACGAGCGAGTCGTCTCGCCGGGCATTGGTGAGAGTGAGTGAGAGAGAGCGAGTGAGCGAACGAGTGAGTGAGTGAGTTAGAGAGTGATTGAGTGAGAGAGCGAGCGATTGAGTGAGTGAGTGAGACAGACCCCTGACTCAATTATAGTACACACTCTCTCTCTTTCTCTTTCTCTCTAATTCTCTGTCTTTCTCACTCTATCTTTCTTTTCACTCCCTCTCTCTTTCTCTCTCACTCTCTCTGTATGTTTCTCTTTCTCAATCTCTATCAATATCCACCCCCTCTCTTTTTCTCTCTCTCTGTATCTCATACCCTCTCTCTTCTCTCACTCTCTCTCTGTATGTCTCTCTCTGTGTCTCTCACTTTATCTATCTATCTATGTCACTCTCTCTCTCTTTCACTTTCTCTCTCTCTGCAGTTGGCCTCAGTCTTCAGAACACAGGTAAGTTCTGCACACACACACACATACACACACACACACACACACACACACTCTTCTGCTGTGCTCAGGACCCTCAGGCCGCCTGATCAAGGAGGAGTACAGCCACGACTGCATCCAGATGGACGGTCTACCTCCTCCGCCGGACCACCAGGGGGTGCTGAAGCTCCCGCCGTCAGATCACTACGGCCAGCCGCTGCCCCCCCTACAGCTGCCGCCGGAGTCCGGCCACGCCCCCCCGCCGGTCGCCCTTTACTCCAACATGCCCCTCTCTCCCAGCGGTACGTCCAGACCTGTCCCGTATCGTGGCGACTGATTGGATGCATCACTGGAATCAGACGAGTGGCAAAAATATCAAACGTACATTTCTAAGAAACGAACGAAAATCTTCGAACGTTTTTGTTTGGCTTACTCTGATTGGCTGGAGAGAATGTGATTGGAGTCGGAGTATTTATCCTTTTGTAATAATGAGTACTGGAACGAAATTCTAGTTTTAACACAGAATTATACGTTTTTAAACAAATAGAATTATACTTAATTTTAACAGAATTTTTTACATAATTTTTTAACAAACTGAACATTTTATCATTATTTTCAATAATAATAATAATATTATACATTATATGTAAGGCGCCTATCACAGTTTCATAACACAGTTTTTCGATGTGAAGAAACAAAAACGTCTACTATTATTTTGAAGTATCTGCCACCACAATAATTTAGCAATAACGTGCAAAAATAACACTTGAATCACAGTTTATCACATACTAATATTAAAAACGCGGTGAATGACGCGGTGTATGCTCGCTAAACTCCTCCCACACTTCCTGATCAAGCAGCTGCCAATCACATTCTCAGCAGCCAATCAGAGTAAGGCCCGCTCACGTGAAACTAGTGCCAGAAGTCCGAACGAAAAAAAAATGAATCAAACAAAAACATCTGAAGCGAAAAAAAAACAAAGGTTTCAAGTAAAAGCGTGAAGACTGAAAGCGAGAAATAGAAGATCAAACGTACATTTTCGTTGCATTTTTGTTGCATTTTCGTTCGTGTCTTGGAAATTCGTTTGATATTTTTGCCTCTAACTTGATTTCATACGTCTTGCGTCTTTCAGCGTCCGGCTCCATGATGCCGATGCAGGGAGGTCACGGCGACGGCCTGCTGCAGATAGCGTCTCCCCAGGGTCAGGTCATGACCCCCACGCCTCCCCCTGCCACGCCCACGCAGACCCCTGTCCCGCCCCAGCCTCCGCCCAATCAGAACGGCTACAGCGCTGGGAAACTGCCGCCGCCAGGCTCCTTCCACAGTGAGTCCAGTGTGTCGTCCCTTGTGCCTGATTGGTTGTTAACGCCGCATCGTTGTAGCGACCTGGACGGGCAGCAGCACAGCGTCCTACACCCCTGTGGGACCCCAGCAAAACGGGCGTGGCCACCAGCCCCCTCTGCACCACCCCCACTACTGTGCGTCTACGTCACGAGTCCTATTGCGCCTGGTTAAATTAAAGGGTTAAACTGCGCCTTCGTGTTCCGCAGGGTCTCAGCATCATGGCTCCGCCTCCTTTCCGCCCCCCGTGTCCAATCATCCAGGTTTGTTCTCAGCTACGTGTCCTCGGCGTGACCTCAGCCTCACTGTGCTGTGATGACTCTACAGGGCCGGAGTTCTGGTGCTCCGTGTCGTATTTTGAGATGGACGTGCAGGTGGGCGAGATGTTCAAGGTGCTGTCCAGCTGTCCGGTGGTCACCATCGATGGCTACGTAGACCCCTCGGGCGGCGACCGCTTCTGCCTGGGTCAGCTGAGCAACGTGCACCGCACCGACGCCAGCGAGCGTGCCAGGTCTGTCCCAGCGCGCCTCCTTCCTAGCCGTGTTAGCGTTAGCATGATTGTGCGTTTTAGCTCGTCAGTTTAGCGTCAGAATGATTGTACGTCTTTTAAGATGTTGGCATTAAAAAGAACCTGGTTTTGCAAGTCATGTTAGCATTAGCATTATTGCACGTCTTTGCTAATCTTGTAAGCTTGATTGTACGTCTTTGAGGGTCATGTTAGCATTAGCATGCATGTGTGTCTTTGCAAGTCATGATAGCTTGAGCATGGTTGGGTGTATCATGTTAGCATTAGCATGGTCGTGTTTTTGGTAGTCATGTTGGCATTAAAATGAAACCGTCATGTTAGCATTATTGCATGTCTTTGCTTATCATGTAATCTTTATTGTACGTCTTTGAGGGTCTTGTTAGCGTTAGCATGATTGTGTCTTGCTAGTCATGTTAGCTTCAGATGATTGTGTGTCTTAGCGAGAAATATCACTATTACCATGACTGCATGTCTTTGCTAATCATGTTAGCGTTAGCATGGTCGTGTCTGTGGTATATTTCTAGCAGACACAGTCATCTAAAGATAACACGACTAGCAAGACACAATTATACTAATGCTAACGTGGCTAACAAAGATGCACAATCAAGCTTATGGTTACATGATTAGCAAAGACGTCCAATAATGCTAATGCTAACAGGACTAGCAAAAACACACTCATTTTAACGCCAACATGACTAGTATTACCATGATTGTAAATAATCATGACTTGTGTTTGCTAATCACGTTAATGTTTGCATGATGTTAGTGTCAGAGGTGTCGTTACCTAACTAAAGCAGAAATTTGGCTTACTTTTACTTTTCTAGAGTATTTATTTTTCCGCTTACTTTCTACTTCTACTTCTTATTTTTTTTAAGCAAATATTGGTACTTTCCATTTGTTACTTCTTCAAAACCAGCCGCGTTACCGGTTAGTTTTATTTCCGTGTTGAATTGATATAAAAAAAACATCCGGACAAATGACGCTGGTAAATGATTGTGGTTAGATGAGACATATAAACAAGTATCATTCCGACACCCTATTGGTTTGCGCACGGTCCATCACACCTGCGCATCGCATTTGTCGGCAAAAGAATGACGAAGAGGCTGCTTTATGGATTCGATTAGTGTCAGTACGGCTAGAGCACAAACTGCACGGTGCACGCGCACACACACACCGTTAGAACAGACGTGAAAATGCGTGTAAAACGGCAATCGAATGTTCAACATATCATCCCAGTCCATGTGGGCGTGGCGATGACGACATAATTTTATGATACAGGGATTAACGTAAAATGTTAAAATGTTTTCAGGGAAGTATAAACACCTATTGTATGTTTTTGCTAATCATGTTGGTGTTCGCATGATTGTGTGTTTTATGTGATAGTTGTGTTTGCAGTAGCATTGTAGCAGTGTTAACAGGATTGTTTTTGCTACCAATGTTAGCATTAGCATGATTGATGCGTCCTTTGGTGGTAATGCTAGCTTTAGTGAGATCATGTATATTTTTTAGTCACTTGCCTGTTAGCATAAGCACAAACTAACACAACCAGAACTAACATAACATAAACAACAGGACTCTCAAACGCTTGAACACACACAAACACACACATACAGTAAAGTCTGTTGCAGATAGTTTCATCAGAAACGCGGTGTACCTGAAGGAAAGCTTAAAAAATATACAAAGAAATAATTAAAATTAAAAAATAGTCCCTTGCTACTTCGCGGGTTGACTATTGCGGACATACTGCTTTGCGGATTTTGTTTCTTTATTACGTATATTTCATTTTTTCCCGACCGTATCTTGGCGGAGGATGCTCGCAGTGGCTCGAGACGGACCTCGCCAGATGTGTCTCGGCGCAGAGATGCGAATCGCTATGTGGGACGTCCCCCCCACGACCACCCCACAAGCCCCAACGTCGGGAAACGTGCGCTCACGCCTCATATCCCCCCATTCAAACACTTTGAAAATTAATGTCTCCGCAGGGACGACGCGTGCAGCGGGGAGATGTTTGTTAACATTACTTTAATAAAGAATACTCGTGAAGAAAGTGTTTTAAAAGTCTGAATAACTTAATTAGTACTTAACGAGGGATTGCTGTATTTTTTTAAGCATATCTGGGGTACAATGTGCTTTACAGGAAGGGGTTAAAATTTAAATCACAAAAATGTACCACGCCACAAGTATGTCAGACGAAACATAGACTTAGAAACTTGAGTAGAAATTTTACTGTATTCCCCCCGAGACCTTCGAAACTTGCTTTTTCCCTAATTTGTAGCGGCTCCCCTAGTGGTCACTGCAATGAAAAAGCGGTTAATCGCGGCCACCTGGTGATCCAGTTATATATTTTCGTCATATTTTTATTATTCTATAACTTTCTATAATCGTATTTAACTGTATTTTCTAAGCTGTATATACTTTTTTTTGTCGCTGCTTGTGTTTCTTAGTGCTGCTGTAACATAGAGATTTCCCCACTGTGGGACGAATAAAGGACTTTCTTATCTTATTTTATCTTCTTTCAAGTGTGTCTTTGAATTCATCAAGTTTTTACATTTTTTTTTACATTTTCAAACAATTAAACTGATGATAAACAAACTGTATCACCAGTGATACAAGAAGTAGCAAACCTTTGCCTTTCTGTCTGCTTTGGTCTGATCCGCAGGCTGCACATCGGGAAGGGCGTCCAGCTGGAGTGCCGCGGCGAGGGCGACGTGTGGATGCGCTGCATGAGCGATCACGCCATCTTCGTGCAGAGCTACTACCTGGACCGAGAGGCGGGTAGGGCCCCGGGTGACGCGGTCCACAAAATCTACCCAGGGGCCTACATCAAGGTACAGAGGAGCAGAGGTGGGGGGGGGGNGTGAGATGAACGTCGCCGTGCCGCTCTTTATTTGCATCCACTTAGAGTGCTGATTGCACTTATTTTCAGTTTCCGTTTGATAGCGTCAAGACGCGGACGAGCATGTTCATGGCACACGGAGCTCCTGACGTATAGAAACACTCCAAGCAGAAGGCCAGGTTTGAAGCCGAAACAAAAGAAGATCATTACCGTAAATCAAACGGGCGCTTTAGGATGCACGTCTGTAATATTGTTCCCGGCGGGCACGGCTTTTTCAGATCCAAATTGAGAGGCTGCACACTTAACCCTCAGAGGGATGCTTCTGGAATTGGGTCTGTTTTCTTCTTTTATCTCAGCTGATGATATTTTGGTATTTGGGTCTCTGTTCCCCTGGTCTCGGAGGAGATGCACAAGGCGGCGCTAAATTAAATCACGATATTAAGCTTTGTCAGTGGGTGATGTTTATTAATATGGGTAATGTCATAGGCTGGGTGTTATCTGCTTTTAATGGGCTTTTGTTTTCTCGCTCTCTCTCTCAAGCTCTCCTGATTCGATCAAAGGGGTAAAATGGCTCGACCCCAACCTGCTATTAGCGGAGTTTTCACAAAGAGCATCTTGTAATCTGGCTTTGTGTGTGGTGAGACGGAGGATGCTGATGCTGTAAATGTCAACGCGGTTGTCAGTGTGATGCCACTTCTGCTCAAACAAGCCGTTTCAGACGTCCAAGAGGAGGCCGCACTTTTACAGTTGGGTGAAACGAAACGATGGACGGACTCGTTTATGACATCACAATGAATTTTTCAGGGACGTGATATCAAAAGAGCCACGATGGCTTCATTTGCCGTGCCGCCATCAGGGAAGCCGTAATGTATTCTAGACGCTTTCCGCCANTTTTTTAACTAGTTAATCACACTTTCCCAACCAAATTATTCGCGATTAAGCGCAAAAATAATTATTTATAATAATAATAACAATTTTACATTTATAATTATAAATAATAGTTTATTTTCATAATAAGCAAAGAAGCTTGTAATATTGTGTGACGGGTAAGGCAAAGAGAACTCGGGAGGCTGAGGTGAATCCATTCGCGAGTTTTAATGTAGCCAAACAAAACAATACATTGCAGTAAAGGTCATTCACAAGTGCCGTAGTTGCATAGGAAACAGTGGAAATACTTGGAAACTTGACCCATGCGAAACAAAGGTCGAGATCCTGGAGCGGCATGCGCTGAAACAATAATCAGCAACACTATAATGTTTATAATGACACAAATGTCTGCTTTAAATACACTCTATGGCGGAAGCTCAGATCAGAGAGTCACCATGGCACTCCGGCGAGAGCTCCCCCTGCAGGCATGGTGTTACATAGTGAAGTGTATAATATAAATTAATGTAAACTCAACACAAAATAAACACTTTTTTAAATACTGTAGTACAGTAATCGCTCGTTTATTGCGGTCGATACGTTCCAAGCCCGACCGCAATAGGTGAATTTCCGCAAAGTGGAGGCACACAACATTTACGTATTTATTTAACACTTATTCAGACTTTTAAAACACTTTTTTTCGCGTAGTATTCTTTATTAAAGTAATGTTAAACATTAACCAGACGCATCATCCCTGTGGAGATATTAATTTTCAAAGTGTTTGAATGGGGGAATCGAGCAGGAGTGCTGGGGCTCGTGCGGCAATGTGCCCAGTAGTCGTGATCTGATGACATTTACGGGTGACGTCAGACTGAAACCGAAAGGTCGAGAATGTAGTTCCGAAGCCGTTTGGTCATCTCTTTGGTTTGCTTTTGTGTTATTTAAATGTTTTGTAACGTTATTTAAAGGTTTTGGTGAGCTTCCCATCCTCTGCCTTTTTATTTTTGGTGACCCGTGGCCGGGCTGACGCATTACATCGGGAAAAATGAATCCACGAATATATGTAATAAAGAAACAAAATCCGCGATGCAGTGAATCCGCGATAGTCGAACGGCGAAGTAGCGAGGGATTACTGCATATCGTTTTTGATTAAAGAAAACAATGTGTAAGCCTGTTCATAATTATTAAAAAAGAAATGTATTGAGCTAAAGAGAACACACATATGTATTTGAATGTGTGGCAAAAGTATGGCACTTATAATTAGTCTAGCTGAAAACGCTGACCACACATTTTTACTAAAGGAACAAAACGGCGATCACATTCATATCAAAAGGAGCACAATACCAATCACACACTCAAGGAACAAAACTAAGCTGGAAGTCGACTGAAACATCGCTGTCCTCGTCATGTTTCCGTAAGTTTTCATCATCGTGCTGCTGCACAACAAGCAACATACAGTAGATGAGCATTTTACCAACTTCAAACTAGACAACCCGCGCGCCGTTCACAAGTTTAACGCACCTGCAGCCTGTTCCAAAGTATTTCTCGCCGTATGTGACAACTTACAGCTTAAACTGCAGCTCTGTCGATAAAAAAGCAATCGCATTAACTAGGGATGCACCGAAATGAAAATTCTTGGCCGAAACCGAAAACCGAAAAAAAGGAAAGCCTGGCCAAAACACCGAAACAATTGCATTTATTGCTATGATGGTATACTAAATTTACTAAAACAAAGGCATTGCAATTGCAAAAATTAATAATGAAGTTTCAAAGAATAAATGAAATAAAATGTGTTACTAATATGCAAATATTTATCAAGCATATTGCAACACTCAAGTATAAAATATAATTCAATCTAAAATGTTTAACTTGACCTACTGGCCTGCTGAAATGTTGTAAAATTAAATGCTCCTCCATTGCATTTTTCCTAACAATTGCATTTAAGTTTAAAGTGCATTCAGAACAAGTGCAAAAGACACAACATTTTCTCTGCAGGTCTTAATAATAGTATAAATAGGTTTCTGTTGAGCTTGTCATCTGACTGACTTTTGAGAAAGATTTGAGACTGTATTTAAATAAGGCTAATTACATTTTAAAAAGTTTAAAACGTTTAAAAAAGAATGCATGATTATAACTTTATTAACGCGGGGTTTAAACTTTGAAAAGTAGCAAACAAGGAAGTACAAAATGCCTTTTAAGGCAATACTTGCTCCGCCCACTTTCGGCGCCTCACACTGTCTTGACGTCATGACAGTCTGGGGCGCCGGCGTCTCAGACTGTCATTCTGCGGTTCTGCAGTTGGTGGCTTCTCCAGAGGATTCGAACATATTTCTACGGATTGTGCGCTGACAGACTCTAAGCGCGGACTTTTCATAGTTTTTACCGTGATATTTACCGCCACTTTGGGCGCTTTAGAGCTGCGCTAAAGGATTAGCGTCCGCTAGAGACGCATCAGATGAGCTGATCTCTTTAGTTTGCTGCTCAATCGGAGTACGAAGAGAGAGAATGTTCTCTATTAAGAGCCACTGGTGGAAAGTGAATGTCGCGGGGAGTTCGTTATCGGTGCTCCGCTATATCCCGCCGCTCTTACGGCCTCTGCTGACATCATCAACCTTCGGCCGTGTTGTTTCGGTGAAAAAAGTGTTTCGGCTGAAAACTGAAAATGCACTTTTTGGCCATTTTCGGCCGAAAATTTTCGGTGGCCGAAAATTCGGTACATCCCTAGCATTAACAGTAATTTGGCAGACGCGTTTATCTAACGCGATTTACAAAACGAGGAGCAATTGAAGCTATTTTTTTAAAATACAATAATTACTGAAACACACCAGTCAATGATAAACACTTGATAAACAATGATAAACGTGCTGGTGAAAGAGCTCAGTGCTCATAGATTTCCAACGACGAACTAGATGATCGTGCGCACGCCGCTCGTGGCACTCGTGCACATGCTTCCCGGAGTTCATCAAATTCTTGTGAGCCGCTTTAAGGCGCGTTTACGAACGTGTACGCTTTTACAGGCCTACAAAAGACAATGAAACGAGTAAAATAATAATGAATGAGTTAAATGTGCGCCACGGTACCTCAGGGATCAGCGTTCGCATGGTCGGTGCTTCCCTTCTCTTCTAGTCCTTCCTTATTAGTGAAGTGCGCTGTGATTTCTTTGCAAAATACTGCACACAATGCTTTTGTTCTTTCTACGGATTTGTCTGGCAAGGTTTTAAAGTGAAACTCTGCGTCCAAACGTCCATTCATTGCGCTTAAAAAAAAAAGTGGGGAAAATAAACCGGAAGTGGAAAAACAGCAATTGTGATTAATGGCGTCAATAAATAACAAAGGTTAAAAAACAAAGGTTTNTGTGTATATATATTTTATTAATATTATTTATTAATAATGTAAAATAAATTAATAAGTGAAACATTTTGTGCCTGAAAAATCAGGGGGGTGCTTATTTTAAAAAGAAAATTTACGTAATTTAGCCAGAAATGATAAAACCCTTTTTTTTGTCCCTGAAAAATCTTGGGCGGTGCTCATATTCTCGTCAATACAGTTGTTAAAATATGTGTGTGCGGTTTCTACTCTGTTCTCTCAAACCGACAAGCCTGATTTCTCCCTCCTCGTGTGCGCCAGGCCTCTCGGCAGCGGCGGGCATCGGCGTGGACGACCTGCGGAGGCTGTGCATCCTGCGCCTGAGCTTTGTGAAGGGGTGGGGCCCCGACTACCCGCGGCAGAGCATCAAACACACCCCCTGCTGGGTGGAGGTGCACCTGCACCGGGCGCTGCAGCTGCTGGACGAGGTGCTGCACACCATGCCCCTTGCTGACCCCGGACCTGCCAACTGAGCCCACCCCCACCCCCCCGGAGCTTGCGATGTTTCAGTGCGTTTCTGTTCAGTCGTGATTCTCTCGTCCAGGCCACATTTCACCTGCAGCTTGTTTAGGATGGAACGAATGTGTCTCCTGCAACTCTTTAGAATGGAAGAGTGCGACACCTGCAGCTCGTTTAGTAAGGAACAGTTGCGTCACCTGCAGCTCGTTTAGGAAGGAACAAATACGTCATCTGCAGCTTGTTAAGGAAGGAACGAATACGTTACTGACGTCGCATAACACGCTTATTCGTTTGCAGAAACAGTGGGAAAAATCAGCGACAGAAGCGAGTTTATTGGTAAATGGTTGTCGTGTCTGCTGTCTCTGCCCCCTTCAAGCACTTTCCCATGATGCATTTGAGGTTGGTCACCGGTGAAATGTGGCCAGAGACGTCGGATTTTGATGTACATAGCTTAGCGTTACCGCCAACAATGCAAGTTTACACAGGGTCGATCGCAAGTTACGTTCAGGGAAGAGCTTTACTGTTCATACGCCTTCAGCTTTGCACGTCTGAGGTGCTGCGAAAGAAATAATCGTTCGCGATTGTTCGCTCTCTCACCGAGACACGTGGAGTCTGTGTGTTTGGTTAAGTGTACGAGAGAAGGCTGAGAATCGATCTGGCGTGACGGTGGAGGATGTACCGCACTTCTGCTTTCGCATCTGGAGCGATGGATTTAACAATGAATTGCTCGGCTAACAATCTTCACCTCACTAAATACCTCCCAGCGCGTTCGTCTCGTCAGAAAGACGGATTCCCGCGCTCGTGCGCTACAGTAGATCCCGCGTGTCACCGGCTGAGCTGGTGACCGGCTCATTTATTTTCATACCAAAAAAAAAAAAAAGAGAAATATACGAAAACAGAAAAACCAAGTCTGCGTTGTTTAGCTTTAAGATGGTGGTTTTGTGTCGTGACGCAGTTTGACGTGTTTAACCAAATCATTCGCCATATGTGGTGTGACTCACCGAGCCGGATTACCTCACGAGAACCAAGCCTGGCCATGCTTAGTCCAGGCGGCGCGCTGACCTCAAACTCCTGAGCAGAATGTAGAGCGCAAGGTCGACGGGTCAACGGGTTTCTACAAAGTTGCAACGACATTAACAACGTAACAAAAGGACGTAATGATTTTGGTTCGGTCCTTTCGCTTTCCGTCGTTCTGTCGTGTTAAATATATTTAGCAGATTAGTCGTCGCGTGCAATAATTGTTGGTTTATTGCGCAGCTCCTCAGAACGCCGTACAATCTTTCATCCGCGACAGATGCAAGTATTCAATAGCAAATACGTCACGTGACCTTGTTCAGTTTGTCGTGGAACTTGCATTTCGCGATGTTGCCGACGCCTTTTGTCTGATGCCAAACCCCCCCGCCTGATAAAAAAGTGGGCGGCGGCGACTTCTGTATTTTGTGCCTTTATTTTAGTTTTTTTTTTTTTTTTAAGTTTCATTCTTCTGTGGAATTTGGGTGTGTCGGGAGTTCAACTAGTATTTTTTTGAGGAATGACATAAACCACGAAAACGGAGGACATGCGCTTAACACGGTCACTTTAACTCATCACGCGCCATTCTAATTGCTACAATAAGCAATTTGCCACTCGTGCAACGATATTCCAGACGAAATGGCGTTTATAATGTGGTGGCCGATGATTGTGTCGCCAGACGTGATGACAGACGTTTGTATCGATGGGGAAAATTCAATTATCAGTTGCCTTTTCTTGCTGGGACTTTCAAGATCACAAAGTCACAGAACAAGCCAATCAGCTTTTGTGGGAGGGGCTACTGCACGGCCTCTGAAAGAGCTTTGATGTGTCTTTAAGGCAAAGACGTTGTTGTGACGCGGCTACACTGGTGTAAAGTACTTGAGCACACTTTAGGGATTTTTGTAAATTTTGTAAAAATGTTTTTACTTATTAGTATTTTGGCTAGTTTGTACATGTACTGAGTATCAAAAATATAAGTTACTATTAAATTCACGCAGTCCCAAAAAATTCATGCAATCAACAAAGTATTACTAGTAGTAATGCATGTACAAATATTCTCAGTGTTTCAATGTCTAAATAATTTTTTTCAGTTTCTTTACGCGTTTGTCGTACTTTTTAAAAAAAAATCAGTTGTATTGTACATGTGTATACATATTGTATTTTTACAAAAATGTACACAAATTCCTAAAATGTACTCAAGTACTTTTGCAAAATTGATATTACATTGTTACAACTTAGGATGAATTGTGAAATCCGTCAAAACGTCATCAGTGACGTCGCCGTCCACTGCGTAGTAGCCCCTCTCCAAATTACTGTTTATTGTTTGTTCAGTGTCACAAATTGAATTTCTGTTTGCGCAAACTTTCGTCTGTTTCTGTGCAGGCGTCTGTGTTGCCGTGGAATTTTTACCACACACACGTGCAGTTTGGTCCGTAATATCGTCTCACAGTCGCCGAACAGCGTTGGTTTTCAGTTGAAGACTTGAACGCTAGAACAACTGCTCTGTAACGTTGCTTTTCTCTTCTTACGTCGATGTGCGTGTGTGTGTGTGAGGTCACATGACAATCACTCGAGCCGACAGCATCCATCACACACACCAGTATTTATCTGCTACAGACTATTTTATTGATATTGTGGTTTGGATTCTTGCTGTTATTACTCTGTTGTTGACGGGCGATGCGCTCCTGTATGTGGACTGTACACCAAAGTAAAAGCTTTTGATAAAAGACGTGCGTCCCGCTGCCTATTCTTGACTGTGAAGTTGACAACTATTAAATAAAAATACAAAAGTTAATTGTTAACCAATAACGCCATAATAAATATTAATCAAGCCTGTTTACCAATGATTCCTAGCTGAATGTTTTAAAGGAAAAAGAAGTGGCCACGCCCTTACACCTTTGTTCTCAGAACCATGCAGCAGGCCGGATATCTCCAGGACCAGGGTAAGGTGAACCAGATGTTTCATTGGAACATAAACCGGCAATTACAGGAAGAAAAGACGGGGGGAGCTCTTGCCTCCTCAATGTTTACGATCATCGTCCAAATCAGTTGCTATTTAAAAGAGAAACGAGAACAAGGCGCCATCATCTGACAGGAACAGCAAGTCAGGAGGCGACATCATTTTCTCACAAACACTCATCACTTCAGATCAATGCAAACAACTACAATAGCGGACACTAATAATAAAAATAATTTTTTGGGGACTTTAGAATGTGTAAAATAATATGTATATGTAGGGTGAGCAAGCGTCCTCTTTTTCCCGGACATGTCCTCTTTNTTGTTCAGGAGCGATTTCTGAGGGAGCCAATTGCGCGCGCTTGGGTAGCGGTGGGTGTGGCCACGCCTTCGTGGCGAGCGCTTCTTCGCGATTGGCTGCAGCGGTGCTGCGAGATTTTATATGACTTCAGTGTTTCTGGAGGAAACAGGATTTCCCATGTGTAATGTCTACGTTCCCTTATCTCTCAGGGAACGAGGGTTACATACGTAACCTAGACAGTTTTCAACTCTGCATGTCTTCAGAGCTTGTTCGTTAGGTCAGACACATATTAATTTATTACCTGAAACGTTATAGTTAAAATATTAAAGTCAAGTCAAAGCGTTTTATTGTCAGGTTGTTCTGCACAATGAAAATCTTACTTTGCCGTACATGCATTGAAGTCCAGTAGTAAGAAAGAAAATAAAAACGAAGTACATGCGATAAATAAATCAAATAAGTACAGTGCAAAAAAAACAGAATATGTGTTTATGTACATTTTGTGCAAAAGATGCAACCAAAAAGATCAGATAAAGTGACACGTGTTCCTTAAAGTGATGTTGTGCGTCTGTAACAGCAAATGTCATCACTGTGTGAGTCGCTGGACTAACAAGATGGCAGAAGGGAAGAATGAGTTCCAATTCTTCAGTCTGGAGTTTCTGCACTCCAAACTCCTGTATCGCCTTCCTGAGGGAAGGAGTGTGAACAGTCTATGTTGGGGGTGCACTGTAAAAAATCCAACTCGCGTTTTGTTAGCTCAACTCAACAGCATATTCCAAGTTCATCTAACTTCTACCACAAGTGAAAGTTAAATCAACTTGAAAAAGTTAGTTCTATTGACATTTCACATTCATATGTTGGTTCAACTAAAAGACATGTTGAATTAGCAAAGAAAATTGCGTTTAGCGCATTAAAAGGATCGTACGGAAAAGTTAACACATGTGCGTGATGCCACTCGTACCACGTGCAGTTTTGAAAGTTCCCAGAGATCAACGCGTCCACTTCACATTTTGGAGGGAATTCTTTAGTAAGTCACCACAAATTTGTAATATTTTACATTTTGCTTTGTATTACATTAAATAAATCGCGTTAAATTAAGCCTTTGCTTTCGTGCTTTTCCAGGTTCTCATGAGACAAAACGAATTGTTTGGTATCAGGAAAAGGAACACTGCAATTTGTTTGGTAAGTGCTCTAAGATGTGTGAAGGACGAGAAGTTTGTGTATTCGACCGGGTTTCAACGTGACATTTTCTAGTGGTTGTTGTTCTTTATTCATACTTTAAATTAAAGTAGAGCGATGTGTCAGACGTGTTTGCATTGTGGTACTTTATATGCGGATTACAAAACTCATAACGCAATTTTTCATTATTCAGAATCAGAGATGGGGGACTCGAGTAACATGACTTGACTCGAGTCTGNCACGAACAATAAACAAAATGCAACAATCTTCTACTTTCACATTTTCACACAGTGGCTTTGGGACAGTCTGTAACTGTGAATAGCGCTTTACAAATGCACTTGAACTTGTTCGACGGTCTGCTTCAGCTACGTTTGTGGAGGCTCGACCAGTAAGAATTCACAATAATCATCTCAGCTGCAGAGATAAACAAAGGAACTCCAGTCGGTGACGTCAGTTCCGCCAGCTGAAAGGGTCACCTGGCCGTTGGCGCAGATGAAAGAGTCGTCTTTATTCCAGGTAATTTAATTAATTCTGTTTCTGAACGTATCCTAATGATTACTTAGTTAACATATTAGGAATCAGACATATATAAGTAAAACGTTTCAAATTGAAATTTTTAAAACGTACTCCCTTTTCCGTCTCCCTGTGTATTTTTATCACTGTGGACGACCAAGAAAATGCACAGCATAAGCGAATGGAAGTTTATTGAAGGCTTCAGCAAGTAAAAGTCACATTGTTATGATAATTAAAACGTCAGATCCATGTAGAAACACAAAAACAACACAAACTGCACTGATTTACAGCTTTGTAGATTTTATTTCGACTATCGACAGTACCAACAAATATTTTAGAAAATTACAAGATTACATATGATGTCTAATATATCAACAAAGTAATCATTAAGAAACGTTCACAAACCGAATTAGTATTCATGGGCGAACGGGTCAGCCGCCCAGGCATAGCGGCTGCCAGTGCTCCGGGGAACTCCATCGAGTACAATAATTGTAAAGTTTTTATTTTCTTTATAAATATTATTCTATATGCATGACGTCGTTAAGGGGGTGAATGTTATTAAGATTCTTGGGGCATCATAAAAACCACAATATCCCCCTTTCCGAGAATTAGACAACCCTCTTCTGTTTAACATAGTGGTACAGTCCAGGTGCGGGTCAGATCGGATATTTGTTCGTTTCAGAGGAACATCAATAATGTTCGCAGGTCAATTTGACTCGGGGGCCATTTATTATGCATATAAGTTTCAGAAACCAATAAGTTCCAAAAAACAATGTTTATATCTCATCAATAACTCTATTTCTAACCATTTGAATGCATTTTTTATTTATTGATATTATGTATGGTTCACACATCATCTTTTAATAAACATAGTTCGCTTGTTTTTTTATTTTTTTAATAAGGTTTTTATTTTTTATTTTTTTATGTATAGTAAAAGTTCAACATGTGAATTACTATAGTTTTTATGCAATTGAATAGTCGTTAGTGAATAGTCGTACCACTGAATTTGACAGTTTTTTTATGTAAATGTCTTGCAGTGCGTGCGTGTGTATGTGTGTTAGTTTTATTGTGCATGGATTTGGTTAGAATAGTTCTGAATTCTAATTTATATATAAAAAAAACCCCAACAATATCGTTCTATGTTAAACATTTATTTTACAAACTATTTACAACACGTATGACAAAAAAAAACTTTAGTTCTCTTTTGTAAATACAATGACGTGTGGTTGTATGATGGTTTTTGCTGAGACTGTTGTGACACGATCACTCAAGTCATCATATTTTTCCCATCCAACAGCTGTTCTCCTGCAGTAAGTCACATAATGTCCAATGGATTGCCATGTTGTTCCAGGAATGAATGCAACAACACTTCGCAGAGTGAATAGATGGCTGTTGAGATCCATGTTCACTGGGATTTCAGAAAGAGAGTGGGTGGTATCGTTCATTTCAAGACAAAGCAGTCGTCCTGTTGTGAAGGTGTGTGTGACTGAACCACAACAAACTATTTTGTTTGTGTCATTTGTCACTTTCAAATCCTCTGGGCAGTTCTCTGGCGACCCGAGTGGCTTCAGACATATGGATGTGTTGAGATGCAGTCCATCTTCTACTGCCTCTTTGAGATTTTTCAGTCCTTTGCTTTGTACAATCTCCACATTTATAGGCACAATAGGAACTGACCTTGAAGATTCAGTACTTCGGCTGCAAAAGGGAGAGGAGCATTTAGAGAAGATGGATGCACTAGGCACTTCTTTCATTGTTCTTGAAATTATGTTGTAAACGTTACAGTTTGCATCTACCTGAAGAACTCCTGATTTCAGCGTAACACATTCAAATGTGTCCAAGAGCATTTTTGCTCTCTTTGTATACACGTCTTTTCCAACGCCTTTTGTGATCATGGTCTTTACTAAATCTAACATGTCATTGTTGATATGTTCCTGCTGGAGATGATCAGCAAATGACGTACTGTCACAGACGGCAGAGCAAAGCGACTGGCAAAAGGAGTCAAAGGCGCAGGTGTTGATAACACTGACCAGCTTTTTATCCACTTTGATGGCAAGTTTGGCCTGGAAGTTACCATTTTTCAACAAATTAATTTTGGTTCGTTTTGTTTTTAACTGTGTGTCAGCGTGTAGCCACTCGGGGCATGGGTTCAGGTAAGATGGTCGTTTTTTGTGTGGAAGGATGAGGCCTTTCCAGTTTTCCACAGGGTTTTCTTCAATGTCTGTTAAGCTTGGATTTTGCCTTGTTGTTTCAGTCTGCTTCAAGACTGTCTTGGGTACTGAGCATAACCTCATGCTGCCCTCGAGGAATTCGAGATGATGGAGAACAAAGCGGTCAACTCGCATTGGAAGGCTTGCATTTTTAAACAGGCCGTGTTTAATGTTTTTAAACTCCGCTTCGACATTTGCAGAGCTTGCTGTTTTTTGGACACTTCTAAAATGAGGAACCATCACCGACGTCCAAAGTGGCAAATATGAAGCCAATCGTATCACGTTAGGGACCAGATCAGGGAGGAAATGCAAATTATCCCTGTCACCATGGTGCGCTGCACACATCTGACTGTGTGCACAGATGTCCGCAACCCAAGTTTTCATGTCAGTGTTTAGTGTCTCTACATGTGTTGTCTCTTCCTGGTTTTGTTCGTCATCTGGGACAATTGGTAAGGAGCCCTTTGCAATTCTAGTCTTTATTTTCGCTTTGCATGTTTCGGAAATCACCGGAATGCCTTGGCCATCATTTCCCTCTGATTCACTTAAAGCAACAACTGCTACAGAAAAAATGAGTTCCTTGGCATCGTCAAGTGACTCACATTGTAACAGTTGTGCCATGGCTCTGAGATAGAATTCTCTGATTCTGTTTCCTTTCTGCCTGAGACATTCCCAGCGGCTGATGAGCTTGATACAATGTGCCACATCTATTCTGATGAAACATGGAGGAACGGTCAAATTGCTTTTGGTTAGAATTTTAAAACAGTCACTGACATATGTCTTCAGATGTGGGTAACTGGTGAAAGCTTTAACTAATGCACCAAGCAGAGCCAGAGAAAAATCAGAAACTGCTTCTTTTGGCACAGGAGCACCTGCCCGCTGCCATTCAGTGAGCCAGTTTGCAATGGAGCTGGTAGTGTGGTTTTCTGAGAGCATCTGAACAACTGGAATGTGGTCTCCCTGTGAACACAAAACTCCTTGATATAGAAAAATATGTCCTGATGTTCCACAAGGTCTTTTCAATTTTTTCACAACTGTACCAGTTGCGTCAAAGCTCACAACTGTGTTTGCCTGCTTTGACTTCGTTTTATAAACTTGCATCTGGGATGCTGTCCAGTAATGGCAATAAAACCTATCCAGACCAATATCGTAAATACTGCCATTGTGTGGAACACTGTATTTTAACATTTGGAGTGATGTGATGGGGTCTTTGTCACCAAGTTCTTCATCACCCATCTCCTGTTTTGCTTTACGTAACGTTGCCAAATTTGGTAGGTGGCTGGGCTCGACGTCACCAACATCCATTAATTCGTAAGCTTTTGCTGCTCTCCAAACATGTGCTGGTTTACGTCCCTCCCAAAGTTCTTTGGCTACCTGTTTCCTAATGTCTCCTGACAATTTCCTTTTTGCTGTCCCTGTATGTAGGCTTTCGTCAACGCTGGACAGCACACAGCAGAGCACTACTGGTTTGTCAGCTTCTGGTAAATCGTGGATTTTAATGGAGAGTTGTGCACTACACTCGATACACTTTCCAGTTATATCAATGAATGTTGAAGTAATGTTTGGATAGACCTTTGCTCTTCTGAATTTCAGTGTGCATGACAGTTTTATGGATTTCCATATTGCTTCATTCAGCGCATGGGTCCACATGCCTCGTTTTAAAACATTGTATTCCCTTTTTTGTGATTTCACAGATGTGTCACAATAAACAACTTTCTCTGGCCAAATTTGTTGCCATCTCTGGTATGTCAGTGTGACGTCAAATTTAAGATCACTGCTGGATAGTGAACCATCTGTTGAGTAGTTGTCCACACTACTGTCTGAGCTCTCTGCAGAAATGGTGCAGTCTGTGCCCGCTTCGATATTGTCATTGTCAGTTTTTTGTATCCCAAGTATAGTCCACAAATTATGCCGGTTTGTTTTGACCAGTGTGTAAAGGCCCTTTGGTGAAATCCTTTTGTCGAGCTGCTGACTTAGAATTTTCCAGATGTTTTCGGAAGGAAATGCAATTTTCTCCCCAATAACAATATCATTTTTTGACGCAATGATGACCTTGATAACATCATCAGTATCGCAGGCTGGTTTCTTTGGCATCTAATCAAAAGACAAATTGTCAAACACTCTTAAATGNAGGCCCTTTGGTGAAATCCTTTTGTCGAGCTGCTGACTTAGAATTTTCCAGATGTTTTCGGAAGGAAATGCAATTTTCTCCCCAATAACAATATCATTTTTTGACGCAATGATGACCTTGATAACATCATCAGTATCGCAGGCTGGTTTCTTTGGCATCTAATCAAAAGACAAATTGTTAAACACTCTTAAATGCATGTGCAATGTGCAACTTTGTTTATCTACAAAATAGCATGTTTATCTACAAAATAGCATGTACACGCATACGCTCATAAATATTTTGCAACGATATAATTTAGTTTCATATTTCTTAGTCTCGTATTCGTTACGTATGTTCTTTTTATTTAACTTCTAATCGAGCAACTGCCTACCTTGTCTCCGCGTTTTCCCGATATATCCCACAATGCATTTTGATGATCAAAAGTTTTTTTATGAGAAAAGAGTTAACGAACTCATACTGATCTCACAGTATTATATAAGTAATTCCCATTTATTGTTTAAATTAATTAGTAAAAAAAAAAAAAGGCAAATAAAAAATGGGTGGCAACAGTTACGTCATAACGTCATTGTATACCGTTTTACATACGGCGTTTNGAGTGTTTGGTTGTGTTGGTTATGCACATGTCCCGGACACTGAGCGGAGAAAGCTGGATAAAAAGGCAGTGAAACTTTGATTTGTGGGATATGGAAACAATGCAAAAGGCTATCGTCTGTGGGATGAAGAAAAAATTAAAATTTTCATTCGAAGAAATGTCATTTTCAATGAATCAGACTTTGGCTGGGAAAAGAAAAAGGAAACTTGCTCAACAAATGAGGTGACCATAAGCTTGGTTGAAAAGAAAGCATCGTCTGATGAAGTTACTGTCAGTGATGAATCAAGAAACGGCAAAAGAATCAGAAAACCTCCAAAGAGATTTGGATATGAAGAGTTTGCTGATGTGGTAACCGTCAATCACTTTGCCAACGTGTGCTGTGTGAATGAACCAAAGACAATGAGTGAAGCAGCAGATTTGGAATATGAATCACTGCAAGTAAATGACACATGGGATTTAGTGGATTTACCAAAGGATCGAAAGAAAGTCGGATCAAGATGGGTGTTTAAAGTCAAGCATCACAGTGATGGACGAGTGGAGCAGTACAAGTGCAGACTTGTTGCCAAGGCATACTCGCAGGAGTTTGGCATTGACTACGATGAAACGTTTTCACCGGTTGTACGATTCACTTCAATTCGTACACTCTTGTCCTTTGCTGTTCAAAATAAGCTACATGTACATCAATTGGATGTTGTAACTGCATTCTTAAATGGACATCTAGAAGGAGATATCTGTATGGAGCAACCAGAAGGTTACATCCAACCTGGACAGGAACACCTAGTGTTTAAACTGAAGAAATCCATATATGGACTAAAGCAGTCTCCTCGCTGCTGGAGCAAAGTCTTCACAGAGTTCATGAAAGATGTAGGATTCACTCAAAGCACAGCTTAACCATGTATGTTTGAGAAGACAACAGGAACTGGAGAGATAATGATTATCTGATTTTGATCACAGAGTCGACAGAGAACATGAAGGACATGGGTGAATATTTTTGGGGATATCTGTTGTTCAAGATAAAGCAAATGAGTGTCTTCTACATCAGAAACATTACATCGAAGCTATTCTTCAAAAATATGGTATGGACAAAGCCAATCCAGTTTCAACACCTGCAGATGCTAATGTTAAGTTAAGGAAAGATGATGGCGTCAGTGAGGCAGTGGACCAGAGCATCTATCAATCCATGGTTGGAGTTTGCTATATGCTGCGATGGCCACAGGATCAGACATAGTAGTGTGGTGTCAAAGTTTAATGCAAATCCAAATGCTGCACATCTCACAGCTGTGAAAAGGATTTTCAGGTACTTGAATGGAAACACAAAACCTTATGCTCAAGTATCAACAGTCAGAGACAACAACTTTGACTGGATTCTCAGATGCTGACTGGGCAGGAGAACAAGATGTTCGTCGATCAACTACTGGCAATTTGTTTCTACTGGCTGGAGGAGCGGTGAGCTGGCTGAGCAAGAAGGAGTCAACGGTGGCGTTATCAACAGCAGAGGTGTCGTACTAAGCTAAAGAGCTCAAGAAGAAGTCTGGCTGAAACGATTGCTAAATGATCTTGGAATCAATGCTACATCAATCGTGATCCAAGATGACAATCAAGGAGCTATTGCAATAGCAAAGAATCCGGTTGATCATGCAAGAACGAAGCACATAGACATTTGTTACCACTATATCCGTGAATGTGTGCAACAGGGACAAATACCATTGCCGTACTGTTCAACGGTTGAGATGAAGGCTGACATTCGCACAAAGCCATTAACCAAACAACAGTTTGAACATCTTGGAAGCAGAATTGGACTTTCTGGACTTTCTAACTTAAAGACTTGGTCTTAAAGGGGCACGAATGACTATAACTGTTAGGAGCGTGTACCGCGGGTGCAAATCAGAAAGGGTTTGTGACCCAAATGCAGGAGAGAGTAACAAGCTTCAGGCCAGGGTGTTTCAAAAAAGGGAAAAAACGTTTACTGAAATCCAAAATGTTGCCAAACTTTGCATATGCTCCACAAAAGTACAAAGTGCAAAACCACAGGACCAAAAAACATCGGCAGCCAGAAAACCACAGCTCGAGAAAAAACAATAGAGTAACACTCACAGAGTAGGGCTCAAGACTGAACAAAGAAAAATTGACAAACCCTTCCCTTAAATAGCCATGATCACAGGTGTTAGGCGTTGTGCTGATTTGTGTCGAAAGGGTTAATCCCAAAATAAACAGTCCCTCTAGTGGCCTAAAACGTCCATGCCACCAGGATTCTTACAATAACGTAATGACTATACGAATGAGCCATCCAATACCCCATAGGCAGGTAGCTGACAGACGTCAAAGTGACCTGAAAGGGAACACAAACAACACATGAACACAGTGACACTATCCAGGGCATTCTGGGAAACCGAGTCTGAGAATAACTATGATGGGTGAATCGTCGTGAATGAATGAAAAGGAATTTATTTTGAAAAGCCTTTAATTGTCCCACAGCGGGGACTTTGCGTTGCTCTCGAACCAAGAAAAGCGCTATATAAATAAAAATTTACGTGTGCTTTTTAAACTTGAACTTGTCCTTTACGAATGTTTGTTTTCTATATACTGAAGCACAGATTTGTTATTCAAATCGACGTGCAGTTTTTCAATTTATAAACGTATATTGAAAACGGTGTTTCCGGCTTTGGTCGGCAGGGGGCGCGCGCTCGGTCGCGGTCCTGCATCCGCCCTTCAGCATCACCGTCTCGGGCTCATCTGGAGCGGAGGAGGGAGACGCGGCGGCAGCGCATCCACACGCGAAAACACCCTCGTCACGGACACGGGCTCCTCTCGAGGCTCGTCCCGGGGAAATTCATGGACACGGAATAGCGGTTTCTTCATCTTCGCTGTTTATTTTATTATTTTTTTTTTATTTGAACGATCACGGCGGAGTCGTCGACTTGAAAATGGCAGAGATAACGGATTTAAAAGCCACCTACGGTGAGTGTGAGGCCCGTGTTTACGTAACACCGCGGGATATTTCTGTCGCGGAAAAGGGTTCAAAATCAATAAACGTGCGCGAGATTCAGATATATGTATGTGTATGTACGTAACCAGTATGGCACATTTCCAATAAATAGTGCTTATACAGTATATTGGCATTTACGTTTGAATATCGATATTGCTTTTTTACTTTACTTACATTTTGTACTTTACATATATTGAACATTATAACACGATAAAGAACAAATAATAGGTAAACGATTGTAAAATTAACATTTTGAGATTAATTACGGTATCTGTTAAATGTAATCGACAATGGCGTGTGTATACACACATTCTGTCTAATGTCACACACTCGTACACGCAGGTAACTATCAGTAGTGTCTGACATTTCAATGATATAATTAATTTAAAAAACAATCGAGTTTTCACATAAAACGACTCGAAACTGGGTGGCACACGCGTATGACGTCATGTCTTTTCACCGCGCGCGACACTATCAGCTGGAGCAGCTCGTGCCAACTACCATTCCACCGGATGTTTCACTTTATTCGAAACATTACTATTGCGTCTCAAAAATATAAGACCACTAAAAAAGAACAGACTTTTTTTCAGAATTCCAAGTTATGAAGTCAGAAAGTACTTTTTTTGTTGTGGAAACGGGCTTCCATAAAGACATGATCCATAGCCTTTAATTATGATTAAAATAATTGTATCCTACATTTAACAATTGCTTTTGTTATTGTGCATGTGAGTATTTGTGAAAATTAGTTTCTGACAACAATTTTGTTTTCAAGATATTTGGACAAAATCCACAACAGATTAAAGTACTATAACGAACAATACATTGTATTAAATTGTAACTTAAACAAAAAACAATGATACGTATATATATACACAAGCAGATACCAAATATATAAAATATTATGAATAGCACAGAATAAATACATATAGAATAAATATGCTAACAATCATGCTACATAAATATGCTACATATAGAATAAATATGCTAATTAAATCACTACAGAAAAAAACACAAACTGAAACAAAAAATTTGACACAATGTGCCCTATTGAGTGATTGATGTGAACTGATCAGAACAAGGCCATAATGTCGCTTCTCAGAAATATATTTCACTTCAGGTATGAATTTATTAGCCTCAGTTTGGAAAAGCTCTTCTCTGCTCAAGCCACAGTCACAAGAAGAGTAAGAGCAATTTTGACCGAAAAGTTGAAAAGATCTCTGCAAGATCTTCATTGTTCACAAAGGTAAAAATCGTGTTAATTGTGCATGAAGGTGAGCATCTCGTTTGTCTTGTTTTTTTTTTAATATATATTTCATTCTTTGTGTCTTCTTTAAGCTTTATATAATGCTGTTTTTTTAATGAATGAATATACAACAGTATACAAAAAATTCCCATATGTTGTAATATATGCATTTTGAAAATATATTTAAATATATTAAACAATGTTTAACATTTATATGGATACATTTCTTCTCCGTATGGAACACTTGATTTATGGATACTGTAAATGTAAAGATAATGTTGTTGCGTACCTTTATTTTTTTAACGTTTTCCCTATTTTTACCTTTTCTAAATTGTGCACCCGATTGCTTTATGGTTTCGAATCAGCAGATTCATCTCACATCATGTTATTGTTATTATTACATCCCCCAACACTGTCACAGGAGTGTAAATGAATTCACCTCAAACGTTTCGTATTACTGTACCTATTGTTTAGGCATTTCACACAATTTAGGTAAGAAATTAAAACCAGAGTTAAAATGTGTGTTTATAAGGGGTGTGACGATTCATTCTGTAATGATGGGTAGCTTCTTACTGAATAGTTTTTTTGTTGAGCGTGTGTGTGTTGTCCAGGGTGTGTGTGTGTGTGATGCAGAGATGAGTTTCCCGTGAGAGATTAACGAGAACCGTGTATTTAGATTACTCGCCGCAACTAATGTAGACAGTTCTTCCTGCATTTTAAAGCGCACAGTAAATCTTTCAGGGTTCAATCTTATTAGAAATTCAGCATCAGACTCCGCCCACTACACCAGACACACCCGAGGATACACCCATGATTTAGAAACAGTGATACACCAGGACAATGCATCATACTCCGCACACAACACCAGACACACCCGAGAAAACACCCAAAAATGCAACACTACACCTGACACACCCGAGAAAACACCCAAACAGCAACTATACCTCAGTACGATGCATCAGACCCCGCACACTACACCAGACACACCCGAGAAAACACCCAAACAGCAACTATACCTCAGCACGATGCATCAGACCCCGCCCACTACACCTGACACACCCGAGAAAACACCCAAACAGCAACTATACCCCAGCACGATGCATCAGACTCCGCCCGCTACACCAGACGCACCTGAGGAAACCACCTCTAGTTCTTCTCAGCTGGTAGAACTGAAACACCAGTTTAAATAGTTTGGTGCTTTCGCCGTCAGAGCAGCAGTTTTCTAGCAACACTCGCTGCCAAAAGTGACATCATCAGAGGGTGGGACCCTCCGGCGGACTCAGCGAGGGTCTTTGTGTGGACGGAGACGGTGCCAGCTAGAGCTGTCAGAAACCAGGAGAGCAGAGTTCGCAGCTCTCCTGGTTCTTGTGGGTTTCTTCCAGGTCTCCGGTTGCTCTCACCACTCAGAGGCAATGTAAATGTCCCGCCCTGTGATTGGCTGATCCAGAGGTGTGTCCCTGTGACCCGGAAATGGAAGAACCACCTACTTTCAACCCTTACTCCGTCTTTTGGATTTATGTGTTGTTCATATTGTCTATTTTTAGATAGTGTCTCAGTAAACGTGTGGCTACAGACTGAAACAGTGTGCCATTTCTGCGTCATGTGACTCTCCTCCGGCGCCTGATTGGCTGGCCTGGCCCAAGCAAGCCGTTGTGTGGGATTGTGAAGCACATCCTGTTCTCACCGGCTCTGAATGCAGTGCGTGAAAGAAAGGGAGTGCGGTTGCCACGGCGACCCGGGCCCCTCGGAGCTCGTGGAGGAAGACACGCCGTGTGAAACCAGCCCATTACTGAAAGAGAAAGCGTGTGAAGTGACCAGTGATGGGAATAAAACCGATTTTCAGTAACGAGTAATCTAACGCAATGAGTCTTTCCTCCGTTACAACGCCGTTAACGTTACTGACAAAAATGCTACGTTACTATAATTGTGGTCACAGAAGCGGGTTTTGTCCGAGCAGAGTTTTTTTCTATGGTGGGTGTTTTGGGGGGCGGCACTTAAATGGTGATGGGTGTGTCTGTGCACGTGGTGCGACTGAAAACGTGATGATTGTCTTAGATTAAATGTCCATCATTTACCACCTGGAAGTATTACGTTTTGTCACATACAAGCACTCGCCCAGCAGGAGTCAGCGATGAGCCGAAGAGATGAGCCATGGAGTAGAAAGTGTACATTTTTGTTATTGTTATTTCATTTTGGTACATTGTTCAGTCTTATACAAGTAAATTTATTCATTTACTTGTGCTACATTCCTTAAGAAGCTTTATTTATAGACTTATTTTTTGGCCAGTAGTCTGTGCAATAAATATTAAAAATTATTTGCTATATATTGTGTTTTATTATTCGCTAAACTAATGATAATATTTACAAAACTATTTTGAATTAGATAGGCGTCTCTCACATTGTCCCACAACGATATTATAATAGTGTAGATTAATGTACAGTGCTTTATAGTAATAATAATTTATTTTAATAATAATAACAATAAATAATAAAATTAATTTTATTTAGTGTCCAGTTCATTCATTTAATTCATATTTAATATTGACAGCAGCCATGCTATTAGACACAATTTTTTTTAATTGTCGCAAAAAGTAACGCAATAGTTACTTTTCCTGGTAATTAGTTTTACTGATGTAACTCAATTACTAACTCAGTTGCTTTTTGTTACTTTTTTGTAAGTAACTATAACTAATGACTTCTTTAAAAGAACATTCCCTCACCCTACTGTCTCAACACCATCGTGTCGGAACGGGAATAATAATCAACACTCATAGTTTGAACATTCTTTAATGTCGTTAATAGGCGGAGCTGATTTATTAATCGGTGCGGTCTCATTGGCCTCTCTTCCAGATGTGTCCCCGGTCCTGGCGGGCTTCCTGGGTGCCGGGGTCCTGGTGGTCTCAGTGACGGCAGCTGTTTTCCTGTGGGCGTGCTGTCAGAGGAGGTACCGGCTGATGACGGGGGCGTACAAGCTGACCACGCCCTACGACACGCCCATGGACCCGCCCTACAAGTTCATCCACATGCTCAAGGGCATAAGCATCTACCCCGAGTCCCTCAGCGGCAGCAAGAAACTGGTGAGGGTGAAGGAATGGAGTCATGGGGACGTCCTGTTGGTGGACCCAGACCCCGAAGGTGGGACCACGCACCTGCAGATGAACCACCTGGTCCCGCCCAAGGAAAGGGCACTGCCCATCAGGGCGGACTACTGCTGCCAAGAGACGCCCTCGCCTCACGCCTGCACCTCGCCCGCCCTGGGGACGCTCAGCCTCGCCATCGACTACAACTTCCCCAAGAAAGCCCTGGTGGTTACCATCATCGGCGCCCAGGGGCTGCCCGCGGTGGATGAGCAGGGCGTCAGTTCCGACCCCTACGTGAAGATGACCATCCTGCCGGAGAAGAAGCACCGGGTGAAGACGCGGGTGCTGAGGCGGAGCCTGGAGCCGGTGTTCAACGAGACCTTCACCTTCTACGGCGTACCGTACGCCTCGCTGCCCCAGCTCAGGCTTCACTTCCTGGTGCTCAGCTTCGACCGTTTCGCTCGCGATGATGTCATTGGTGAGGCTGTGGTGCCGCTGGAGGGCATTGACCCTGGTGCCGGCCGAGCACTCGTCACCGAGAAGATCAGCAAGAGGAAAACAGCGGTGAGTTTCCTCCGGGTCTCCGCTTTTGGAGTCTGGAACATTGTGTGAGTGTGAAAATTAGGCTGCGTTTACACTGGCAGAAAAAATCTGGTTTTTTGCCTACACCTGACGCAGATCGAAATTTGATGCACATGTGTAAACAGAAAAATATGCATGAGATCCAATTTTTTTGCATCCGATCTGAGCCACTTCCAAATGTGGTTTTAAATCAGATACATATGATGTCTAAACACGCATATCCAATTCCCTGGTCAATTACATCACTGTTCCACGACGAACTGCGCTAAACGTCATCATTTCGCACCTGTTTCAGGTGAATAGTGTGCGCCCTCATATGTTTTGCGATGGATGACGCGAAAAATCGTGAACAATGTGACACACCGACAAGCCGCTCACTTCGAACAGGTGCACCAATGAGCGATAGCCGCCCCCCGTGGAAAGCCACCATAAGGCAAGAGCGACACGTTTGCGCACTGGAATTGAATTTCTTAATGGGGTGTCCTTACGACTTAAAGCTAGTCTTGTTTAATTGAAAATTCTGTACTCCTTGAAAAATGTATTGAAAATTCCTTTTCGAAAACATCAACGCGGCTCTGATTTTGGAGAAGCCTGATTAGCAAAAACCCATGCAAAATTCGAGGGTCAGTCATTGCGCTCATGATGGTGAAAGCCAGTGATATGATCTTAGGCGGAGATTAATGTAATAATAATATAATAATAATAATAATAATAATAATAATATGAGTATTTGTAGGGCGCTTTTCACAGTTTTAACTGTCTCAAAGCGCACGTGTAAATATGTAAGGGAACTGTTGCTTTTTATTCATTTGATTGTCTGGATGTTGAGGTTGGTGTTAAGTAAATGGCTGCGGTTATGACAAGACAAAGACAAAGACCAGTGAGCAAGCACATTAGCGACATTGGCTAGGTAAAAAAAAACCTCTTTAACGAGGAAAAACCATGGGGAGAACCCGGCCCACTGGTGCCAGTCTCCTCCGACATTCTTACATAATCTTTCTATTAGATATATTAATATTTTCTGTAAGTTATTATAACAGGTCAATATATGCTTCATTGAAGAGATGCGTCTTCAGTCTAGACTTAAATTGACACTGATTCTGAGTCTTGAATTGGACTAGGCAGAGCATTCCATAGCTTTGGTGCTAAGTATGAAAAGGATCTTCCTCCCTGGTAGATTTTAGAGATTTGCGGTATTATAAGCTGGCCATAGTTTTGAGAGCGCAGCAGTCATGTAGGCTCGTAGTAAGTGATGAGCTCACTGAGATATAGAGGAGCTAAACCGCTTAGTGCTTTGAAAGTGATTAAGAGAATTTTAAACTGGATGCGATATTTAACAGGTAACCAGTGTAGCGACATTAACACTGGACTAATAAGGCTATGCTTATTTGTTTTGATAAGTAATCTAGCAGCTGCATTCTGAACTAACTGAAGTTTATCAATTAGTTTAACAGGAGAACCTCCCAGAAAACCATTACAGTAATCTAACCGTGATGTCATAAAGGCATGTATCAGTCTTTCTGCATCCGGTCAGGAGAGCATGTGACGCAGCTTTGAGATATTCCTGAGGTGAAAAAAGGCAGTTTTACAGACGTTGTGCACGTGACTTTCAAAAGAGAGTTTGCTATATAAAATGACACCTACCGTATTTACGCGAAAATAAGCACCCCTTATTTTCAAATTTTCGAAACTTAAAAACTTGAAGGGTGCTTATAATCGCCGATTTCAAAAATTTGTGTACTTTAAGGCGCTCATTTATCNCCCATTGCAAATAAAAACCCCCCCAACCGAATATGCAAAACAGATTCCCACTCAATAAGCCGTGAAAAACTTTCCTCTACTCCGTCCTGTCGTGTTGATGTCTGCTTTCCTCGCAGTATTGGTCCTAGACGGTGGATTTACCTCAGCAGAGCGGCTCTTATTTCCTCTGGGTGCCCTAACCCTCTCTTTAGTTCATTATCCTGCCCGCAGCTTCTCGCTTGGCCCGAGACTAATGGCTCTCCCTGCCTCTCATCGCAGGCCTGCGCCACGGTGGAGGGGTCTATTACGTCCGAGCAGACTGAATTTACCCTGCCAGGCGAGTCTGCTCCCACTCTAATGAGGAGACAGCATCCCAGACATAAATCCTCACCCAGTCGGTCTGGAGTCGGTCCGGGATGACAACATGCCCACGTGAGGCGCGACAGCCATGACTTATCCCGGGCAGACCGCGGCTCCGTCTGTGCCCGCCTTGGCGTGGAGTGCGGGGGATTGAGAGGGGGAGCAGGTGCTGGGTCTAAACACCACCCAATGTCAATCTGGCCGGGAGAATGGCGGCACAACACGGGTGGGAGTCTGCTGAAGCTTCGCCGACGGCAGCAAAATTGAGATTTAATCAAGTCGCACTTAATTGAAATCCTCTCGAAATCTGCCTTCAAACAATGTGGAAGTCAGGCGACGCTTCTCACGCGCCGATCCGTCGGTTGGGGAGATGTGTTGTCACACAACTCAATAAGTGAAGTCAACCCTAACCCTGCAAACACAAATATGTCATTATAAATGTGATATTGTGCGTNCCTCCGGGTTCTCCCGCACAGTCCAAAAACATGTGCTTCAGGCTAATTGGAATTGGAAAATTGACCACATGTACTCGTATGAGTGAGTGTGTGAATGTGTTTGTCTGTGTGTCCCGCTCTGCGAATGGTTGGCCATCAATCCAGAGTGTGTATCCTGCCATAAGACCCTGAGATAGGCACCAGCTCCCCGCGACCCTGTAAAGGATGAAGCGGTAGAAGATGAATGAATGAGATTCATACGGTATTGGGGTGCATCAGACTTTAAGTTTGAGTCAACAAGTAATAATTAGGTTTGGTCTGAGTTCATGAGAAAATTACTTGTCATCCAATAAGTGTAAACACATGGATATGAGGCGTGTCTATAGTGAATGTAAACAAAAAGTCAGATACAGTCAAAAAATCGGATCTGTGCATTAAGACTTGCAGTGTAAACACAGCCTAAGTGTGACCCGCACTGTGACTGGCTGGCCACCAAACCTACTCTACTTTTGGCCCAGACTTGCAGGGATTGGCTCCAGCTCCCTGTGACATTGTAAAAGTAGGTAGGAAGCGGATGAATAGAATGATGGATAGATGAGGATGAGGATGCTGGAGGTCCGGGAACTTCTTCATCCTGCATTTATGGGAAATGCTCTAATGGGTTTCACTTACTGACGATGTGTTTAATCTTTTCTTCTTTCCTCTGGTTGTGTGGGAGATCAGATAATACAGTCACTGATTTTTTAGATGAATGCACGTTCTGCTTCACTCACACACACACATGCACGCACGCACACACACACACACACACACACACACACACACACACACACACACACACACGCACACTCTGTCAATGTTAATGGTCAAATAGTTTGTAAACCATGACATCAATTTGTATCAAGACATATAGAGACAAATAGAGAGAGAAAAAGACAGAGGGAGACAGATAGAGAGAGAGACAAAGAGAGAAGAAAGGGAGACAGAGAGAGAGAGGGAGACAGAAAGACAGAAAGAAAGAGAGGGAAAGACAGACAGAGAAAGCGAGAAAGAGAGACCAATGACTCGCCCATGACTGTAAATTGCTTGTGTTGTGTGTGTGTGTGTGTGTAGATGCTGAGATCTTCTGTGTTGTGTGCAGTGCGACAGTCGTGGGGAGCTGCTGCTGTCTCTCTCCTATCAGCCAGTGACACACAGACTGAACGTGGTGGTCCTGAAGGCCAAACATCTGCCCGCCATGGACATCGCCGGCCTGACAGGCAGTGAGTAAACACACACTCATCGCCTCGTGTGTGTGACATGATCCCTTCAGCACTTCAGAACGCCACAGTTGTCTCGCAACAGATTGTGGGAAAAAATTATGAAAATCTATGAGATTATAAAGATAATGCACAAAACATACGATAGAAACAAGTTTTAAAATACACTAAATAAATCTGAATTGGGAGTGTGGGACCAATGGGGGGAGGGGCAGAGAGAGAGAGACAAAAAGAGAGAGAAAGAGAGACCAAGAGAGAGAGAGAGAGAGAAAGAGATAGAGAGGGAGACAGAGACAGAGAGACCAAAAGAGAGTCAAAGTCAACGTGTTCTACGGCTGCAAGCGCATTGCCAAGAAAAAGACGCACATGAGGAAGGGCACGCTCAACCCCGTCTTCAACGAGTCCTTCGTCTACAACGTCCTGGCCGAGACATTTGTGAGAGACAGAGACATTTTCACGATTACGCCCTTCGTAAAAGTAAATTTCGAGAGACAGAGAGAGAAAGACAGAAAGAGTGAGAGACTAAAAGAGAGCGAGACAGAGAGACGGAAAGAGTGAGAGAGAGACAGAGATAGAGAGCCAGAGAGAGAGACAGAGACAGACTAAAAGAGAAAGACAGAAAGAGTGAGAAACAGAGAGAGAGAGAGAGACAGAAAGAGAGAGAGAAAAAGAGAGAGAAAGAGAGAGATAGAGACAGAAAGAGTGAGAGAGAGACAGAGATAAAGAGATAGAGAGAGAGACAGAGAGACGGAAAGAGTGAGAGAGAGAGAGAGATAGAGAGACAGAGTGAGAGACAGACTAAAAGAGAGAGACAGAAAAAGTGAGACGAGAGACAAAAAGGGAGACAGAAAGAGAGAGAGACAGAAAAAGAGAGAGAAAAAGAGAGATAGAGAGACAGAAAGAGTGAGAGACAGAGAGAGAGACAAAGACAGAGACAGAGAGGGAGACAGAAAGAGAGAGAGAGACATTTGATTCAACTTTATTGTCATTGACAAGTACAAGTACAAGACAACGAAATGCAGTTAGGTCCAACCAGAAATGCAAAAGTAGCAATAATGTATTATAAAGTGCATAATGGAGAGGAATGAAGGTATAAACATGAATATACATATGGGGGCTATGACAGAAACTACAGGGTAATATACAGAGGGGTGGTGGCAGAATAAATATATAATACAAAACCAGAAATAGAAATATGGTGCAATGAGCATGAAGATAAACAAGGTACAGTAGTGCAGAGAAAAGTGACCGTAGTGTGCAAAGAGCAAGTCCAGTGCAAGATCAGCGAGTGGACATCAGAGTGGTGATGCCAATGTGCAAATAGACGCGGTGGGAGAGGGTGAGGGGGCAGTGCAGGTAATGTTTCAGAGTATTCAGGAGTGACACGGCTCTGGGGAAGAAGCTGTTCCTCAGTCTGGTGGTCCTGGTCCTGAGACTCCTGAAACGTTTCCCTGATGGCAGGAGAGAGAAGAGTTTGTGGGCGGGGTGGGAAGAGTCTTTGGTGATGCAGAGCGCACGCCGCACACAGCGTTTGCTCTGGATGTCATCAATGGTGGGGAGTGATGAGCCGGTGATGCGTTGGGCGGTTTTGACCACCCGCTGCAGTGCCTTGCGCTCCGCAACAGAGCAGCTACCGTACCACACAGTGACTGAGTGGGTGAGGATGCTTTCTATTGTGCAGCGGTAGAAATTCACCAGTAAAGCGGAGGGCAGCAGGTTCTTCTTCAGAGTCCTCAGGAAGAAGAGTCGCTGATGAGCCTTCTTGATCAGGCAGGAGGTGTTGGTGGTCCAGGTCAGGTCTTCAGTGATGTGGGTGCCGAGGAACTTGAAAGAGGAGACACTTGTGAGGGACAGAGACATTTTCTCGACGACGCCCTTCGTAAAAGTAAATTTTGAGAGACAGAGAGAGAGAGAAAGAGTGAGAGAGAAAGAGAGACAGAGAGAAAGTGAAAGAGAGAGACAGAAAGAGTGAGAGAAAGAGAGACAGAGAGAGACATTTATAAGAGAGAAAGAGAGAGAGAAACAGAGAGATATTTTCTCGATGACGCCCTTCGTAACAGTCATCAATAAGATTCCCTGGTTTTCTGGTTAGGTGTCAATCTCGTGTTGCTCTTCTCCCCGCAGACCCCTACGTCAAAGTCAACGTGTTCTACGGCCGCAAGCGCATTGCCAAGAAGAAGACGCACATGAGGAAGGGCACGCTCAACCCCGTCTTCAACGAGTCCTTCGTCTACGACGTCCCGGCCGAGTTGATGCCCGACATCTCCGTGGAGCTCCTGGTGGTAGATTTCGACCGCACCGCCAAGCACGAGGTGGTGGGGCGCGTGGTCCTGGGCGGCCAAAGTCCCATCTCGTCCGGCGTGACGCACTGGCGTGAGGTGTGCGACAACCCGCGGCGGCAGATCGCCAAGTGGCACGACCTGATGGAGCACTAGCGCTCGGTGTCTACACTAGCCGCATGCTAACAGCTAAACCAGTGGCTGAAGGTTTCTCCGCCCTGAACCGGACTGTGTTCTGCTTGGTTTTTAAACCCGATCCCTTCGTCATGCCGTTCTCTCCGGCGGCCTAACTTAGCTAACAAGCTAACGTCCCACGTGACTAAAACAGCTACACCGCTATGTTTTGTTTATTGCTATCTGCTTCGTTTCCTCCCTGTCTTTTACTCTGTGTCTCGCTGCGTTCAAGTGGACAGTGAAGCAGACGCGGAGTCGTGTCGTTAGCTTATTAGCTCAGTAAGTGTGTGCGGGTGTGTGAATAAAAGTTGCTGCGTGTAATCCAGAATCAGTGTGTGTATGTGTGTGTTCTCCCTGTTGATAAGTTCCTACTGAAACAGGAAGTGACAGAAAAAGGAAGTCCTTGGAACGCACGCCGGAATCTTTACCCATTCTCTTCACAACTATGACATCATCGTGACCTCATAGCGTCTCGCGTCCCCGCATGCTTTCCATCGGGTGTGTGTAAAGAGTTCAGTAAGGCAAACTGACTTGTCTGTAGCGCGCTGCCCACCGCTCCTGCTCCTCTCGCCCGTGACTGTTACGTCTGGACTTTGTTGCGTGTTGAGATTGAAGATTTGCATCCCGCTGCGTCGCTATGGTTCCCCACTGCTTCCCCACAGGCCTCAGATTAAGTGTGTGTGTGTGCGTGTGTGTTTGAAATAAACAGTGCTTGTCTGGGAGCTGCGTGAGCTTTCTTTACTTTCACACGCCTCACTGTCGTTACACCAGCAGCACTGTACAATATCTGGAATATTAATATTTACATGAAGTCAGTGGTATGAATCAGTGCCGCCCAAGGCATATGCAAACTACGCGGCTGCGTGGGGGCCCCTAAGAGTACATTAATTATATCTGTATTTTTTTTCTTTTTAAATGTTCTATATCAGGCATGGGCAAACTACGGCCCATGCGGCCACATGCGGCCCGTAAAACGTTTTAATCTGGCCCG
>SOMO01000022.1:5164-16596 GCA_028128575.1 Paedocypris carbunculus | reverse complement strand
AGAGAGAGAGAGAGAGAGAGAGAGAGAGCGAGAGAAAGCGAGAGAGAGAGAGCGAGAGAGAGAGACAGAAAGAGAGAGTGAGAGAAAGAGAGAGACAGAAAGAGAGAGAGAGTGAGAGAAAGAGAGAGAGAGAGAGAGAGAGAGAGTGTGTGTGTGTGTGTGTGTGTGTATGTTTCTTGCTTTTTTCTTGCCTTCCCCAGAAAGTCGTTCTTCCCCACCATGTCCCAGTCCCAGACCTGCAGCGTGACGTTCCCGTCCTCCTCTCCTCCATCCACACGCAGCTCCAGAGTCTCGTCCCAGTGCGGGAACCGCGTCTTCTTTATGATCTTCATGAGTGAGGAGAGAGAGAGAGAGAGAGAGAGAGAGAGAGAGAGAGAGAGAGAGAGAGAGAGAGAGAGAGAAGCCTTCACACTCTCAGTGATGTTCAGGTGTGTCTCTCACCGTTGTCTCCGCGCTCAGGTTGTTGTAGATGAGTTTGGTGAAAGGATCCGAGGTGCCAGAAATATCCCGAGGAGCCAAATCTCTGGAGCAAACACACACACACACGCTTGTCCAGGGACCCCGGGAGAGTGTGTGTGTGTGTGTGTGTCTCACCGAGCGGCGATGACGTGACAGCGCAGACGTGAGGACAGCAGCTCCACAGACACACAGATCTCCCCCTGCACCTCCTCATCAGGGTCCACACGCCTCAGGTTCATCCAGCCCTCCACACCTGCCGCACATCACCACGCCCACGCTAACCACGCCCACGCTAACCACGCCCACGCCAACCACGCCCCCGGGCACTTTAACACTGAACACTCACCTCGGGGCTGCGCCGCGATAGAGTCTCTGCTGAGCAAGATCTTACCGATGACATCATCATGCCTGTGACACAGCAGCACAAACAAGAGATGAGAGTGTGTGTGTGAGGGAGAGTGAGTGTGTGTGTGTGTGTGTGTGTGTGTGTAATAGAGAGAGAAAGAGATGTGTGTGTGTGAGAGAGAGAGAGAGTGAGAGAGAGAGAGAGAGAGNAGAGAGAGAGGGAGAGAGAGAGAGAGAGGGGAAGAAACTGTATGTGTGTGTGTGTGTGTGTGTGTTCACCCTATAGTGTCTTCATCCATCACACAGAAGCTGAGGCTGTGGAAGCTCTTGGGCAGCTGAAGGGTGAATTCTTCTCCCCAGAAGGGGTTGAGGTTCTTCCAGACGGTGGCGGTTCTGCTGAGGGTAATCAGTGTGTCACACGTGTAAAACAACACAAGGTGGTGTGTGGGCGGTCAGGGGGCTCTCGGGTCAGTCTGCCCGGATACAGCCCGCCGCTTAAAACCCGTAAGTGATGGAAAACAGTCCATCAATCCCTCTGATTTCTGAAAAGCGACGCCTGATCATTTCCATTTCAAACGCTTCTGAAACACCAGGTGTGTCACTACACCAGCGGGCGAGCGAGCTGCTCTTACCATCACTCTCTCTCTCTCACACACACATTCTTCACTCTGCGGCTTGGTCTCCATGGCAACATTATGATGCTATAAACAGCAGAACCATCCATCCGACATCACTGTCAATCATCGGCTTCAGAAGAACCTGCAAGCTCACACACACACACACACACACACACACACACACACACACACACGCACACACACACACACACACACACACACAGGGGTGTGTCACTCACCTGGCCACAGTCTCGTCGTCCACTTTGACAGTGCAGTAAGGGTCACTAGAGCCCGAGCTGGAGACAGAGAGCACAAACATCACGAGGTGTCCGTCATCAGGTGTGTGTGTGTGTGAAGGTTCTGCTGGACTCACACGTCTTTGGCCGGAAGGTTCCGACCCTCCACGATGCGAAAGTACAGAGAGGTGTGTGTGGCCATGATGAGGGGAGCGTCATGTCACTGAGATCTTCCTTCACACACACACATCTTCTCATCCGCGCCGCTGATCACACACANAGCACAAACATCACGAGGTGTCCGTCATCAGGTGTGTGTGTGTGTGTGTGAAGGTTCTGCTGGACTCACACGTCTTTGGCCGGAAGGTTCCGACCCTCTACGATGCGAAAGTACAGAGAGGTGTGTGTGGCCATGATGAGGGGAGCGTCATGTCACTGAGATCTTCCTTCACACACACACATCTTCTCATCCGCGCCGCTGATCACACACACCACCACCTTTCTCCTTCAAGAAGACAGACCGTTAAGCGCATCTGTTTAGAATATTTAGGGCTTGATGCGGTCGGTCCGTACAGGAGTTTCCAGGCGTCCTTCTCCAGTTCTTCAGCGCTTATTCCATTCTGTGGCTCGGTCTTCTCGGACTGAACAGTCATTTCGTGCGCGCGCGTGGGTCGTGATGTGACGGGAGACTTCAGACAGGCGCCGGCGCCGAGGAAACAGCGACCTCTGCCGGCGAGAGCGCGCACTACTCCCGACGCGGACAGGTGGTGTGTACACATATCAATTATTATTTAGTCTTATGGTAATTTATAAGCGTCTATATGTATATTCAGCTAGTCTAATATAATTCTTACACTTTATATTGTTTATTATTGTATATGTAAACTCTGCTAGACTCCACAATCTGAACTGGTGAATTGAAGTGGTTGTGATGTGTGCAGAGCGATTTATTTATGGGTGTTTATGTCCATTATTATGTGTGTGGTGTAATATGTTTATTTGTTTTTAGTGTGTGCAGTGTTGCTTATGATAATTTATGCATGTTTATTTACTTATTATGTTAATGTCTGTAATTAAGGGGCGGGAGCAGATTGATGTGCTTTGGCAACATCACCTCACTGGAGGAAAAAAAAATCGAAATATATGGTTTTATTCCAAAAATAAATGAAGAAAATGTACAACAGAATATCTGACTGAGGAAGAAAAAAAGTTCTGACATTCATTTAATTTTTACAAATTCGGCGGGCCGGATTAAAACGTTTGTTTTCCGGATTAAAACCGCATGTGGTCTTAGTTTGCCCATTCCTGATTTAAACTTGCTTGTAAAGTGTGTCTTTATTAGCAGCAGTAGTTCGCCGTTTATGTTTGAGTTCTGTTCAGGCGCCTTATAAGGCAGCCCCGCTCTCCGACGGACCCCGAGCGGCATATTTGCGCACGCGCAGTGGCTCCTTTCAATGAAAAGCTCGGCTGGTTCGCGATGGTCAGAACTTTCGCTGCGTCTGGGAACCGGAACCGGAACCGGAGCTTCCGTCAGGTAAACGAACTGTTCCCAGGTGTGTGTGTTCGGCAGCGCGATGGACTCGGACCGCAAGGCGACTGACGCGCAGCAGAGACATTACTACCTGCTGTCGGAGCTGCAGCTGCTGGTGAAGGACCTGCCCAGGTACGTGACGTCACCGCACAGGTGCGCGTCACCGCCCTGACGTCATCGCCTCTTGACAGCTCGTTCCAGCAGCGGCTGTCGTACAGCACGCTCAGTGACCTGGCTCAGGCGCTCATCGACGGCACCGTGTACGAGATCGTGCGGGGTCTGCTGGACATCCAGCACCTGACGGAGAGGAACCTGTACAACCAGCGGCAGAAGCTGCACAGCGAGCACAGAGGTGTGTGTGTGTGTGTGTGTTACAATACCCCCAAAATAAAGGACGCACACTAAAGAGGGTGTGGCGATGTTAGGTGGGCGTGGCCACAACGTACATTTAAAATATGTTTTCAGAAAGTATGAACACCGAAACGTGAAAATAAACTCAAATCATATTTTATTGGGTGGCTAAAATATTAGTCAATTTTTTTCAGTAAAAACTGAAAAAAAAACATGGAAACAGCCACATTGACAAAATAGAGACAAGCATTTGCTAGTACAGTTTTAATATAGCCTATTACTAACTTAACAAAAAATATGGAAAGTCGATTTGCTCATTTTACTGGTTTATTTTCTTTACTCGTGGGCGTAGTGCTGTGTGTGAAAACCAGACCAAGTGGGAACAAGTTTGATTTTAGCCAGTCATTTCACTGTGTTTTCAGTTGTTGACATGGTTTTACTCAATTAATATTAAATACATATATTTAAATATGTATCTGTTTATATTTAAAACTAGTAGAAAACGGTATTCCACTAGTAATGCCAATATCTTGCCATTTTTACCATTATTTGGCAATTAATTAAATAATTTGTTGATGATATTCACACTGTCATTACCACGTCTGCACAAATCTTTTTGGCGCAAACTTGATCCCATATAAAGAGCGATCAAACTAACGATGACTTATATTTAAATATGGGACAAAACTCGTCCTGTGCAAATACATTCAGAAATACAGTGAACCCTCGTTTATCGCGGTAGATGGTTCCGAGCCGGGCCACGATAGCTGAAAATCCGCAAAGTAGGGACACCATATATTTACAAACGTATTTATGTTTCTCTTAGTTAAACTTTTAACTTATATAAACTGATTTATATGTTAAATTGTACTTATACGTATTATTCTAATATAATTAGAATCGTCCTTAATGTAGCGAATGGTGGATTCGAACTTCAGCCTTCCTTCTTTCAACATATCGAGAAGTGTCAGCTTCACAGCAATCATCATCGTCGTTTTTTGGTGGCATTTTCGTTTTGGAAATTTCCGGAAAATCCGCAATGTATTGCTTTTGGTCATAAAAAGAAAGAAATCTGTGAAGTAGTGAGTGTGTATGTGTGTGTGCGCGCTAACATCAGGTCTGGTCACAGGGCTGAAGCAGGAGCAGCTGCGCAGACACAGACTGGGTCTTCAGGGCTGCAGGTCTCACAACCTCGTGCTCATGAGGAGCAGCCAGCGCGGGGAAGTGGAGGTGAGCCCGCCCGCCGCCCTCAGACACGCCTCTCACACGCCACGCCTCCGCAGGCACTGGACCAGCGCGTGAAGGACGAGCAGCGCATGATGGACGAGAAGATCGTCAGTGAGATGGACCAGAAGGTCGTGGACCAGCAGAGCACGCTGGAGAAGGCCGGTGTTCCAGGCTTCTACCTCACCACCAACCCGCAGGTCAGTGTTTACGGAGAGATGAGAGGTCAGGGGTCAGATTCAGAGAGCGCATTATAAGCCCCGCCTGTCGCTCTAAGAAACGAGCTAAAACGCTTCAAATTTATGTATGACTTTTTTTTCTTTCTTTTTGTTTGAAACTTTGCTTTTCAGTTGAGCATCGTCAGAGTGTATAGTAGTGTGAAAATGGATTTGCCATATTGTGCAAAAATAACAAAATTAATTAGTTTATTGTATACTACTATTAAAACAGAGATGAATGATACGATGTCAAGCAGCTGCCAATCACATTCTCACCAGCCAATCAGAGTAAGAGAAGCCTCACATGAAGCTAGTGCCAGAAGTACAAACGAAAAAAAAAACGAACGAAAAAATTGGAAGTGGGAAAAAAAAAAAAAAAAAACGTAAATAGGAAGCATTTCTGATTTCTTAGAATTTTACGTTGGATCATTTTGGCACTGAATCCATACAGAGATGATGATTGGTTGTAGTCGTCCAATCGCAAAGCTGCAGAAGCTCGTGACATTGTTATAAAGAGATCGCATGACATCCTGTCTGTGTGTGTGTGTGTATGTGTGTGTGTGTGTGTGTCAGGAGGTGGCGATGCAGATGAACCTTCTGGAGCTGATCCTGAAGCTGCAGCAGAAGGAGAGCGTCTCCGGCTCCGACCGATGAGCCTGCGCCGAAGCTCTTCAAACTCTTGTTTCGTCTGCTCGTGTTGATTTAACTGTTTATTAAGTTTATTATAAGATTTTCCACGTTATGACTTTTGCGTTCCCGTCGAGCAACAGTACGACTGAGCACTGTGTTTGCATTAAAATGTTGTTCTTCATCATCACTTTACTTGCCTTTAATTGAAAGACTTTTCTTGGTCCGCGCGTCACTGCTCCGTCAGTCCAGCAGGGGGCGGTGGCGGATGTTCTGGAATTTGCTCAGGAAGGGATGCAGTCAGGAGGCGGGAAAATCAGTATCAGAAGCCCCAAATATCAGAAGAGCATCATTATTCTATCGCTTTTATCCTCAAAAGTTCTTGGGTGAGAACGGCACGTCATCATTATTAGTGTCATTATGTCATAAGTGTAGACGAGATGTTAGTTATAAAGACCACACCCCCTCCGAGTGACTTGTCTGGTGAGTGGGCGTGGCCTCTAGTTTACTCCGTGGTGACGTCACTGTGTTCCTTGCAGATGGATCCACTGACCTTGTTTGACCCTTCTGCTCTAGATCTGATCTGAAATGGTTTCAAGATGGTCCTGGTGAAGGTCACAGGCCTCGTCCCGCTGGTCTTGATCTTAGTGTTTTCTGCTGGAGGTCAGTCTGGAGGTCAGAGGTCAGCTGTGGTGGGTCCGGGGTGCTGACAGTGCCGGGTCTTCTGGGCTTCACTGGATGTGTTTGGCAGATGTGGTGGTGTCAGTGGACCGTCAGGGTCTTTCCTTTTTCCTGGTGCGTCCCAGCGACCCGTGACCGGACCACCGTGGCTTCTGATGAAACGCGCCCGCTCTAGCTTAGGCTTGCAGATATATGTTTATGTTGATATGTCTCTTTCTCTCCCTTTCTGTCTGTCTCTATTTCTCTTTTTCTGTGTCTCACTCTCTCCACACCCCTCTCTCTTTCTTGCCCTTCTCTCCTTTACTCTCTCCCTTTCTGTCTGTCTGTCTATCCCTTTTGGTCTCTATTCTCTCTCTCTCTCTCCATTTCTGTATCTCTCTATTTCTCACTATCTCTGTATGTCTCTCTCTCCCCTTTCTGTCTCCCCAATGCTCTGTCTCTCTCTCTTTCTCCCTTTCTGCCTGTCTCTTTCTCTGTATCTGTCCCTTTCAGTCTGTCCTCTCTCTCTCTTTCTGTGTATTTCTCTCTTCCTTTATCTGTGTGTGTCTCTCTTTCTCCCCCGTCTCTTCTAGACTCTTATTTCTCCCTTTTTGTCTGTCTCTCTCCCTTTCTGTCTGTATCTCTCTCTCACTCAGTCTCTATCTCTTTCTCCCTTTCTGTCTGTCTCTCTCGGTTCTTGTTTCTCTTTCTCTGTTTCTCTCCCTTTCTGTCTGTCTCACTCGCTTTCCGTCTGTTTCTCTCTCTCTCCCTTTGTCTGTCTGTCTCTCTTTCTTTCTCACTCTCTTTCTGTGTCTGTCTGTCTCTCTCTCTTTCATTCTTTCTTTCTTTCTCACTCTCTTTCTGTGTCTGTCTGTCTCTCTCTCTCTCTCTTTCTGATTGACGCTGATGTCTGAATCACGCGGGTGAAGCCGCAGGTTGGTCACGTGACAGACTCGCACTGAATAATTTACCGCGGCTCGTTATTTGCGCGTCTGGATTCCCGGTAACAAATCTTGAGAGGACGGGAGCGCGCCCTGATGTTTGTACAGCTGCGGAGCCATAAATCAAGCTCGGGCCTTCAGACCTCCAGAAACGTCTTCGCAGGATCCAGTCAGTCCAGCGGCAGAAGGTCCCGAGCGGAGGAGCGCTGATTCCCGCGCTGATGGATGGAGACGTAACGAGGTGACGACTGAGTGTGTGTGTGTGTGTGTGTGTGTGTGTGTGTGTGTGTGTGTGTGTGTGTCAGTGTTTCTGCTTCTTCTCAGAGGAACCAATAACACACCACAAATCTCGTATCCTGCGGTCTCAATACTGCCCCTAGTGGTTATACTGACACACTTTCACCGAAACAAACATTTCATTTATAATTGTTAAGATACAGTTCTTAAATGTGTTCCAGCACTGTTCTGGTTTGGTTCAGGTGGATCAAGGTTAAACAGGATCTTCACGCTCTTCTCACTTTCCCCGCGGCGTTCTAGTCGGTGTCAATCACAGGCTCCCTCACCAGGGGCCGGAGTCTCCAGGGGCCGTTCAGGGGTCCCACTCTTATTGACTTTCCTTATCTCCACAGGCCAGAGCACAATCACATTTTACTCATGATGCTGTCGCTGTACTGCTTACACGCCGTACGCCCGACTATACTATCTGTGTGTGTGTGTGTGTGTGTGTGTGTGTGTGTGTGTGTGTGTGTGTGTGTGTGTGTGTGAGAAATATCTCTCTGTCTCACTTCTCTCTATCTCTCACTTTCTCTCTTTCTCTATACACCACTCTCTCTATCCTCTCTGTCTCACTCCTCTCTCTCTGTCTCACCTCTCTGTCTTGCTCCTTTTTTTCTCTCTCTTCTCTCTCTCTGTCTCACTTCTCTCTCACTTCTCTCTCTCACCTCTCTGTTTCGGTCCTCTTTTTCTCTCTTCTCTTCTCTTCTCTTCTCTTCTCTTCTCTTCTCTTCTCTTCTCTTCTCTTTCTCTCTCTGTCTCACTTCTCTCTCACCTCTCTGTCTCGCTCCTCTCTTCTCTCTCTCTCTCTCTCTCTCTCTCTCTCTCTCTCTCTCTTTCTCTCTGTCTCTCTCTTTCTCACTTCTCTCTCTCTCTCACCTCTCTGACTCGCTCCTCTCTTTCTCTCTCTGTCTCGCTCCTCTCGTTCTCTCTTCTCTTTTCTTCTCTTCTCATCTCTCTGTCTCACTTCTCTCTCTCTCTCTCTCTCTCTCACACACACACACACACACACACGCACACACTGTGGCACACTCTGTGTGTCTGACTCTCTCTCACTCTATTTCTCTGTCTCTCCCTCTCTGTCTCTCTCTCTCTCTTTCCTTTCCGTCTCACTCTTCTCTTTATCTCTCACTCTCACTCCTCTCTCTCTCTCTCTCTCTCTCCTGTCTGTCTCACTCCTCTCTTTATCTGTCACTCATCTCTCTCTCTCTCTCTCTATCTCTCTCCCTCTCTCTCCCTCTCTCTCTCTCGACCTGGATTCCGCACTAATGTCTTCTGACTTCATCCAGTTCAGCTCATCAATATCCACCGAATCTTCATCATCATGCTCCAGCTGAAGTCTCCAGCGCCTCTCCGGAGAGAACAGCAGTAATATCAGCGCGTCCATCACAAGATGAATTTAAGGAAATGAAGTCGCTACAGTTCAGGCTTCTTCAGCCAATGAACCTGCAGGATATTTGATCCTGAACCTTCATAAGCCGCAGCCGGAGAAACAGATTCTACTAGCCAACAAATTCCACGCTCTCTCCATCTCTCTCTCTCTATTGTGGATAAGGTTGGTTAGCAGAAAAAAAAACAAGAGAGAGAGAGAGAGAGACGCACACAAAGACAGACAGACAGAGAGACATACAGAAAGAAAGAGAGAGACAGAGAGAGAGAGGTCATGTGACAGATAATTTAAATCAAAATCAGAATGCGTTCCCTCTCAGGAAATAATTCGTCCGTCGCTGTGTCCGGACGACATCACTGAAGATCTTCTCGCTCTCGCTCTTGGTGAGTGGATGTGGTGTTGACCTTTGACCTTGTCCGTCTCTCAAATTCTCCCAGATCTTAAGGGAACAGAGGAGTTTCTGAGCAACGATCCAGTGATTTATGGAATCACACACACACACACACACACACACACATACACAGGCAGGTGATGGAGGAGCTGGTGCTGATGCTGCTGTATCAAGAACAAGCCTTTACAAATTCCCCAGGTGAGAAACTTCAGTTTGTCTGAGATGCTCCAGATGGTTTGTAGAAATCAGCAGTACGTTCTGCTCTGTCCACCAATCCATCCTCACACACGTGTGGGGTCATCTGCTCTTGTCCTGGTGGCTGTAGTTTCCCTCATGAAGGTCTTCAGCATTCAGCCGGTGTTCCGCTGCCCATCTGGAGTCTCCTCACACCACCAGCGGGAACGCTTTTCATTGGCACTGACCGTTGAGAGCTGACACGCGTCTCCTACAGCTCAAGAAGAGCGGAGAGGTCACCCGAGGTCACCTGAGGTCAGTGGAGGTCAAGTTCATTTTAACGCCAGAAATGTTGATTCGACACAGAGAATTTGATTTGACAATTTCGTTTTGCAGGACGACTTGGAGAAACACTGAAGGCATGAACGGTTTACGATGCACAGTTTTAAACCGAATGGTGAAATGATCCACCAAAGACTAAAACCTGCAGTTACAAACGGCATTTGCGCTGATTAATGTCTGGAATATCGTAGGAACGTCATTGGTTTCTATTAAAGACATCAATCAGAAACAGACAGAACACGCCTCCCGACCCTATGAACGTCTTAAAACTATGATGTCGTGACTTTATGATATTATATACATTTATACTATACTAGCTACATTTTTCAAAAAATATTTTTTCCGCTAATTTGCATAGCGACTTTGCATTGAAACTAAGAAAAGCGCTTTATAAATAAACTTGAACTTGAACTAGCTTTAGGTCGATTATGTTGATGCTTATTTCTCAATATAATTATGTTATTAATGAATATAAGTAACCCTGTTTTATTCTCTCATTTACATCTTTCCATCCAAACAGTCACACACACACACACACACACACACACACACCTATGGTCAGTGTGTGACTCTAACCCGTACACACAGAATGACCTTGACACTCTTGCTCTGAGGAGACAGCGCTACCCACTGCTCCTGGGCTGCCGCTATAGATTTATAGATATTTCGCTCTCAATTTTGTATTTTTCCTGGAAACATCTTCTGTCATCAGATTTAATAGATAATCTACAAAATATACACACGGTCGCGGTAGATTTATTTTACAAAGTACAAAATCATTCTCGTCAATCGTCCCGCAACTCGGAAGCTTCATCACAGAAGAGCCGATGGCTAGCACAGCCAACCAGTACGAGACTCCACCCCTTCCATGTCCTGTGTTTGATTGGCTGATTATAAAGTTCCTCCTCAGGTCTTGACGTCAGCAGTGGAACGCTGGAGCTCACAACAGCAGAGCAACAACACAGCAGACGCCCAGCAGCAGGGCCAGCAGGGGCCGCGACGTCTGGAGCCCAGGGCCCGAGGTGGACACGCCCCTCCGGGAAGGCTCCGCNAGAGAGAGAGACAGACAGAGAGAGAGACAGACAGAGAGAGAGAGAGAGAGAGAGAGAGAGAGAGAGAGACAGACAGACAGACAGACACACAGACACACAGACACACACACAGACACACACACAGACACACACACAGACACACACACACACACACACACACAGGTTCTGACCTCTGGGCTCGAGCGCATCGTCCAATTTATCGTTGACAAAAACCCGGTCACTCACACCCAGGATCTTCTCACATCCACCTACAGAACAGAGAGTGAGTGAGGCTCCGCCCACCTGTCAATCAAACCCATCACACCGCACACTCACTCGGGGGTCTGACGAACACCTTCAGCTTCAGACACGAGCGTCTCCCGGTTTCTGTGATCATGGAGGCTGTGACACACACACACACACACACACACACACAGTGAGAGAGAGAAAGAGTGTTTTTAGTTTACACTGGGGTCTTGGATGCTGGGATTTTATTTTAAAGTGGGACCCTGTGGTCACTTGTGGGGACGTTTGTCATGCTGAAGTAAAAAAAAAATTAGAATGAATTATTATTTTTATTATTATTATTATTATGAAGTCACGGTCGAGTGTGTGTGAAGGT
>SOMO01000021.1:957113-975610 GCA_028128575.1 Paedocypris carbunculus | reverse complement strand
AAAAAAAAACGGACCGTCTTCCATCTTCTCATCAGAAGCTTTATCACATCTCAATTGAATTGTCACATCTGTTTCTGCACCACAAGACAAACATCACCACACCAGACACAAGAAGCAGGAGAATGGCAGCGATGGCNAAGGTTCCTCGGCTAATGAGCCGGAGGGGTCTTTTCGGTAGGATTCTGCCCTGGATGTGGCCTGTTGTATTGTCCCATAGTCAGGTCTCTGACTGACGTCGAAGTGACCTGACTATGAAAGGGAACGTCTTGGTTACTTACGTAACCTCTGTTCTCTGAATAAGTCAGGGAACGAGACGTCACTTCCCGCAGCCACATTTAGGGTACGCCCCTGGAAGTCTGCATTGGTCCGACCGGCTTTAGTCAGCGAAAGGTATTTGCATGTGGCATGCCACCGCCCTTTTATACCAGCTGGTACGCGTCAGACGTGGCATGCAAATTCATGCTGCCATTGAACTTGCCCACTAATTGGCCGGTTATTAGAGTGAACCCGAATGGCGGAGCATCCAATATCCCACAGTCAGGTCTCTGACTGACATTCCGATCACTGACTTCCGGTCAAACAAAATGTTTTAGCCAGAGGCAGAAATATAGCAAACCCTATTCTGACATCCAAACACACACATTGACGGTGAGATGCTTATTTACCTCAGTTAAACAAATAATGTGTCCTTTTTAGACAAATCACTTTTGATTACTCCTTGTTACAACATAACAGGTTTATGTAAGCATGTGTACACTTTATTTTAAAGATTAAAAAAAGTTAAAGAACTTTTAGTGCCAAGCTTTTGTTTATTGTTTTATGTTTTTCTGGCAGCAAAACGTTTGTCAATTGTTTGAAATGTTTGAAGGAAAAGCAAAACTTACTATTTAAGATCTCTGAGTCTGAATTAATGCCATCTCCTGTGTTCAAGCTTATTAAATTGGTCCTGTTACTGTTAAGAATGTTGTTTGTCCTCTTGAAGTATAGAGATGTTCTGTTGTATTTAAAGCTTTAAAGAATATGCATATAAGTAATTCCATGGTGAGCAAAAACGTTTCTTGGTTTTCTTCAATTTTATCTGGTGTAAATATTATGCTTTCCATAATTGTGTTTTGTTAATCCAGCAAGTATTTTTTCAGTGTTCGAAGTTACTTGGAAGAATGAGGTATGGTTCATACATTTTATATTGATTTAAAAACTGAAAATGTATTCAAAAACTATTTTTAATAAATTATTTTAAATTGTGTTTTGTCGTTTTCTAGAACAAAGTCAGCAGGAACATTTCTAGCAAGCTTAGTTTGCTTTTCAATACTCTTCAAGACATGTCTAACACAACTAAACCTGTATAATTTAAATGTCCTTCTTGTGTGCTTTAACCCAGTCAAGCTGATTTTTCTCCCTAATCACACAATTTCCACACAATGGTTACTCTGTAAAAGTGTGTGTGTGTGTGTGTGTGTGTGTGTGTGTGTGTGTGTGTGTGTGTGTGTGTGTGTGTGTTATTACCGATTCATTGTAGGTTTCTTCTCTTCTAAGCTGTGTAATTAACCCACTATGTGCTAATGTACAATGTTGCTAATGTTCACTTTCATCGAGTTACTGTAAGTTCTGCTGTCTGTCTACAGAGGGAACAGGCAGGAATTGAACGCACTGGTGGGTTTCGGTCCGATCAACCTCATCTCACCCACCACCGGAGAGAAGTTGAACAGGGAAAGTTACATTTGCATACAGACAAACACCACACAAGTTTCTGGAACTCCATCAGCAGACTGAAGGCAGTTCCCGTCAACAAGCTTTTCCCACCCTAATAGACTCATCAATAATTCTGAAAATTAATCAGGAGGAGACTGAGCTTCCAGTATAATTGGAGCATTGAGTTTTTAAGAGTGATGTCAATACTTACGCTTTGTTCAACACAAGACATAAATTGTCTTGTGGGGAGTTGTGGTCCAGTAGGGGACATGGACTCGTGTCCGAGAGGTTGCAGGTTCGAATCCCCTCTACCACTGGTTCTGCAACGAAGTGTCCTTGGGCAAGACACTGAACCCCACTTGCCCCCCGGGCGCCACGGCTTAGGCTGCCCACTTCTCCGGGTTGTGTGTGTTCACTTCACTGTGTGTATGTGCACTTTCACGGATGGGTTAAATGCAGAGCACCAATTCAGTATGGTCCCAAGTGGCCATATTGCAGTCACCTCACTTTCCTTTCCTAAATAATGCATGTTTTTTTCAATTGATTCACAATAGGAAGTCTAGGTTCAGCAGTGCAATTTCACCCTGTAATTCCAAACTTGTTGTATTTTAATGCACAAATACAGTTGTTCATCACGTTTTAATAGTACAATGTGATACCAATGTTTTTCCCGAGACAATGGCACATGAAAAGGACTTTAAACACTTCAATAACGTATATTGGCATGAATAAGTCCTAAAATAAAAACTGATTGATGCAACGCCAATACATGGGAGGCAATTCCTTACTGTATATCCCTTAAGCTCTTGAGACAAAGCGGTCTTACAAATGCCCTTTAAATTTTTTCTTGCTTGCTTTATTTCTTTTTTTGTTTGTTTCTTTCTTTCTTACTATCTTTCTTTCATTCAGTCCTTTTTTATTCTTCTTTCCTTTTTACTTTCTTGCTTCCTTCACTCCCTTCCTTTCGTTTCTTTTTTTATTTCTTTCTTTCCTTAACAATCCATGAAAATATTGGTGTATTTGAATAAACTGTATTGAAATTGCATGTATAAGCAATTTTGCTATTCTTGCTCAGTCATAAAACCTGATGTGTTAAGAAAATTTAAAAACTTGCACTGTGCATGTCTAATATAGTTTTTTTTATTAGATCAAAGATGCAATGTAAATTAAAAATAAGAGTTAAAGATTTTTAAAAAAATAAATAAAGAGAAAGATTACAATTTTCACATTTCATTTTACTACGCATTTTACAAATGATTTAAAACGAATGAAACATGTATCCTATTATAAAATTCTGCAATTGAGTCACACTAACAGTGGCCTCTTCACACAGTCGCTTCCTGCATAGTGAACTTTACTTCAGTCAGTAAACGAACATTCTCACGTCTCTGAGAAAGACCAACTGTGTCACAGCGCCATTTGTGGTGTTTCTCCTTCCGTCAGAATCCCTCCACCAGCTCCCTCCATACTGTTCATGTGTGAAATGAGCAAGCGTCTTATCTCTTAGAAACACACCACTGAGCCAGAGGAGACACGGGCGAGGGAGAGACAGGATGGGTGGGGAGAGGGCACAAAGCGTTTGAGAGAGTGGTGGTGCCCACGTGGGCTGCACACTAATGGACTGTGTTTGGTATGCCACGGGCCACACGTTTACTCCCTGCAGCGGGCTAATCCACCCCAGTGTCGCGCGGAGAACTTCCTCAACATGCAGCTTCTCAGTAGCCTAGGCAAAATTGTAACACTAGGGTCGAGAGTTCGATCCCTATGGAAATTTTGTTCAGTGCTGGAAAAAAGCACTGGAGATGAATGTGATAGCAAGGCTGAGGGAACATTGAGGTGAACATATTTTTCACCCGCACAGTTTCAGTGATTATGTATTTACGTGTGTACTATTGCATAGCTAATTTTGATGGTTGGAAAGTTGAAGCTAATCGAAAGTAATGCAAAATGCAAAGTGGAAGAGGAAAAGCAATTAGGCGTCTGTGAAAAGGAAAATTGAGAGAATCGTGAGGATCTCTGAGTGGGACACAGATACTTTACCACACATCGTTTATGCTTCCATATACTGATGTTGGTCCTCGCTGTGGGAACTGGGAAAATTGCTTCTTTTTTCATGAAAAACACAATTGCTTCCTGATAAAGAGCGATCAAAAGCGTGTCAGCAAAGATACGTGGTTATAAAAGCTACAGCTTTGGGAATGAAATCCTTCAACAAATAAAGCTCAGGATGGGTAAGAGTTGTTTTCGTTTGGTGTTGATAAAAGACAAGGGAAAAAAAAACACTTTTACGCTTTATAAACTTTTAAATAAAGCAAACACATGCTTACATGAACCTGTTATGTTGTAACAAGGACCAATAAAAGCGACTTGTCTTAAAAGGACTATGTTTTAAACAAACGTCTCACCGTCAATGTGTGTCTTGGACATCTGAATGGGGTTTGCTTTATTTCTGCCACTTAGCAAAGTTCTAGACAGGTTGTGCTATTGCTTGTACTTCCTCTGCACCAGCCCATCAGATGGCTTGAGGTACAGCATAGGCACTGGTTGGCTCTCTCCTACCTAGTGAGTGGGCGGGCTGATTCCTGTCAGTTTTCAGCTGGGATCACCAGACAGATGTAACTCTTACCACATCAAGTGCTTGGTGAAAGAGTGACCCTGCTGCCCCACCAGATGGGTTGAGGTGCTTGCTCAGACAGTGCCTCCTGCCTCAGATGGGACCTCAGCTTGAGGTCAGCAGTTTCAAGTTTTGCTCTGGGATTACTCTTCCCTCCTCGCCAAGTGCTTGGGTGTAGAGTGATGCTGTCCCATCAGATGGGTTAAGGCTCTGGCTAGCTGCTCTCTATCTGTTAGTGTGCAGGCCCAGGGTTACTTCTCTGCATGTGAAGTGCCTGGAGGAAAAGCGACCTGGTGTCCCATCAGATGGGTTGAGGTGCAGGCTCTGGCTAGCACCTCCCTGCCTGATGGTGTGGCTGGTTTACAGACAGCCCCTAGATGTCTCAGAGCTTAAATGGGACCTTGCTCTCAGCCAGAGTTCAGCAGCCACAAGCTCTGTCGGGTCCACACTTTGGAGAGAATCCTCAGACGGTACTTGAGTGAGCGGTGCACCCATTCGTCTCTGTGGCTAATTTGAACTGGGAGATTTGGCTACACCCTGCAGATCGCATGCCGGCTTCCTGCTTTCCGAGGCATCCTCACCACTCAGATGGGCTTGAGAAACATTGCGATATTAAAGGCAGATGTTTCCTCGCTGCTAGCGAAGGGCGTAATCGGTCTAACCCTCCTCAGCAGATCTCCTCCTTTAGGCTCTACCTCAATAGCCCAGATAGTCCAGACTCTGCTACAGAGCGCCACCAACATTAAGAGTTAACTGGAGATGCTCACTCCCTGGGTTCCGTACAAGCTCTTCCTGGGTCACATGGTGTCCCCCTCCATGGTGACCCCGTTGGGCAGACTTCACAGGCAGCCCCTTCATTTTTGGATCTGGGAGACAGCGGGTCTTCGTCACACTCGAATGTCTCTGCTCGCTCCCCCCTTGGTCAGAAACGAGCCTCCTACGAGCATGTCCCCCTAGGAACTGTCTTCCGCCGTGTTTTGGTATCCACGGATTCATTCAACACGGGGTAGGGAGAAGTATGAAAAAAAAATGTCCACAACCATAAGAGTGCTTTTTATTGCATATATTATGTATAAAACATTGAGCAGAATCCACTGAGCAGAAGAATTGACTTGGTATTAATTACGTAATATGTGTGCTATTTTCAGACTATTTACCTCAGTGTCTTATAACAGGTTACATTCTAAGCAATTATGATTTTCCTTCTGTCCTGCTGGCATTCTGGAAGAAAGTGTTCGCCAGCAGACGTCAGAGCGGCGGTAAGTTCTTTCAGCGTGGGAGCAACAAAGTTCTACCAGTATTGTCATTATACGCTATCTATCCTGGCACCAGGGCAGTCGCCCACACCAGTTACACAGACAGAAGAAAATCATCCAGATGGCCCATGAAATGTAGATACAGCATTATTACGCGGCTCTATTTCTAGTATAGCACTGCAAAGCATCTATATATTTAATTGCTTTTAGCACAGACAGGAGATGTAAAAATTAAAAATAAAACCAGGTGTATCACTGGGTAGCGCTGTCCCCACACACCAAGGAGGAACAAGTTTGAGATCCAGTTGGGCTCTTTCTGTGTGGAGTTTGCATGTTCTCCTTGTGCTTGCGTGGTTTCCACTCCAGATAATGGATTGAACAATAACAAAAGCCTATTAAAAAACAAAAGCTGCTCCTTGAGGCTGCCTATTTCTCCGAGTTTGTTTGGATCGGTTAAATGAAGAGACTAATTTCTCCATCGGAGGATTAATACAGTTTCAATTAATTATAATTAAAATTATAATCTGACTCAAATACAATTCACCATATTTTAGATGTAGTGTTTGTGTTGTTGTTTTTTTTTGTATACTGGGACTTTATCAGCTGTCAAATCTTTCTTAGTGACGTTTAATTAGTTTAATGAGTAATTAATCCAGTGAATTATAGTGATTCATAATGAAAACACTCAAAAGCTATAGAGCTAATCTAGACAGATCGATATTTTTTGCTTGCTTAACATTAGTATTTTTTTCAAGTTACTTCTTGAAATTAATTTAAGTCTAAAACAATTAGGAGCGTGAGATTGTAGATAAACCAAACTGTTTTTAAGGTTAATATTAGAATTCAATGACTATATGAAGTTTGACTGCCCTCTGCTGGTCAGTTTTTTTTTTGTTTTATCGCTTGATTACTTTAATGCCGACTACATCTAATTATTGGAATTAAATAACTTATTTTATCAACAGGTTTACTATGTCAAGTGCTATAACTATTCAGGAAGATGAACTATTGTAAATAATTAATTTGAATTCAAATAAAGCCCTGTTGTGGCAACCCATAATGCTCGGCGCGTAATGATGACATCATTTCACAGGGACAGCTAGGAATTCATCTTTATCAGTAAACTTTTATTGAGGCATCAGGATCCTCGCGTTTAACCGCTCCTGATGCAAAATGTCTGGTAGTTCGTTGTCGCCGCGTATCCAGGAGCGAATGCGGAGTTTGGAGGAGCTCTCGGAATTCACACAAAGCTGTCAAAACGAGCTTCAAGATTTGTGCCAGGCGCTGGGATGGACGCAAGAATCAGACGCGCGTCTTCATGTAAATAACAAATATATGAATTGTTTTATAAAGACTTCAGAATGTGAATTGAACCAACGGTTAAACGCAAACGTTGCTAGAATGTGAATAAAGTATGCGCTTTATGGAACGTGGTATATGTGCTATTACGGTGATGCTAAATTAGCTAAACTGTTTAGCAAACAGTGCGTTTTTGTTTTAACTTGTTTTACAATAAATACACAACACTAATAATGCCTCTTGTTTGTTTTGACAGATGGAAGTGTGTCCGTACGATCCAAACCACACGGTTCCGCGCCACCGGATGGAGAAACACAAGGCCGCCTGTCATCTCGCACAATTGGGCTACTCCAGAGAAGAAAGGGTGAAGGAACCTGATACATAACTAATTATAAGTTAACGAGTTACTAATCAAAACCAGTACTGTAGTCCAGTTTTGCTGTGAGCCACGTGATCTTAATTCAGTGTTCTTCTGTTTCCAGGCGGAGATGAAGGATCCTTCTGTGTTTTACGAGAAGGCCAATGTTCCGTCAGTGATTATTGGTGAGTTTCTGTTCTGCTTGAAACCAACAGTGACGTGCCAAACGTCTGAAGAAGTAATTCTGAAGGCATTGTCTTCCTGCTTTCTTTTTTGTTATTGGTAAAGTTATTGTGTGAACAACAGATCCAAATCGATAACCTTAAGAAATATAGTCTTGCTTTTTTTGTGTGTGTTATACTGTGTACGTCATTCTTTTTTTTTCTGTATATTCTCACACATTCCTGCTGCTTCTATCAATTCTGTCTCCCACTTTCTTTTGAAATACCTCTTTCTCTCTCTCTCTCTCTCTCTCTCTCTCTCTCTCTCTCTCTCACTGATCTATCTGATTCTCTCTATCCCTTCTGTCTGTTCTATTTGTATATTATCCCGCTGCTTCCATCTCTGCCCCAATTGCTTGGTTTCTTTCTATCTATCCATCCATCTATCTTCATTCTCTTACAGATAAAGCAACTCTCCAACAAGTTCTTCTGCAGGCTGGAACTAAAGCACCTCTTTTGAGAGCCCCAGGACTTCATGCTATAAGTATGTAATGTATATTTTCTGCTTTAAAACATACTTCTGTTTTTGTCATGGATTATTAGAGAATATATATGAATATTTTGCTCCAACAGTGTTTCAAATTTGTGGTTTTTTTTTTTTTCTCTGGTGACAGGGGTGAGTATTAGAGGAAATCCACAATAGAACAATATTCCACTTAAGCTTTCTGTATCCTTTGATGCAGTATCCTTTGAAAGACCTAATACTTAAAAGTTCTATTCTCTTTCAGTTGTTCTTCTGTACTGTTTTGTTTGAACTTGAAATAAATGGTAGAAGTCAAAAATAAAGAATAAACGTACGCCTGAAAGTCCTCATTACAATCTCGGCTTTCTGTATGCTGTATTGAATTTTGCAGTTTTATGTTCAGTTGCAATGAAGATAAAAAATAGTTTTCTTATGACTCTTCAGATTTACCCATTTACCAGATTTAACTTTTCATCTGACGATACAATGCATGACAGTTTATTCATGGATATTTCTGCAGATTCTCCCGAGGTTCCTCAGAATCACAAGCGGGCTGTGTGTGACCTTACAGGAGCAGAGAGATTGGCTCTATATAATCATGTGATACGAGAAGTTGGTCAACAGAGTCTTAACAGAGAATCCAATGAGGATCTTTATGTAGATCTAGTCGCTAAGCTCAAAAAAGGTACTTTAGATACTCTTTTGGAACACTTAAAATCATTCTACAGTTTTAAATCTGCTGTAAAAAGTTATAAAAACTTTTTTTGCAGAAGAGAAAGCGAAAGGCCCAAAGACTCACCTGGAAGTCTTGGCTGAGATGAGAGATTATAGAAGAAGGCGACAGTCTTACAGAGCCAAAAATGTTCACATCACTAAGAAGTCCTACACGGAGGTTTGTACTTTTCACAGTCTTTGTTGATGATTCAGCTGTTGTAGAAATAAAGTTGTGTTCGCGTTAATTCAAGGTCATTCGAGAGGTAATAGATGTTCACTCCGGGGAGCTGGCCAGGATCTGGCAGGAAGAGAGAGAGGAGGAAACTCGGTCATCCCATCAGTCATCGCACGGGTAACTCGTCTAAACAGTACTTCACCTAATATCTGATGGCCTTCACAGAATTCAGCTTAAATTCATTTTCACGTCTTTATTTGTTAGCAGGAGCCGTTCAGAACATCACTCCCGTTCTCCATCTGTGGAGTCACGTGACTCTAAAATCAGCTCTCAGGAAGTGCACGGGCACAAGCACCACCACAAACACAGTCACAGTCACAAGCATAAGCGGGAGAAGAAAAAGAAGCGTAAAAGGTACGTCTGATAAGACAGATTTTTTTCTCATATCATTTAGTTTACTCTACAGTCATTTAGCCGATGCTTTTATCACAAGCTACACGTTTAATACAAACCAGTGAAGCTATACACAAAAGAAGTGGAAAGTTATTTTACTTAATGCTCTGTTTTCCATTAATTACTGAATTTGTTGCACTTTTAGTTGGCTTTATCATCTTAAGAATAGGATAATATAGCCTTTATTGTCATTACAGCATTGTAACTAAATTACTAGCTGGACAGGAGAGCAGGAATAAGAGTCTGCTCGTTTTGAGAGCCAGAAGAGAAGTTATAATATAATCTATTATACCAAATAAGATATTTATCAGTAAAAATACTTAATAAATTGCTCACTTATTACTTAAGTCACTTATCAGATTAGATTAGTGTCATATTGTAGGGAGACTGCTATTCTTTTGTTGTGGCATCTTTTTTTACTTGACGAAAACTAAATCTCGTCTTTCTTTTTGTCATGATTTATAGTGACTAGTAAGTACTCGCTTATATTGTTTTTTTCTGGATGTTCTTAACAGAGAATCACATTCTACAAGTGAAGAAAAACACCACAAAAAAAAGAAGAAAAAGAAGTAATGAAATCGTATACATTTTAAGATGTGATGTGACTTTTGTAAATGAACTTTTTTGAGAATTTGTCGTTTTTTTGTTATTGTAAAAGTGAATAAAAGTTTGTTTTTTTTTAAGTCTTGGCTGAATTTTTGTTTCTGTATTTATTTTGGTTTTTTTTTTTTAGTTGTATGACAATTGACTTAAAATGTGTGTGTGTGGGTGTATTGTATATTAATGCATGTGCTTATATTATTTTTGTCAAAAGCAGTTTATATATATTCAAATTATATATTCACTTTACACGTATGTCTTTATCAGCCAAAAAAAACTTTGATCAAACATATTTTTCCTAAAATGTAAGTATTGTATAACTGCGTATTAAATGCAACAGCAGCATTTATATTTTGTGTGTAGAATAGCAGAACGCCTGTATAGGAGCCTTGTGTTTGTCTGTAGAAGACTCTGGTATTTCTCACTCAGCTGAGGAGAGGTGGGAGCCTGGGAGCTTCTGGTGGGAGATCAGGGGGTCTGAGTCTGTCTCAGTGCTGCTCTCAGGCAGGTAGAATGCTTTGAGAAGCCCCTCTCACAGACCCCCTGACTGACCGAGAGGGGTTCGAGCCCGCTGTTTGGGAACCTAAGCAGGAATCTACTGGTCATGGGAGTCTCCCGGACAAAGGTAAGTTGCTGCGTGAATGTGCCACAGCTCAAATTAGAATTCTGTTGCCTTGTATTCATTTTACTCATATTCATTTATTTTTCAATTAGTTATTGATAATTTTGGTACTTCATTATAAACATTTTTTTACATTATTGTACACAAAGAGAAGAAACCGAATGCTATAGATAAGTATATTTTAAATTATTCACATAATATATGAAGATTATTTGTTTCTAGTATTGTTTATAACTCTTCATTTATTGTTTCTCCACATTGTCCCAGAGATCCAGTGGGTTGTTGTGCAGCCCTATGATTCAGACTGTGGTGTCACAAACACTTTTTTTTTTTTTTTATCAAAATTTTTTTTAAATCAACCTGAAACTATTGCTAATTTAGTCACTGTATTTTTACAGATGAGATCAGTTTTGACCAATGATTCATTTTTATCATTTTGCATTCCTGGTATATTAAATGATGTTGCAGCTACAATCTTTGGAAAAGAAGAAACTTTCGTATCAGCAAACTGAAATTGACCTGAAGAAAACCACTCATAGGAAAATGCCGTTGCATTACAAAGTTGCATATACATTTATACATTTTGTTATATTGTAACATTTGTGGTTTCTCTCAGTAATGGAAGTGACCTACAGTGTTTATCATGACCACTAGATGTCGCAACACTTGATGTCATTCAAACACGTTTTTCTTCTGCCATATTCATCATTATTTTTATTGTTGTTTTTATTATTACATGAGTATCTACAGTATATCTATGATATATAAACTAGTATAAAACCCGTGGTAACCTGTTGTCTACCCATTACTCTTTATTTTTGTCATTTACATCAATACATTATAAGCAATCTTATGTTTTTTTTTTTTNACAATTCCAACATTTTTTTTTTTTCATTTGGATTGGCATTTTTTTCTCCTCTTGAATATTCAAATAATATTTGTCAACAAAAACATGTTCCGTGACTTCAGTAGCCTAAAGTGACATTTGGCTCAGGCTGTTTGAGGAAGGGGAAAGAAAACAGGAAGACTACTACTTTATATTTAAGTATGAATACTACAAATGTGTGGAAGGGGGAAAACCCAACCATCAACATCTGAAAGGGACGTTCCCCTAATGACAATTATAGACTTTAAATAAATGTCATGTGAAATATGTGATTCCTGTTCTATTTCTGAAACACATTTCATACACGATTGATCACAAATCAATTTTCATTTGCCATCTGCTAAAGCACTCGACAAAAATCACAATAATCGACACTGTATTCTTGCTTTTTTGTGGTGCTGTCAGGTATGGACGGTCTCGCTCCTGCTGTGTGTCCTTCACACTCGGGCCCAGCAGGATTATTCTGGCCTTCTCTCAGGTGACGCCATGTTTGCTTTCACACATCTTCACAAACTGGACGAGTTAAATGGACATTTCTATCTGAGCAGGTGAAGAACACATATATGAAGGTTCTTTAGTGGATCGATACAGTGAAGAGTCCGAATACACTGAGGGTAACTTGCTTAGACTTGATGTTATTTAATATGTTCTATGTGTTGCCCTAAATCTCATAATCCTCTTCCTCAGTTGAAGCCAAACGCGGTGATGAAGAAGAGATCTCGACCTCTGGGTTTGACCCGTACGCACCGATGGCCACCATGGTCACTATGATCACAGAGGAGACGTTCCCTTACGAATCAGACGCGGATTCGTTCGACTACGCAAAAGAAGATAAAAGACTGATAGCCCAGCTTCCGCTCGGAGGCGATGCTGAACTGGGGCAGGAAGGACCCACAGGATGCACAGGATGTGAACCAGGAGAACCGGGATTTGCTGGCTTTGCTGGGCCCAAGGTCCATCCATCTGCTCATCTCGAGTAAAGTGCCATGTCCTTTCTTCATTAATATGCAATTTCTGTGTCCTTGTCGCACTTGATTAGGGATTTAAAGGACCTCAGGGCAAACAAGGCATTCCTGGGGTACAAGGACGAGAGGTGAGGGTAAAAGTGAGCTTCAATTGCAGGTGGATCAAAATCTAAATGGCTCATGTTTTCAGGGCTACAAAGGAACCAAGGGAGTGAGAGGAAGAGGAGGCGACACTGGTCCTGAGGTGAAGTGCGGGAAATCTGAAAATACATGACGGATTAGCGTATATTTTTGTATTAAAACACAATTCTAAACATTATTTACAAATTGACCGGGCCCCTTATAATCCAAATAAACTGTGTGTACTGCATATACTAGGTATATAGTTGTAAATACACTGTCATGTTTTTTTTTTTTTTGGCTTAGGGGGATTCTGGACCAGATGGAGAAGATGGGGGATCTGGATTCTTTGGGGCAATTGTAAGCCAAGGACTTTATAGGACAATGTTGTCTCGTTTTTAGAGGCTAACTGTTTTTTCCTGATTCCTAGGGACCGCTTGGGCTTCCAGGGGACCCCGGAGAACCTGGAGAATCTGGATTGAAAGTGAGAAATAGTGCTGCACCAAATCATAAATATGGTCTTTTGAAGTTTTTGCACATGCACATAATTTGTGCACATTCATTGTTTTTATTATTTAGGAGCTTTTTGACAATATTATTTGAATAGATTGAATTATGAAATTGCACTACTCTAATATTTATTCTCTATACTCTAATATATTATTTATTAATATATACTCTACTAATTATTGTTGTTTTTTCTTTTTTTTTTTTTTTTTGCACGTTTTTTTTTTTTGTTGTTGTTGTTTAATTGTTCTGTTGGTGTTTTATTTGGCCATTTGTTTGCTGCTGTAAAACAAATGAAATTTGCTCTTGTGGGATTAATAAACTCAAACGTATGTATGAATGAATTACTTTATTTATCCAACTAAGGGGAAATTTCTTTGGTTTCAGCGGAAACAGAGAAACTGTACATTAAAGAAACAGTGATGACAGGGTAAAAAACAAATACATAGAAGTAGTAAAAAATGTGCAAAGGAAATAAAAAAGATACAACAAATGGTACAAAAACAACAAACTGTACTAAGTGCAAATAGTCTACCAGTAATCAAATTTTTAATCTAATCTAATCTATTTATCTGCAGGGAGATATTGGCATTGAGGGTCCACGTGGAGGAGTGGGCCAACCCGGAAATACTGTGAGAAAGACTTCCGCTGTTTCCAGACACGTGTATGAACTGACTCGCTGCTTTAAACCATATTTTCTGCTTGACCTCAGGGAAGTGTTGGTCCTAAAGGAAAAGCGGGAAAACCAGGAGGAAAAGGTGTGAAGGTAAGACTTTAGATGTTTGACCTCAGTCACATGACCACTGTTTACAATGAACAATCAGAATGTGGAATATTTTCACTGTGCTATGTTACCTGTTACCTTATTTCTCAATGAATTCTGGGAATAGAGTCGGTTCTGAGAAGCTTCGTACCTTTGAGGTTTATAAGAAAGAAACTTCATAACCTTTAATATTATTAAAGCTGGGTAATTTTGCAAGATTCATTTTATTCTTGTTTCTGTTTGTTTGTGAGGTTGTGGTGTCAAGCCTCCGCTCATTGCCAACACTACCATTCTGAATATATTTTGAATGGCCTGAACCATAACAATAAGCTAAAAGACAAATAAAAATCCAAAATCAAAAGTCTGCAGGGTGTCCTTCACATATTTGCAAAATCACCTGAATTCCTTAAAGAAAATGGACCTCTGTTTACATTTAAAATATACAGTCTTGTGATTTCTTCGATGTGTGTCAACAGGGATCTGTAGGGAAAACCGGGAAGCAAGGTCCCGAGGGTCGAGCCGGACAAAAGGCTGGTAGACAATATGAATTTAAAAGCATCTCTCATTCTGGAAAGCTTCAAGAAAATTATTTTTAAAAGCTATTAAACTTGTTTTTTTTTCTTCTTTGCTCCACAGGGCCTGACCGGAGCGCCTGGTTTTCACGGGGACCGTGGAGAGCAGGGTTATCTGGTACAGAAAAATGAACCCTTTACATTACTTGTGTAACCCTGAATAATTCATTCATCTGTTGTTGTTGACAGGGTTATCCAGGAGTTCCTGGAGATCGCGGACGTCATGGACCAAAGGTCATCTTACATAGTCTTTATTAAAGAGTTAGTTTAGGTTACTAACCTCAATATAGTCAAATCTAATTCAAATCTCTCTTTAATGATATTTAACTCATTTTCTCTGACTCGCTTCTTCATTTTTATCAACTTCAGGGTGGTAGAGGCTCGGGTGGCCTGCCAGGAAGTGATGGAGAACCTGGAGAGGATGTAAGTTTCCAATTGTGTGTGTGTGTTCCTGTAATTAACACCCAATTAGGCCCAGGATGCTAGTTTTTAGCACAATGTAGAGCCTCGTTGAGGAAGGGGAAGGGAATTTTGATGCTTCGAGTTACAGTAAGGAGAGAGAGAACGTATTCAAGCAAGTCCACTATGAAAAGTGTGTGTGCCCGCATTTGAAAAAACAAAAACGTAACTATTATCATTGCCCATAAAATGCCTCTCAAGTAGTAAATAATTAATATTATTATTCCTTAAAAATAATCCTTTAAGATAATCATAATAAGGAAGCTGGCGTGCAGCCAAGTCACTTTGCCAGGCTATACTGTGTGTGTGTGTGTGTGTGTGTGTGTGTGTATCCTTGTTATTTGTGGAATTAAATGTTACATTCTGGTTTGAAAGTGTGTGTGTGTGTGTGTGTGTGTGTGTGTGTGTGTGTGTGTGTGTGTGTGTGTGTGTGTGTGTGTGTGTGTGTGTGTGTGTGTGTGTGTTTGATAACTTTTTGAATGCATTTTAGGGTCCTCTGGGTGTTCCAGGAGTTGAGGGTGTTCCTGGAGCTTTCGGACCAAAGGCATATTGAATACATTTTTTGCATTTCGTAAACTATATGTGTGTTTGTTTGTATCTATATCTCCTTGTCTTATTTTGTCAGGGTGTGAAGGGGGATCGTGGTGAAAAGGGACCACCAGGAAGAGTGGGTTCAGAGGTAGGTTGTGTTTTTGGCTCCGGGACAAACCACTTTTATGTGAGACTAAATTAAAAGTATAAACTGTCAAATGACTTCACAACACTAGATTAAAACTTGGAAATCACCCGTGGTTTTGCTTGTCATTAGGTGTAGTAAAACGGGGAGTTTCTCTGAAACGATACTGAAAGTGAAACTGTCTGGTTTCTTTTTTTCCCCCTTTCAAAATGTTGAGAATTTCTTCTGTACTTGTTTCATTTAAACTCTTTTCCTTTTTCTTTCTCTTTAATTGTTCACTTTGTAATTAAAATGCTAAGTTAAAATGCTTCTGAACAGTCACGTGATAAACACAAGTACACTTCGGGACATTTTTCAATATTTCCTGCAGGGCTTTTTCATGAGCATGAAGCATGTGATAATCTGTGTCACAGGGTCTTCATGGAGACAGCGGTGATGCTGGAGTTCCAGGGAAACCCGGACCGAAAGGCTTGCCAGGCTCAATAGTAATCATCATCTGACAGCAAACATGTGGTTTCCTTCATTTGTGCACATTATTACAGCCTTTACATGTGTAAAATAAGATCTAGTCTGTTCTCTGACCTGTAGGGTGCCAAAGGGGAAACGGGGCCAGATGGAGAGCAGGTATATACACCAGCCTCTCACATATACACCAATCTTTTCATATTATAATAAATTAGTCAATTTCATACATGGAAATTATTATTTATAATATGGAAATGGATCATTACAGGGGGCAGTTGGACGAAAAGGAACAAAAGGTGCCAAAGGGCGAAAGGTAAAGCTGTCAGTTCAGAAAAAGTACTAATACAGTTTCTTTTCCTGTTTCCATTACGGAGACGGTTTCTGTCTAGTGGCATTGTAACCTGATCTGCGTCACACTTCTGCTTCACAGGGAGACGCTGGTTCTCGTGGCGATAAAGGGCAGGTTTGTGGTTTTCACTGGAACGTAGCACGTCACAGCCATTTAATGGAAAGTGGTCACATGGAATTCAAATTAATGGATATTTTGGAAATAAAAAACATTTAAAAACAAATGTGGTGAAAAAAATAATCTATTAAAGATATTGATTCCTAAAACATGAATTCATACTAAAGCTGTGAAAAAGTCCCCACCCAGGGGATTTTAAAAGTGCTTTAAGTGTTCTATAATTGTCTTCAAATCATGCAAGTCATATAAGTATTGTAATTACGTTAATATCTGATTTAGCATTTTTAAATGCAAATGTTTTTTTTCTTATCTCGAGTGCATGAGAAAGTATTTTTACTTTTCATTTCTTTGTATAATTGCAAAACAAAATGACTTGCTCTTAGAGTATTATTTATGGGTAATAGAACTGTACATATTAATAGAGGTATATTAGTATATAATGCGCTAAGCAGATGCTTTTCTTTGAAGTCTTTTCTACTTTATTAGTCAATTTAACCATTCAAATTCACATTTTTCTTTGACAAACCCACATTCTTTGGAGTTGCTAGCACATTCTAATGCAATTACAATCTTACACTCATGAAAAAGCCTTATGCTCTAATTCAGCATCTTGAATGAACATATTCTTTTGGTTGTTTGATTTTACTATGGTAAAGCAAGGAATAAAGGGCCGTATAGGTCGTGAGGGGCCTGTCGGCCCTAATGGATCTCCAGGTCTTCCAGGTCCCCGAGGAGATCAAGGTCCTAGTGGTGACAAGGGACCAAAAGGACAGCTCGGATCTAAAGGAAAACCTGGCGAGCTTGTGAGTATCTACACGCACTCTTTAAATTCTCTTTAAAAATTAAGAAAAGGAACAAGAAATGAAAAAAAAAATATGATTATGACTGGTATTATTTCAAGTTTTTTTTTTTTTTTTACTTCTTTTTATCGTAATACAGGGTCCAGGACTGACCGACCAGCAGATTTTGCAGTTGTGTCAGGGTGTGGTCACCGCTCAAATTGCCCAATATGCCTCATCGATACAGGCCAAGTGTGCACAGGGCTGTCCGATAAATAACCGGACCCTGATTGGGCCCCCAGGAGCCACGGGACCCTCCGGTGACACAGGCAAAGCTGTAAGTGGCTTTTCCATGAGAAGTCTCACCACAAATATCAGATCCTTTTGTATATGGTTTTTTTCAGGGTAAATCAGGCAAGCCTGGTGCTAAAGGTGACAGAGGGCCACAGGGTACGACAGGCTTAGAGGGTCTGAAAGGGGCTCCAGGGAAAAGAGGTATGACCAACTAAACCACTAAGTAATGCCATGCAACTCTTTTGCACCAACAATCTTTGTATTGCAAAGGTGCTAAAGGTCAAAAGGGTCAGCTTGGTGAGCCTGGGAAAGGGCATCCTGGACTGGATGGTCAGCAGGGCTTCAGAGGCAAGATGGTTTTCCAATAAATGAAGACAAAATAAGTGGCGACTTGCTGCTATTTCACCGCATTGTCTTTCTCGTGACAGGACCTCCAGGTCATCCTGGAGAAGCCAAAGATGGAGATGACGGGCCCCAAGGACCCCGTGGGTACCCCGGCCCTGTGGGACAGCCAGGCCAGTTGGGCAGAGCGGGGATAACTGGAGTGTGTGAAGAACGGGACTGCAGCATTTATGCACCTGTTGTGCAGAAAGAGATGGGACTGGTCAAGCGTCCTGTTTAGGCCGGGGTGCAGAATCCTGAGTGCCCTGAAAACAAGAAACTGGACTGGATTTTTTTTTTTTTTGTATTTGGACCTAATCTGAAGTTGACTGGCTAAAAATACCCGCTGGTTTGCCATCATTATGATACACATAGAGATATGTAAATACTTTTGTACAGCATTGCAGTGTACATCTCATTGTTTCACATCTGTTCTTTACATACATTTTCCCACCATTACCATCATCTATGGATTTAATGTGTTCGGAAATGCGCAAAATTAAAGACACCATTTTTTTTTACATCGTCAAGATTTTTATTGAGAATCTCGACACATTCACACAAACTTTTCACAAATCACATTTTTAATGTCAAACTCTAGTATTTAATTATTTTGTAATTATTTTCCGGTTCATATTGACCCGTATTTATGTCCATTAAAATGTTAAGTTTTTGTTTGTTTTTTTTAATGCATGAT
>SOMO01000021.1:925743-947602 GCA_028128575.1 Paedocypris carbunculus | reverse complement strand
CGTATTTATTTGGTTTAATGTGAATTACATATGCTGTTACATGTGTAGTGTTAGAAATAAATTCTGAAAGGGGCTTTGTCTTTATTTGCTCAGCTTGTGTGAAGAATGCAAGCTGTACGTACTACGTAGTAGAATCATAACTCGCAAAGAGGCGATCCACGTAGGCCACAATTACCATAAAGTTTGATTAATCCTCCCAGTGTTTATATGAAGATATATAATATGTTTAATTCAAGTATATGTTTTATTCAATGTCATGCGTGCTTAGAGGAAGTAGTGAGTGATTCAGAAACTTCGTCGGAGGAGTGGTATGAAAACACCGAGCTCGACGTGGAGAGTAACCGCCATTATGGTATGGACTGGAGCAACGAATGCATGTATAACCATGAAAAACACATTTCCCACTAATTCACTAACAATCTGCGTCGGTTCTCCCTGGTAGACGAGGAAAGCCCATCATTTCCTGAGCAGACACCCCACATACCTCAGGTGACAGGAAGCGCTGCTGGTTACGGCATCTGTCGGATCTTCGCCGCCCACGAGCAAGGTTCCTGATTCATTTATCAATGTTAATATTGTCAAAAGCTTTTTAACTAACCGCAAAATATTAACACAGTATCTGTCTTTTCTACAGATATGAATTATTCGGATAGCACATCATCGGACGACTGCCAGCACGGGGAGATCAATGAACTTGGTAATGATCAAAAAAAAAAAACTTTTTACGTTTTTTATTTTTACATTTAAATTTCGTATTCTAAGAATCTTGACATTCCGGCAGGACGTATAGCGTGACTTTATTATCCAACTGTCAGATTAGTTCTAAAAAATTTAAAACGTATATTTCAAATACTACCATTTGAAATCTTATAGTATTCCGTTTCTATACTATATTTATTCTATAAGAAAAACAATTCTTTGTCTTGTGTTCACTGTTGTTGTTGACTGTCATGCAGTTCTGTCTAGTAAGTTTCCTTATATAGCCTGTGTAGACATCTACTGTAGCCTATTGTAGACAAATTGCTTCATTTGCTTCTCTTTTTGTAAGTCGCTTTGGATAAAAGTGTCTGCCAAATTACTGTAAAGTAAAGTAAGTAAAGTTTCACTTTCAGGTAAACGTCGAGAAACAGGAAACCACTTTAATAATAGTGACACGGGCCATGAGCCAGGAAACCTCTGCGCAGGTATCTTTGGATCGTACATGTCATGCTCAAATAGTCGGGGCTTGTGAATTTGGGTTTTTAAATTTATTCACCAGGTCCCTGCTCAATAATATTTCTTTTCAGGATCGAACAACAGGAGTATCTGCTCCCATGCACATTATGGGAACGTTGTTCTTAACACTGTGTCCGACACGGACTCAGCTGAGGAAACCTTGTGAAATGTGAAGAACAAGCGAAACCATTTTTTTTTTTACATTTATTCTTTTTTATGCATATAAGAAAATGTCATTGCAACAAGAATTGTCCAAATGTGCCAGTGTTTCTTGGGAATTCTTATAGGAATCTTTTATGAAACAATAAACCTATAAAATGTTGTTTATTAATACCAGTGTGTGTGTGTGTGTGTGTGTCTGTAACTAGTAAAGTAATAACATACACTCAAAGTCTCTTTTACTTCAACGTACAGTTTAAAACAACTGCATTCTCTATTAGAAGTGGAACACATATCAGACTGAGAGATGATTGGCGGGTCTCGGATCAGACTTCGTGTTTGCCGCAAACCCACTTGAGCTGCTGATGCTCCCTCAGGTCTGAGAGGCTCCGGGCAGAGAACCAGCTACACTGACAGCCGTACGCTCGCACTCCCTTATTCCTTCTCAGCTTGGCCTTCAGCTTGTGATAGTCCGGCATGTTGTTCCTAAAATATCCCCAAAAGAGTGTTAGGTGCAACTTCTTACAGTAGGAACCATACTTTACTTTTACTTTCTACACAACAGAAATTTGCTTGCTACAGAATGATTAGCTTTCCCAGTAGCTCATTCTGTAGTTTATACTGGTGTTTGCGCTGGTGTAGCAATATGGTTTCTGGGTTTTCACCAGGGAAAGCAGGAATAAGTTGAATTATAAAAATTGTAATGAAATGTAAATCGCTTTTGATAAAAGCGTCTGCTAAATGACTGTAAAGTAATTGAATGAATGCATGGATAGAGAGCTGAAATGTGGAACAGTGCTGCCACCTGGTGGTGCAAAAACATTCTAACATATTACAATTGCATACCTCACCTGAAAAATAAATAATCACAAGATGAGTCCCATTCCTGATCGTCAAACATGACCACGCAGAAATCACAAGACGTGCACCGTAACTGGCTGCAAGTTCTTTCGAAAAAGCACAAACAAACAGTTGTCATAACATTGTCTGAAGTGTGAACATCACGCGGTATAATGTAACTTCGGGGCGAAAGACATCGTGTATGCGAGTAAAATACATGAATAAAGGTAGTATTTCATAACATTTACCTGTGAGAAATAGTGGTTCCGATGCCGTGTTGTGTCTGAGTTCCTCCGACAAACACGGGACAACATCTGAACGACAGAAACGAACAAGAAAAGTCTAATTTAAGGAAATCTGCTATAACATTTAGTAATGCTGACAGAATACCTCATGGACACTGATTGAGACTCGCTTGTCGACGTTCTAGTAGCAATCTTCTGTCAATTTTGAAAATTATTTTAAAGAGAATCCCTGACATTTTCACTAGATTCACATTTCGTTGGACTCACATTTCTTCCTGTGGGCTGAATGTCATCTTCTAGTATTTCCCGTAGCACGTCGTCAAAATCGTCGTCTTCGTGCCCATTTCGATTAAAATCTCGCGTGCTACAACCAAACAAACACGTCATTAGCGTTGTTTCAGTAGTAGTTCTCCGTTGTAAATCACGAAACAGCTTCATGTACAACAGCCACTTAGCCACCCAAAAATGCTATATTAATTACGGTATGCATTAGGATAACATGCGTACATTACTGTTTAATGTTTGAAGAAGACTGAAAGAGTAACTGTTTGTTAGCATTAGTGAAACATGGCATTATTAGCACGGCTGCTAATCCAGTTAGCTGGTACCTTGTGTCCGTGTTCTCTGAAGTCGCACTTCTTCGGTCGGTCTGTTTGAAGTCATAATGTGTTAGTTTTGACGACGGGCTGCAACAAAACTTCGATTCAACTTCATCAAGCAAGTCATCCAAATCATCTGCCATGGTTAGTCGGGCTAGAACGCCATCTTTGTTACCATGGTGAAAGACGCATATTTGGGAAAACTTGTCTCACGGGATGCGATTTGATCGTGCGACTGACAAATTCATAATCCTTAGTAAAATAAATACAGTAAAAAATAAAAATAAAAAAACCGTTGTCGGCAGGATTCGAACCTGCGCGGGGAGACCCCAATGGATTTCTAGTCCATCGCCTTAACCACTCGGCCACGACAACCTGGATATTCATGTGGCACAGCGACATATAATGGTAACACTTAATGGCGGTTAATTTAGTGAGTTATGGTAGTTTAATATACTTACATTCCCTTGCAAACCTTACCAAGTGTACATAAATCCCACACAACAACTTTCCGTCATACATATATTTTTTTTTCCATTTCAACAAAACAAAATACAAGCTTGTATAAAAGTCACATATACATTTTAAATTAACTAAGGATAATTTACACTTTGCGGAATTTACTCTGCAGGAACACCCTAGGAACACACAGACCCTCCTTTTTATTCACGGTTTCTCTCAGCACGTACTCATTCACCACAGTCTCGAATCCGGCTGCTTGGAACAAGATTTCCAGGTATTCTAGAAACGACACGTTAGAACTGTTATGGTTGAGCGCAAAAAAGACAGCAATTGATGCAGAAACTGCACTGACCTTTGGAGAAGAAGAAGGACCGAGTACCATCTTGTCTGACATAGAAGTTCTCCGCAAGCTTGTGGCCAGATTTAAACCTCAACATGGCATGATCGTACAATCCATAGTCCCTGAAGAGAATGACTCCTCCAGGTTTTAACACCTGGAAGTACAAATATAGACATAACATAATCTATACTAGAAAACAGAGCTGCATGTTAAAATCATAGCTAAAAGATCGAAATTTCGATTCTGCCCCGATCTGAATCGTGAGAAAAGTTGATCTTTCATTACTTTGTCGTATTTTGAGGCGCCTCTCGTGGGCGTGATGACACCAGACACCCCTGGGTTTTCACGCAGCTGCGATCACTCGGGCTAATTACCTGCACTAGTGTATGTGAGTCAGGCAGCAGTCAAGATAAAAAAATAAATAAAATGATAATAAACAGGGAGAATGAGTGAGGAAACAACGGTAAAATAAATCTGCTATCAACTCCGACATACCTGAAAAAGGATTTTTTTTCCATATAAAAAAAAATGTATTTATATGTGTGTGTGTGTGTGTGTGTGTGTTTACTGCGGTTTCGACACTCAGCAAATATCTACAGAGGACAAAATTATTAGCCCCTGTACAAAATAATCATTGTTTAACAAGTATTTCAAAAGTGCCTTTAAACAGAACTAATAATTTTGTCCTCAACTGTACGTACATAATATTGTACCTTAGTATATTAATTTTTATTACGTTTAATGGTGATTTTGTTTTGCTTAACAACATTACTTTTACATTACATTATATTTTTCATTCCATTTATTTAAATTTAAAGCAAAGAGTAATGTGTTATTATATTGCTGTTTGGCAACCTGATTTTCAGGGTTAATTATTTATTTCTATATCGTGATCATTATTCCAAGCAAAAAAAAACACGACTCTCATTCTATCCAGAATCGTGCAGCTCTATTAGAAAATAGGTCTATAATAACCTAATAAAAATATCAAATAATTAACACATTTAATAACCCAGATCTTCACATGATTCCTCATTCACAAACACAACACAATGATTATTTCTTGTCACCTTAAAAATGTTTGCAAGGGCATTCTGCATCTTTTCTGGATGAATAGCCGACATGACAAATATGAGTGTGGCCACATCAACAGAGTCGGCCTGCACGGAGGCCTGCAGATCATCTGTGGTCAGGTCGCATTGAAAAGCGAGGCAGCGTTCTGGGTTGTACAGTGGATTTTGCTGTAGCAGATTAAATAAATAGAAAACAGTACAATCATTATCAATCATTGTTGAACATTTAAGCACTCAAATTAAAACATTTAAATTGTACATAGTACAATATTAATGTTATTGCTCACATGCTGTGGTGAGGGGCAATAAAAGTGATTTGATATCGTGAAGCACACAGGTTTGTTTATCCCTCCTTCACGTGAGGGTTTACCTACCCATTTACCTCAGTAAGTGTTCAGTTTATGTTGTTATTAGGGCTGTCAAAGTTTTTCCTCGCTTTTGGTTTAGCAACATGAAACGAATAGACCAAAGAGAGCCGTGCAGGTGTTACCAGGTGCGGCTTGTTACGCTAAACAGCCCACAGTGAATGTTTTCACCTGCTGCTGTTAATTAGCAAATGGCAAATAACTTGCTCATCAGAATTCTCAGTGTGATCAAATCTTACATTTACATTTAAAAACAGGACATGTACACTTACATTTAAAAACAAGACATTCTAAACTTTATAAAGTCATGTTTCGTTTTCATCTGACAAAGAGAAGGCAAAACAAGCTTCACGTTTTAGTTTTATAATTATTATTAACAGAAAAAACACAACGTCCTGTTTTTATTAAGTGTAACTTAAAAAATAGGTACTTCAAACATTCAATTGATGTATAACACTTACGTATATGTAAGACCAAAATTGACATTTTGTGTTTATTTTGAAAAAAAAAAGTGTGACTGGACCTCAGATGGTTTAAAAACAAAGCAACTATTGCAAATTGAACAAAAATGATACAAAATTATATTACAGTATTTAAACTTATTTAGGGTTGAGTTTACCTTCATTTACGTAATACACCTCAATATCCAATATTACAAGCTTCAGTCATTTAATTGCGATTAGTTTGGTCGGGGAAGTGCGATAAAGTAGTTAAAAAAATAATTGTTATGCGTTACTCGTTATTATTGGAAAATAAATTAAACTCAAAAACCGTACTTTACCTTCACAAACTCAACCGCGCGAGGAGAAAAGTCACAAGCATAGATGAAGACCCCAAGATCCTCTTCCAAAAGGGGGAAAATGCAGTTTCCAACTCCGCAGCCAGCCTCCAGCAAAACCATCGTCTCCCCCTGAGAACATTAATGCTTTAATAAGCATCAACATTGATGTACAGCAGCAAGTTTGTTTTTCTTTTCCAAAAATTTTAATCATTCTATTGTACGTCGACTTCTTGTGTAGAAATTGTAATTTTATTGCATTTATTGGTCTTAATAGTTTTTAATCCATCGGTCTGTCTGCTACCTATCTATACATCTCTTGCACGCTCTCTCTTCTCTAGTATCCATCCATCCATCATCTGCCTGTCAATCAACCAATCCATTGTTCTCCCTGTATTCTGCCCTTCCTAGACGTCCGAGTTTAGATCGGCAGGCGGCGAACAGTTCCCAAGGAAGACACTGCTTTATGACTTTTGTCAAGTTTAATATCCCTTGAGAAACACTGTAAAACTGTGATGCAAAATATACAACACAAAATGAATAAAGGCTTTAACAAATACACAAATGAAAAGATACATTCGAAATGTATAAACAAAAATCCCCGCTAGTATCACTAGCCGAAATTAGCGCTTACATCGCGGCTAAATTGTATAACACAAAACAACCGAAACATCAGCATATAACAAACTTACAGGCATATGCTCCTCAAAGCATTTGCTGAAGATGTCGTTCAGAAAGTGTTCAACTTTCAATTACGAGTCATTTGATTTGATTGCAGATCATAACTGACTCTAGCGTAAAAGTAGAAAAATTCAATGTGCTGAGAAAAAAAGCACCGATTTACACTAACTATTTTGCTTACCTTTCTGGCGTTTTTCAATTCCTCAAACTCTCTGGTGGTCCAGTGTCTGTCTTTGAAAAAGTTTGTTGAGTTCCTTTTATAAAACATGTCCCAGTTTTTCTGAGCGTCATTTTCAAGTTTCTGCTGCTTGAAGTCCGACACTAAGATCCGGTCGTTGCGGAGTTTCTCCAGCTCGTCGTGGGTCAGTGTTCGTACCGTGGACTGAGTGGAATCACACGGGTCCGTCTGAGCTGTTAAAGACATGTGTCCGAGTGTCCGAACTTTACATTCATACGTCGAATGCTGCAGTTCCAATTTGTCCTCGGCTGTATTCTAACGTCACTAAAAACACCCTTTATAAACACGCGCAAATGTGGTTTCATGCGCTAAACACGTATTGAGATGCAATAACGCAATACTGACACATAACGAATCGAGAATAAAATATTTACTTTTGTTTTGTAAGTCACAGCAACAAACAGTGCGCGCACATTCTCTGACAGTCTGACTCGGCGCCTACTGACCATTATATTCCACCGCCACCTACAGTTCTGGAGAAGAATATACCGGCGAATTATTGGATCGTTTTGCTTTCAGAAAGACAAACGTTTCGGAATTAAACGTTGCTTTTATTAAGTGCGAATTAATTCATATGTAAAATACATATACACTCAAATGTGTGACACAAAAGGCAGACTCCCATTTTTCTAAAAGAAACGCCATGGAACAGCATACGGCTCACACCTTGTCATGACTCACTGTTGCCAGTAGAGGGCAGCAAATGGCCAATCAAAACATCTACGAAAGTAAACTCGCCCACAAATGATTTTAGATGAATAATCAATTAAATTAAACTAGAGCGTTGACAAGTACATGGCTTTCGTAGCTAATTAGCTGCCGTTTCAATCTGGTCATTCCATCCTTCAGCCATTCAGCAACTATTAATCCCAGTGAGAAATTGCTTAGAAATCCTTGAACTTGGGCAATGACTGACAAACAAATGCAAAGAAATTGGTTTTTATTCGACATACAGGTGCTTTTGATTTCTGGTCAGATGGCTTCACGGAAAGCTGAACCTGTTTATATACACAGGCAGTTCAACACTTTGCTCCTAGAAAACCGAACAAGGATTAAGAGACGTGAGGGTGAGTGCGTTGTAGAAATGCATCCAGTAGCGCCACAGCCAGTTCATTCGCGATCCACACCGACGGAGATGTTCTCCAGCTAAAGCAGCGAGCACGCTCTGCTTTCCGTTCCTATCACAACTCTAAGTAATGTCCCGAAAACCTACATTCAAACCAGGATGCAGCACAGTTCCTGGTCCTCCCCTTCTCTACAACCTTTCACGGACCACCAGACCGCAGCGCAACATACGGTCCAGCCTAAATCCATCCGGGCTGAGGGGTAAGAAGGTCTCGCTGAAGGAAAAGCTGGAGTGGTCCTCACTGTCTGCAGTGGTGTGAATGACACACATCCCCTCTCTCATGTGCATATACAGTATACGTTTAAATTACACAGGTAGCAGCAAAACCCCCTCGGTGAGGGGTTAAGAGGCCAAGGAGGGTGACACGGACTGATGGGAGAAGGGAAGGCAGAGGAGCAGCTCTACACTGTCCCAGCATCTCTGCTCTGGTCCCTCCTGCGACGGTGTTCTGTTTTGTTCCTGCTCTCCGATTCTTCTCGTCCGCCGGTCTCTCTCTCCCTCTCGCGCCCTCTCTTCCGCTCACGACGAGCCTCCGCGTTCTCTTTGCTCTGCAGGCTGAAGAGATTTTTCTTCTCTCCGCGGCGGTGGCCTTTACCTGGGAAGAGATGTGTACAGCGAGGTGAGGAAACATCTCAGACTGGAACAGCAACCGTATTCTGAGTAGACAAGTGGTACATGTACAGATCAACGCTCTTCTGAATTGAAGAGGAGGCCTCAGACACAATTTGTCTCACAATTTTCATGCTTTCATCTGAAGACCACTTCACCAGTCCAACAGAAAAGACAATAACCCAGTAACAATGGAGGAGCTTAATGAGGGTGGTTAACCCCTTTGTTCACTTTACAATAGATTTTTGGACAAAAATCTGGTCGTTATCTAGCCTTTGACTTATTGACCTTCCGACAATTCCACTTGGAAGACTGAGAATCTCCAGACAAAACTGTAATCCTAGGAACCACTCCAGATATATCAATAACAGCAATACTAATGAGTACATTTGCAATAGGTATCACAAGGTGATATTTACTATAGGTCGCTGTCAAATATCACACAAAGTGGACGTTAGCAATAGATTTTGAAAGACAAATGGTTGCTAAAACAGTTGCGTACCAGCTGTCTTTTGACCTTTTAAATGTTAGTTTGTGTTAAAAAAGGGACTGGAGAAAGTTTTTCACCATTTGCTAGACACATGATACACATATTGCACCAATCCATCTGACTTTGGCAGAAATATGTTCAGATTTATTGGCTCTTGCAAATGCAAATTTATGAAATGCAAATGAATCAAAACTTTCCACAAAAGGTTTAAAAAATGATGCTGGGCAAAAATTACATACAAAAATATTTTTTCAGATTTTTAGTATTATCTCGGATCTTTCAGATTTTTTTATGTTATCTGACACTATGAGCTGCCATGACACATCTCTCTTCCCGAATCAAGACTCGGTCGGACGTTATGCTTGGAAATGCGTGAGTGTGAATGTGTGTGTGTGTGTGTTCCACTCTGTGATTGGTCAGCCAGCTAAGTGTGTCTCCTGTCCTCAGAGCCAGAAACACACAGATTGATACCAAGTGACCAATAAAAGAAAATAGCAGTATAAAAGATCTACCACCAGGTGGCAGTAATGTGCAAACCCTTTAACATAACGTGTCATGATGAGTCAAATCTCTTTTAACCAGTATAAAACAGTGGCTCAAGCCTGAAGGAAATTTGCCTTATAACTATTCAAAAAGTCGTGCATTCAAAAGGCTTGATGAAAAGGTCATGGTTTAGAAATGATACAGTTAAGTAAAAAAAAAAAAAAAAACTGAGTAATTTCAAGAAAACTGCAGATTCATTCTGAACAAAACACCCAGAGGGGACGTGAAGGGTAGGTGGGGGTGAACCATCAATTGCGGAGAGAACTTTATCACCACTTTGCTCTTGAGCAACGAGCACAGCGTCTTCCAGGAACGCGGCGCGTGCAATCAGCTCCGAGTGCGTCTCTTCGGAATAAAACTGTCAAGATGAGCAAGCAAGGTGAAGCTGCCCAGCTGAACGCTCCACACCAGAATACCCCCGGTCCGGAAAAGCGATAAAACATCGAGCTGTTTTCAGGCTGATAGACCTTGTCAAAAATAGCAGGCCTTAAAATAAAAACACAGTTGGTATTTCTTCATCGCCATTGCTCAACACACACCACCAGGCCGATTTCCATTATTGTCAGCGGCTTATCAGTGGGGCACAAATGAGGATTGGAAAAGTGCTGAGGTGGACAGTCATCTCCCTCGCTGAACCCAAAGCGGGATTTTGGCCCGGTTCTGGGGCAGCACGACTCCCGTTCCACTCACATTCCTGGGGTCCTGCCAGAGCTGAAGGGGGCCACTGGTGCCGTCAGACGGATCCGTGTGGTTATGTGACTGGAACTAAGCAAAATCCCATCCCATCCCAACCTCCCACCAGCATGTTGTGATTGCACCGTGCATTCTGGATGGGCTGACTCACGTACGGTGTCTCCGAGCGATCAAAACACACACACATTTCACTTCACTGTCGTCACCTCCTCTGTCTCTTTAAACACAGGAAGTTTCCCCTGCACACACTGTTATCTTTGTCGTAACAGTATGGAGATCACTGGCTTAGTCATAATCCTCTGTCTTTCCTATAAACTCAAGCGTAACTGGAGCAGAGAGCCGTGTTGATGATTGTGGATCTGTTTACTGCTGCTACTGTTTCAGAACTTTTTAAATAAACAGTCCAGTAATGGTTCTGGTGCGCTTGGCCGGGTCTTTCTCTTCAGTGACGAAACGATGACTTGAGCAACGTGCTATGACGAACATAATCTTACAGGAAAGTGTAAGATAAACAGATGAGATTAGTTGTAATTGTACGAATTGCAAGTTTCATTACAAGAATGATTAAAAGAAAATTATTTGCATGATGGTCTTGGATTTATTTGGGATTAATCACATGATGTGTGCACTCAAAGAGTAAAGAATACTGTGGTTTATATTTAATAAAGAGTAAGAAATGCTTTAAATATATTTTAGAACTTGCAATACGAATAAAAGTGCAGTTTTGTATTTCGACACAGTTATTACTCATAAACGTATGCACATTCCGGGATTTGCCAATTCATGACATTTTATTTTTATTTGTGATTCTTCAAAGATCATGAAGAATAATCTAGAGCTGATGGATTGAAATTACTTTTTATTTCTCCCACAAATGCAAAAAATGATTTAAAGATTCATTGTAGGGATTGTCCTTACAATCTTTTTGTTTGTCTGTTGTTATTGTGACTCTCTCATTCTCTCTGTCTCTCTCTATTCTCTCTCTCTCTCTCTGTTTCTCTCTCTCTGTTTCCCACTCACACATAATGTTTAAGACATTAAGAAAATGCTTCTCTTCTTTATATTCCTTATAATTACAGGAGATGTCATTTTCACATGAGCGAGAGAGAAAAAGCAAGTAGAGACCGAAAAAAGAGAAGGTGAACGTGAGGTAAATGTAATAATAAAGGAACTTAACACAACACAGGCTTTTAAAGTGTGACTTAACATGCTCCGATCAACACGGTCGATCATCTTCAGGTCCGTATGTAGCTGAAAAGGCCCATGTCAGGCAAAATGAACAAGAATAAAAGGGCTGGAGTGTTTTACATCCTCCCGACAGGCGTGCTGTCGTCCGGGGGCTTTTGGCAGGAGCCAGGCCTGGATTAAGGGCTCTGGCTCGTCTCACAGGAAAAATGCCCGAGTTTGAAGGCCCGGTCTGGCTGCAAGAGGAAGCGCGTGGTGCAGAGAAGACCAACGGCATGGAGCGCAACAGGTCTACCACCAGACTAGGATCAGACAATCACAGCCATCATCCACAAATGACCTTCTCCCTGACAGGTCATTTACTCACAGTCCCTATGATTTATCTACACGCATTTAATATCGTAACAGGAGGCGTTGTGGAGCGCAGAGCAGTCTCCCATTTGAGACCCAGGCATGGTTGTGTCTAATTTTAAAAATAGTTCCTGCTTCCCCGAACAAACCTGTGGTGTGGATGTAAAACAGATCAGATCTGAAGGCCAAAAGGAACGGATGGGGCCAGATGCAGGCGGCCTGTGCTGCATTTGAACAAGCTGTGGAGGATTAGTCAGATGGAGAACACGAAAGAAAAACAAATGACAAGTAAGAGGAGAAGAATGGAGTGGGATTTGGCTTGGCTTGTATCGGGGGTAGGGGGGCCGAGGGAGGGAAAGGAGGATGTATCAGTGTCAGAGGCCGGCTTGGGATTACTGTGAGTCGGCGGGGGTTGGACCACTGACCCCTCTGGTGTATGTGCAACATAAACACGGACGGGACAGAACCCCGGCAGATAATTAGTGCTCCGTTGATGTTCCAGGAGCAGCTGGGTAATCACAAGCAGAGGCAAGTTCGATAACCGAGCCTGCAGTGTGTAAAACACACCCTGCGTGCACACACACACACACACACACACACACACACACACACACACACACACAAACAGCCTTTCTGGGCACTGGCTTTGTGTTTGAAAGCGCCGGTCCAAAGTCGGTTCTGTTCTGGAGATCCAAGCTAGATTTCAATGTGAGTAAGGTGGATGCAAGTCAAGGATTCAACCACGTATTGCTGCAAGCCTCGTTAATTTATTACATTCCAGCATTTGGCAAAAGTTTCCTTCCAAAGTAACTTAATTTTAGCTTTATTTGTCGACCATAAGTTCATTACCAATCAAATTAAGTTCTGCATTGACTTGTGGAACTTCAAAGGTCCTGCGTGGGGTCTCAATAAAACATAAAAAAAAAATAACATCAATCATCTTTTAATATTTACATTTAAATTCATCTATCATAATTAGAACCACTCTCTATTTCTGGGTCACGGGGAGCAGGAGGCAATTCTAGCATCACTGCACCTGAAGGCGAGACACACCCTCTAGAATGGTGGCCAACCAATCACAGAGGAACACACATACCTTTGGTAAAAAAATAAATAAATAAAACTCAGACTCTCCTGAACGCATGTTTTGGAAATTTGGGAGAAAAATGAGACCTGGAGGAAACCAACAAAAGCACTTTGACACCATGCAAGCCACAAAAAAAGACCCATACCGGGGGTCAGTAGCATTAACCACTGCACCACCACCCAGCCAAAGAAATCTGTAATATATATCTATTGTAACTTTTTTCAAACAAAATAGAAGCCGGATACAATTAATCATGTTAAACAGCTATAACTACAATAATAGTTGTAAAATTCTTTACATTAAAATATTTTTGTAAGGATTTGCGTATGATCAATTGAAAATGGCCTTTGTTGCCAAAACATTCTTAAAAATAGGGTCAGTGTGGCCCACAAATTACCCACACCAGGAGCTGTGGGCAGCCTTAAGCTGTGGAGTCCGGGGGCCATGTGGGGGTAAGTGTCTTGCTCAAGTAGAACCCACTGGACCGGGACTCAAACCTACAAAGCCTTGGTAGTAGGTCCAACTCCCTACCATTGAACCTCATAATAATAAAAAATAACTACTCAATACTAGCCTTACTGACTTTGAAACGTTTGATTTGAGGACTGAAAATCCATTATTAGATTGTATCTTCTCACAGTCTTGAATTATGTAAAGCGGAGGCATGTGTGTCATTCACTGCTGCTGTTTGTTCTCAGCAGCTTCATGTCTAATTCATTCTCTCCGTACGCTGAGTCTGCCGTAAAGAACCAATATCCCACTAAACCGCTACACAAATAAACCCTTATAACATAATACCCCAAAAATGGTGGAGCGGACCCTTGGATCTGTTCCATGAGCTTGTTGTGCACAAGTTGGGTAATATTTCTGGCTCTAACTTTACCAACTCCATTCCAGATGACACTCAAAAGGCATTTTTATGATAATAAAGTGAACAGAGCGTTTGTATCCTCTACAGAAAATTCTTTAAAAAGCCACTTGATTATTATATCCAGTTGTTAAAGTGAGAGTAACTATTATCATTTCCCAAATGTATTTTGAAACAAAAATATTTGCACAATTTCCACTAACAATATATTTTTGATCAGTCGAGTTTTTAAAAGTACTGCAAATGTATATATTTGATATACATTTAATTCTGATCATTTATAATCTATACATAAAAAAAACATGCCAACTTACATCTTCTTCTTTTAATAAAGCACTCCCTTTTTTCAGAAGTTGCTGGGCATGGGCTCCCCATAGGAGAGGGATTTTGTAGAACCTTCCGGATCCTTGTTTCTTCTCCCCTTCTGGAGCCGCAGGTTTTACCTGAGCGCAGACAGGGACTCCACTCACTCCATTCGCTCACTTCGCAGTGCACTAGAAATACAGCAAAGCATTAGTAGGCAGCACACGCTGGCTCTCAGTGACGTAACCCTCGGACCCCCACCTGCCGGGACGCACTGCATCATCTGCTCGCTGGGCTCAAAGTCTTCAGGGCAGACGTGATGGCATCGCCCGTGCAGGAGGAAACGTCCCGGCAAACACCTCGTGCACGAGTCGCTATTCTGACAGGAGTCGCAGTCGGCTGGACATGCTGGACCGGTCAGCACAGAGAGGTTCAGTGAAACGAGCAAGCCACCTCTCGTAGGGTTGGGACACTCACCCGGCACACACTCTTTCTTGACGTCGCTCGGCACCAGCCCATCCGGACAGCTGTCCTGACACTTGCCCTTGTGCAAGTAAGAACCCGCTCGGCATCGCAGGCAGAAGTTCTTGTTAAAGCACGAGTCGCACTCCGATCCACACTCTGCAAAGACAGTGATGCGCTTAACGCCGTGATGCCAGGATGGAGAGAAACCAAGCAGGGTGAAACTTACTGGTGCAGTCGCTTCGGTCTGGGAATCGAGTGCCGTAGAAGCCGTTTGGGCAGGAGGCCAGGCAAACTCCGATCTGGCTCATCCCTTTCCTCTCCAGGTGAATAAAAAGCTTGGGTTTGCATGTCAGACAGCCATTGTAGACGGAGCAGGTCTGACAGCCTCCCTGGCATCCCTGGGAACTCACTCCTGAATCCTCTGCAGGGGAAACAGTTCCGTGTGAGGATACAGTCACGTGATGCACTTACAGGTGTGAAATGATTGATTGAAAGTGTAATGGTATTATTTTCAATAATTGCCAGAATAATTACTTCCAAAATCTGAATGATGGATTTTATGGCATGGAGATCATTAAACCAGTGGTGTAAGCAACTTTTACATTTTTGATGACATACACTTCTGTGGACATAAATTTGCCGTTGTATTTTCTTGAACATTTTACAGAGACTCAGGTTCTTTTTTTATCTATTTATGTCTGCCATTTTGACACATTGAGGTCTTCAATTTAACTTTTTTAGGTAGTAGAGCCTTATAAATAAAGTTTCTTGTCTTTCACATTTCTTGATGTTTTTTACTTCACGACTTATACTCGAGTCTTCTTGGAATCGGTGACTTGTAATTTGTAATGGAGTAATTTTTACAGTAAGATATCTGCACTTCTACTCAAGTATTGCTTTCAGGTACTCTTCACACCTGCTTACTCTTATCTGCATTAAACAAAATTTTAAGCAAATATTCAAGTTGCCAAATCAGAATAAATATGTGAAATATGTTTATAAAACAATCTTTAGTTGTTGTCGTTCAACAGTAATAGATGTAAATCACACACAGACTGAGATTTTCCTCCAACAAATCCCAATATTGTTGGCCACGGAAATGGGCATTCATACACCAAACACTCCAAAAAGTCTGGAAGGCAAGAAGTGAAATGACAAGAAGCTTTGTTTTCCCTAAGCTTTGCTGCGACTTCTGAAGAAGACCAAACACCTTCAGAACAAACTTGGCTTTGACGTATTCAGCATTTATAAGAGCAAACAGCAATGGTGGGCACAACTAAATGGTTCCAGGTCCACCGAGACAAGAACAGAGCCATCAATTAAAGCTACAACAGTGACCATAATGTCGTGTAATAATAAACACAACGGGAAGCGCAGTCGTCTGTGGATTCTCCCGGCAGAGGAGCTAATCAAGAGAGACGCGGTGCATACCGGAGTTTGCACGCAAACGGCGACACAGTAGCTTCAGTGTTCCCAAGTGTGCAAACGGAGCGACCTCCATGTGACAAAACCCCAGGCGGAGACCTCCAGCAGCGAACACACGCTCCTCAACACGGCTTCTCAATGCTCCGGTGACATGTTCAGAAACCTAAACATCCCTGATAACCCTAAAATCAGCCCGGGAAAACAAACAAGGGATTTTTGACAGAAAGGGAGTGAGGAAGGAGACGCTTGCTGCAGGCCTCGCTCTATTGGCTCAAGTACTGAAGAAGTCAGTGATGATTGAGTTCAGAGTTGCTGTGAGTAGAACAGACGTTCGCTGATCTAATCGTATAACATTGTAAAGTGGAGCAGTGTTTCACTCATTCCAGTCGGGAGGGAAAAATGGAAGGTTCTCCGCTGAAGGAGCATCTCTGATTGAAGCCAATTGATTCCATGTGTCCCAGAGGTCGGTCTGGTCAAACGCACAGAGGTTTCCTTCAGATTGACCTGGTTCTACGGCATCTGGATGAGGGCATGGTAAATTGAGACAGAGGGCTTTTCTGGGGAAATGGAGAATTGGTTGTTGCCGTTTGTTGCTTGAACTTTGGAGGTGCTAGAAGTTCTTGTAGATTGCAAATTGATGCAACATATTCGTGATTAACCTTCAAGATGTGACTTTTCTAGAAGACGCATTCATTAATAATGCGTATCAGCAAACACTCTAATATAAATGTCAGATTGAGATGCAGAGAAGCGTGTTTTACTGATCGGGACCGGGGTCTCGGCTTCTTTTCGCCTTTCTCCTTCATTCTTGGCTGCAGAATTGCCATAGATCATGAATATTTTGTTTGACATATCTAAGCAATCTTTACAACTGCTGTCCATTTGCCCACATGTGTTCCTGCCAAAGCTCTTTATTTCACAGGAACCTTTACACAGAGGAATTCTGCCCTTGCTCCGCTCGCAGTCTTCAGGTCAGCTTATGTAACCATCGCAGTTGAAACTCGCTTGGCTCTGTCCTCAAAAAAAGTTATATTTTTTTTTATTAAATGGTTAAATGAATTAAATGATGAAGATTAAATGAATTAAAATTAGAGTTTTAGAAATTGTGTAGCAAGATTTTTCAAGACGCATTGTTTTTTGTAAACATTGTGATCAATTCAAAAACAAATCTGAAACTCACACTAGGAGACATGGAATATCAAAAATCATCTTCCAAAATTGTTTGATTCTTTTCAATATTCTTTTCTTCTAAAGGAAAATTAAAGAAAAGTGCTTAAATGATTTTGCCCTAATCAGAGTTGAGCGAGAAATACAGACCATCATGATCCGCTGAAGCCCAAGTGCTATAATATAATTGGTGTAAAACTATTTTTTTTTTTTTGACATTTGAGATTAATCTGTTTTCATACACATATCAACATCAAAGCGTTGCGACTTGTCAACACAGATTACGAGGCAGGAAATGACGAGGTCAGGCGACCGTTTGGTCAATCCCTCTAATAATCATGGTCATTCACCGCGGCTTCTGTTGATCACTAGTAGTCACTCAAATACTCTGTTTGAATTTCAACAAAAACAACTAAATTATATAAAAAAACTGGCATAATTTTTAATTGTACTGTAACTTACATTACATAGAAATATAGAGATTATATAAAAATATTTTACAATTGTATTTCTTTTACCCAAAATAGCAGGACAGCACAATAAATAACACGACTTGGCTAAACCATGATGGCATTTCTGTGGCTTTCCAGCATAAAATTGTTCTCTTATATCTAATTGGTTTTGACATTGACTAATTCAGACCATATGCTTTTGTGTTCACCCTTACTCTGAATTTCCACTCATATTTGTAGATTACATTGCTTATTAAAAAAACAATCATAAACAACCCAGCTCAGGGGACTATCGTGTATCAAACTGTTTGGAGCAGTTTCTGAAAAAGCCTTATTAGTCCCTTCTTCTCTCTCCACATAAACCAAAAATATCCATATAATAGTCTATGGCCATAACCGCTGTATATATGCACAGACAGGGACGCGACCCCAACATTATAAGAAGGAGGGGGGGGTATTTGGAGAAGAATTTGTTTTCCATTTCTTCATTTAACTCTTAATCATCTGTTTTTAGAAATGCAGGCTTTACATGTACACCATAACTTTAAGTAAAATTTCATAGGCCAATACGTATTTTGAGCATGTTATGATCTATGGATTAAAACAGAAAGAAAACAAGTGATTGCTTGCTAAACTGTATGATCTGTTTCTACATCTATTGATTAAGTCGTTTTGAAAGATGTACCGTTATTATTTTAAATTCGGATCATGTTGGTTCACCACAAGGTGAGGTACCCGCTAGAGGTCGCTAGAAACACGACTCCAAATGACAAAACCACGACTGCAGACGACAAACCACCGTCAAAATGAATTGCATTACTTACAAACTTTATAAACATACAGTGCATGATGACAACTGCAAATAGTGAAGGGACACGTTAGTTGGGTAACACTATTTTTTTTTTAACTAAACGAATACACGCATTAAAAAAAATAACCAAACATAAAGTTGGGTAAGTACAAAGTTTCCACGTGCTTTAAAATTGTAAGCGTTTTTCCTTCATTAAAACGGAACAATTAAGACGCATAGACAACATAGATGTTAAACAACAAGCAGCGTTTAAATGTTTCTAAACCGATTTTGTAAAAAGTTGAGTCGTTAATACGGCGCTAATACGGATGCCACATCCCCGCCGAAACTCATCCAAAACGAACTAGTTGACCTGCCTGACCAGAAACCCACCCGATCCACCGACGTCACGAGATGGAGAAACAATCAAAGTGCGCAACGACCATATCGTTTCATTGTCCACTTGCGACTAAGAGATTTCCAACACTCGGCGGTACAATTTATTTTTGGGTGGAAAATACGAATTTGACATAATAAAAGAAAACAAATAACAACGCACCTTTTGAAATAAAACAATAAAAACATAAATAATTTAAACATATCTACAAAAGAACTTGTAACTTAAGAAGCGCTTATAATTCACTAAATAATTCATTAAATAATTGTATTATTTGCATAAATATCCATTTGACACGCAAATGTAGTATACAAGTATGCTTAATATTGCTCATAATAAAAGACAAATTAAATTTCCAGACAGACCTGAACCAAGCGGTCCACTTACTTATCAGCTTCCTATCAATATTGCAATGCTGCATTCATAGTATAATCATTGTCATAGTCTGTTTATTTTACGTTTTGCATGACAATATCAAACTTTAAACTGTAAGACGAACGTCTATCCTGCAGGATTCGAACCGAAATAAAGCAGGTGCAGGTGTGCGCGCGCGCAGAAATCCAACTTACGTTTGTATAGCCGGTGCCTGGAGGTGAGATGCTGACAGTTTGTGTATTCCATGCAATACAAGATCAAAACAATGGAGATCAGTTGCAATTGCATAGTAATCAGGGGAATGTTGCTTGCCTCGTCAATCGCAATGTCCCACTGTCGCACTGATCAGTGCCACGCGCAATCCGTTATTCCCAGATCAGCTCACGCGCACAAGAAACTGAATTTACAATGGCCCAATAGTACCTGGGCCGGTTCGGCAGTAACATCCTGGAGGAGATCCTCGCTTGTGCCACTGATCTAGGAAGGGCATTCCATGGAAATAGTGAAAGTGCTAAATCTCCATCCAGCGCGCGCTGAGCAAACCAAAGACGGGGCGAATCAAACTAAACGGTCATGCTGATACAACTCGTCTGATGCTCCGAATGATTGTATTCCTCTTTGTGATCCACCAAGACCCGTCCAGGTGTGGAGGTTAGTTTATTTATGGAGCCTGGCATGAAGGGGGTCCTGGCGTCATCACCATCGCAGCATCTCAAGGAACTTCCAGTGATACTTTGGCCCGCTATTTGTAAACAGTGGCCGAAACGTCCCTTAATTCTCTCAGACGATCCAACCCGATCTCGATAGCTCGCAGTTTCACGGTTGAGCAACTCACTATCTCTCCCTTTCTCTCGTCTGCTCTCTGCGAACGCCCGCTTGCTAACTGATGACTTCAGCTCTCTGCAGTCTCTTTCCCCTCTGTGAACTCCAAAGTTTATTTAGAGGGCGAGCCCCCCGCGTCAGAGACCCCACGGGCTACCAACACACTTAGATTTTCCCTTCTTTTTCTCCTTCAGATCGCGTTTTTGTTAAAAGTAGGCAAACACAAATAAAAATGTGAAATTATGGCTGTAAAAAAAACGCGTGCGAACGAGGGCGCGCGCGCGTGCGTGTGTTCGGACAATAAATTGTTGGAGCATGTTGGCATGACCAGTGTAGTAAACTACTGAAAACATCAAAAGTGATATGATAACACCGACTCGTTGTTTTAGAAATATTCAGGTTAAAACGGTTTTAATTTGCGTCTCCATCCGTAGAGTGCCTGGCTTTGCGAAATCAGAAACATGCAGATATTGTTAGATTCAATCCCATATGCGTGTTGAGTAAACAATGCCGAGCTGTTATTTCCACTGAGAAGAGATCAAAAGTAAAACAAGCAATGCATGTGGTTGTAATACTAGAGGCTGTTCCGCTGGGATCCTCTAGAGGGGGTCAGAGCTATTACAAGTCAAGTCAGTGCTACCTAGTCCTGCGTTAGTTATGGCGCACAACCAACCAGCAAACAGCAGGCATGTTGCTGTTAGGTAATTTAAAGTTACAACCACAACACTCCATCCCCAACGACAGCAATTACGCTGTGTTTTGCCACAGCATAAGGGGCTGGTTCTTTTAGAGAAGCATATTTACACGTCTGGCATGGAGATGTGGAGGCCTGCTTTTCTTAACCCGAGTATTTATAAGAATATGAGGTGGACTGACGTTTTCCTTGTTATGGCTGCTCTATCAATCACAGCAGTTGCGTGGAGGGACTCAGCACCAGATCTTCGAAGAACTCTAATGTTCTAGTGTTTATGAAGAACCAACAAAGGTTTTATGACAGAAGCAAATTTACAGCCATTGTTTTGGGTTCTTGATGATCTGTTAAGGTATATTCAAGTTTAAAAAAATGGTCAATGTGGGGGGTGGACATTCCAAAGAAGTTGATCCTTATATGGGAAAGGGGTTCAGAATAAAGCCCCTCTTTGTGCCCCCACTACTTCTATGATAAATTAGTCCCAGCGACATGCTCTATCGGGGAGTGGGGAAGAGGAGGTGAGGTCATCTGGTCACTCTATGCTACGGCCGATGAGAGAAGCCGTCAGCAGCCTGAAATGAAGCCGGGCAGGTGCACCACACCGACAACAAGCAAAGGTAACTGAAAATGCGTGAGGCCTGCAATGTCACCCATAAGGCTAGTCGGTCAAGGCAAACCACAGGCTGACCGTGGTACATTCATCTGACACCTCAACAGGACTGTTATATTCGTATTATAAAGATATATACGTGTGGTTTGTCTTTGCGGTAGAAGCATGTGGACCACTTGACTGTATAGTCTCATTCATCGTAATCTATCCATTATGTAATACAGTTGCGCAGCAGTGGTGGTTGCATTTTGAAATCTCTCTGAGTCAAGGATGTTTTGGAAGTGATGGCTGAGTATTAATGCAGAGGAAAATGTAGGATGAAGATTTCCGAAGGCAAAAAAAATTGAGAGATTCCCCGTTTTCCAAAAATAGACGCAAAAGGAAAATAATAAGGAAGAAAATTGGGAAAATAAAA
>SOMO01000021.1:890801-917050 GCA_028128575.1 Paedocypris carbunculus | reverse complement strand
AAAAAAAAACACTTTGCAAACATGGAAGGACATCAGGAAAGATGAGTACTGTATGACATCTTCTATATCTTAATATTCAATGAATCAGAACACAAATGCCAGGCGGGTCGAAACGAGCATGTGTTGGTTAGTAAATGGATATCTGCATCAAATTCAAAGCAGGTACAGTGAGTGGAAGAAAGTCTCTTACACAGAGCAAATAACCACCAACAAAATGGGGGTGGAATGGCTAAAGACAGTCAGAAAATTAGTTCCAAACGATAAATCTAGGTCAAGACAGGGGCCGAGATACCCGAAAATCATCACGTTTAGAATATTTCCTATATGCAGAACATAAAAGATTACGATTCAGAGTTGACCATCTGCTCACAGCAAGTTTCTGTTAAAGTGCATTTTTTTACTTGATTAGTTCAATTAGAACGTTCCTTCTTGTCTGGACCATTTTTGAGTTAATAAAGCCATTGATCTCGTGCACCAAAGAGCAACCTTGTGCTTTGTTTGTTTGAGGCAAGAATTCAAAACCATCTTGGTCCAAAGACAAAGACTTTTTTTTTTTAGTTACGGACTTGAGGTTGGAATCGCTTGACATTAGTTCAGTGCATCTTGTATGACTGTCGGCTATAGTTTCACAATAAAAATAAAACAAGTTACCTTCTTCTACCTGAAAACTTTACATTCTGTTTTATTAAACTGAGAAAGAAATATTTTGAGACATCAGAACATATTTTATAGTATTTTGTTTGCATGCATAAAACAACAAAAGTTTTTTCCACAGCTTAAAGAATTTTTATTTCACTGCTACTCTGGATCAAAAGGTGGGAAATACATCATGAATTTGGTTAGCCAACCAATCACAGAGCCGAACACAGACATCACTACTCTCACTTACACCGAACGTGTCTTCACTCATGTGATCAAACGGAGGAAGAAAACTACAGACATTTGGGACACATCAGATCCAGTCACTGAGCTTAGAAGTGACTCCGAACATCAGCTTGAAACATCAAGGCAACGCAAGCTTCAGTAAGTTTGATCATGAAAGGTTTAAACAGAATGGAAAGAATGTTCAAAATGACTGATTTCCTCCAATGAGATCACAATCTTCTTCCACCATTCGCGTCTTCTCCAGCAAAGGGCCCAGAAGATCCTTACAACCTGTCCCAGACACAAAGTCCATTCCATCAGAGGGATTACAGAAATGAAAACTATCCGCAAGGATAAGTCAACTTTTAACGTCTTGTTGCCAGCCTCTCTAATCCACAGGCCATAATTCAAACGCAACCTTGGGGTTTTTTCTACAAATCGAGATTTATACCGACTTTACCTGAAAAATGATGCACACACGAGTTGAGACCATCAGCATCTTGGATTTGTAAAATTGCAAGCAGGTGTTTGTTCCTCATCCCTCACGTTAGCCCATCGAGTAATTGGTGGGTTTAGGCTCAACGTATACCAAAACTCCACAAGTCTTCGTCCCATGCTGCTGGTCGTAAACCTGAGCAGAGGTTCTTGGAACTAAGCTGGCCATAAATGAAGCCTGCTTTCCTCTACGTTTCCTGCTGTAAAGTACAGTCATATTTGGCAGCGGCTAACCTGAGGGGAGAATCATTAGCAAGCAGCATGCCGTTTAATGTGAGACCTGACAAACACAGTTGATTTATTCTGAAACAGATTTCAGCTAAGAGCTCGTCGTTCAAATGCGGTTTCATAATGCAGGAGTGCACTAAACACCCACATGCTCAGACTTTTCCAGCTAGTGTAAACAGCATAAAGGGAAGAAGTTTATGACGGCACAATGCGAGCTTCAGAAGGGTTAATCCAGCTCTCAGTCTAAGGGCTCGGGCAGATGGATGCTGGCACTCAGAGATAGTCTGGCCATTAATGCAGGTGAGGAAAAGCTTGGGCCCCTTTTAAAAGGTTCTTTAAAGTCGCTAATAACAGGCTGTTCACCGTTTTGGTTGTGTGAAAAACAAAGCGTTTGGGATTCAAAGACGTGGCGTAGTTTACCAGAAAAAGGTGCTAAGAAGTTAAAGAGGACATTCCCAGATTGCGTGAATGCAGCCAGCCACTGGACGTCCTGCTGTTTGCACCGTTTCACACTTTAACACCCCACATCTGTGGTTCCAGGAGGAGTTGGTCCACCTTTGAGAGTTCCCTAAACGGCCTGAAGCTGCAGGGAGGGTGGAGCGCTAAAAAACACATCGGATCAGAGGACACAGCAAGTGAAAACAGACAAACAAATGCCTCGTCTGAACCCCAGATTTACTCAGCACTCTGATGCTTTTACTGAAAAGACCTCGCATGAACCTAGAATCATTGGTGTAAAGAGTACTGGAAAACCATTCTAATTTGAAAACCATTTTTCTCACCAATTCCAAGAAGACTTGAGTAAAAGTGTCCAATTTTAAAAGAACTTAAGTATTTTACTCGTTTTGAATTTAGGTTACAAACTATGTAAAAATAAATGTGGAAAAACAAGAAACTCTTTATTTATTAAGATGTATTTCCTAATATAGAAAATGAACACCTCATTATGGCAGAATAAAAAAGATTAAAAAAGTCAGTCTCAGTCAAAATAAAATGTGCAAAACAGGTGCGCCTGCTAATTGACGTTCAGGTGATAGCTCATTAATGGCATCCAGTACCTTGTAGCATCCTGCGACATCGACATTCGCACATGAAATAAACCTCAGTAGAAAAAGATGACGCCTTGTCGCGCACAATCACACTTTGAGCACAATTTCTTTCTTTCTTTATCTCTTTCCCTCTAATATTTGATCTTGGTTTCTGCATAGACATCAATAAAACACATTCCTATATTGGAATTCCCTATAGAATTGTGGAAGTTTAAGGTTTAACTTATGATGTTTCACCACATACTGTACTATATGTAAATAATGTGCATATATTTATAGTAACACAAGGCTTCACAAGACACATCTTATTATTCTTGCGACTACTTTGTCCTTGAAAGACACAAAAGTCTGAAAAACTCTTACGTGAAGCGACCATCAATCCTAACTCGTCCTAGCACTAGTAGTTATCTCCCCCGGTTAATATGTCTCCACCTTTCCCAAACAGACTGGCCAAAACAAAACCAAATCCCCCAGATTTGGAGTTCATGCCTAAAAAAACCCCTGTGGCTAGATTGATGGCTGGCGTAAGTGCACTCGTTTCCTGAAGTTATTAAAGACATTTATCAAGCATCTTGCGATTATTAGCAGGAGACGGCGAGAACGGGGGCTTAAGTGCTGGCGTGCTGCGTGACATGATTAAAGAGCATTTAATGAGCTGCGAAACCTCTCCTGAAGCTCGCACACTCTCGACACTCTCTATCTGCTGAGACGCCGACTCGGAGTGTTTGTCTCCTTTAGCGTACACTACCACTTCATCAGTCTCGGGCCATTTATTTGGAAGACCACCTCACATGTGGTGAATGCTGAATACGGCTTGATTGTTATAATGGCAACAAATATAAGAAATATATAACGGTTATTAAAATGCCACAAGAAAAGAAAAATGGTTTGAGTTCAATTTCTAAAATGTAGATTATTAAAAACATATTCAGAAACATCATAATTTTCAATTTAGTTTTGAACAGGTTTAGGTTTTATCATCTACATATGTTGCACTATAAACTAAACATTTTAACATGAAGTCTAGTGGTTAAAATGATAAAAATAATTAATATAATTTAAGCATAATAAAAAAATACTATTTATTTTGATATATAATAATAAAAATGTATAAAAAATAAATAATCAAATATTTGTAGTATCTTTCATTGTACTATGTAATTTATCTAAGTATTGTATTTATTCCTGATTTCACAAATGCATTATATAGAAATAGCTATTGACATTTTCAAAGCAACTTTATTTAAAAGAAGAGCCTTGTTAAATAAAAATAGATGCTTGAACAATACATAATACACACACACACACACACCAAAAAAAAAAAAAAAAAATCACAAATGTTATAGGTTTATGCAACCAAATTCCCATTTAATCAAAGTTACCAAATTCGTTTGGGAACTGCACCATGTTTATTTAACCATTGCCAACTTTTTTTTTTTTTTTTTTACCAGCGACTGTCCATCACTGTGCAAGCCCGTCTCCTGAGGCCCTGCAGACAGCAACATGACCTGAGATCAGTCTGATTTTAATGAACGTGTGAGTCGTGACCTCCGAGTGCGGCTGTCTACTGTAGAGCCCTCACGACTGCTTCTCATTTGCTCGGCTGCCCATCCGCCACACAATCTCCAGCATTCCACACACACACAATTTATGGACTTTATTAAACCTCTTGAGACGTTTGCCCTCCACACTGTAGGGAAACTGCAGCTTGGCAGATTTCTCAGCGTCTTCTAATATACTGAATTCTCACAAGCTATATGAGTTGTGAACGTCTGCTCTTGCCGTTTTAGACAGCAGAGTGAAAAAGCCTCCAGAATTATGATGGAAAGCAAATTCGAAAGTCATTGTGGAAATTTAGGAGGCTTCTGCCAGTGCCAGCAGGGTGAACTGCGGCTCATACTTAGAAAAATATACCACCTTACAGTGTTTTTTTAATTGCCACATGTCGAATGGTTTTTCTTGGACCACTTTAATATTAATAAACAAAGGCTAAAGGCTTCTACAAGATTTTCTGTTTCGCAAAAAGGTTAACATGTGCTTCCCTTTACAGTATTTAAAGGTACTTTACAGTATCTTAAAGGATTGACCAGCATATGTTTGATCTTGTATCTTGTTGGCCTCAATGCAAAAATATCATTTCAACAACCATTTTAAAACGTATTTATATCTTTAGAGTGTGGTTCTAAAATGTTGCATTTCTGGTTAATGGGCGAAGGGAGCTTTTCACATTAAAGACCGATTACTACTGAACAAATGTTACATCCAACCGACGTTCAGTTTGCTCAGAAATTGCTTGTAAATGCTACATTTTGCGTCAGTGAATTTTAATACAGCACCAGTGTTTGAAACACAAGGTCATGGGCTCAATTCCCATGGGAACACATGATACTGCTGATTTGAAAAAAAAAAAAAAAAAAAACCCTGAAATTTTGTACCGTAAGTTGCTTTGGATAAAATAACTGCAAAGTATGTTGGTGAAATAACTGCAAAGTTTGTGATCAGACAGTGTAAAGCAGACCATAAATCTTATTGATTAACCTTGTTTGCAGGGACCCACTTTGACCTAAATGTCTGTACATCCTTACACACTGAATGCTAATAAGAGACGTTTTTCTTAAACAGTCTTCCGTAATTTGTGTCTCTTTACTATTGCTTGGATAGAAAACAAAAAGCCGTAAAAAACGTATTGACTTGCGTGTTCACAAGTCACGTACACAAATACAGATAATATAATAATTGTTCAAACAAAATGTTCTGGCTAAACACAGTCTTCTTCTTTCAATTTTTTTTCCGCTGGCATTGTCTGAGCATGTGTAGTTGTTCCTCAATGAACAGAACCTTCTACTCCAGTCAAACCACAATCACAGACACATGTTAGACCTTAAAGACATTAACCTTCATATGCAGTGACAGAAAACCACTTCCTCAAATGTCCACTGCCTGTTGACACGGCAAGAAAGATTCAGCCTAGCTAAATTGATAGCAGAAGTGATACAGAACTGTGTAATAAATCTTACAAAACTGTGTGAGTTTGTCAATATAGCCACTGGGGATCGTATCAAAAGTGCACTCTGCACTAAAGCCTCAAGTGAAGTTACACACGCACAGACTGTGAAGTGAACACACACGCAAACCTTACACACAGTTTACACGTTCAAACACGCAGCCTTAAGCCGTGGTGTCCAGGGAGCGTGGAACTGAGATTCCAACCTGCAATGTCCATCTCCCTACCGTTGGACCACAATTGCCTGAAAGTTGCAGGAATGGTAAGTTCTTAATAAAACTAATAAATGATTCTAATAGGATGTGAATTCCTCAAAACAAAAGACAATGGGTAAAATGGAAGATCTTCAATTCTCACTGACCTTTCGCTGGCCTTCTGCATTCAAGATGCGCTACACATGATTTTAGTTAAGATCAAAACGCAGATCTTTTGTGTTTACTTTAACATATACCGAGGCAGCGCTCGTTTAAGAGTTATTGCTGAGGTATAAACACTTGTCGTTGTGATGTGTTACTGAAAATGACTATGATTTTACATTTTCGGCCAGATTTTTAAATGCCGTTCTGAATCAAGCAAACACAAGGTTTCATGGCATTGCTAAGCAGTAAACACCAGCGCTTAACAACGCTCAGGCTTCGCCAGCAACTTTCTCTTGTATGATTTAATCAGAGACCAAACTGATACAATTTCCTGACCAAAAAAAATCTTATTTATATTTGGGAGAATGTTACAAAAAAAACACATTCATCCTTTTTTTTTTTTAAAACCATATCTTATTCAATGAATTGTTATTGTTCATATGCCATACACCCATTACGGTTAAGATGTAAATAGAGGATTTTTTATTTTTTTTTTTGTTGGAAAGTATGAAACATGTAGTATGTAACATAATTAGTAAGTAACCTTGCAGTTGCTTCTTGCGGCTATCTTTAAGATATATTGTTTTTGAGTCCACAATTATAATAAAAAAAAGTAAGCAAATTAGGTTACTAAATCTCTTCAAAGCTGTGATTGGACAAGACAGAATTTAATGACAACCAATATCACGCAACCAGGACTTGCACATGTAATGTGACGCAATATCATTTGGCACAAACCGTTCAGGTATAGAAATGTAATGCATCCATCGTAAGTGAAATTACTAATAGAACACAGATGTGCGCGCCAGACCCTCGGTTTCACCGGCCTTGTTTATATATCCTTTAATCTATTTGATTTGTACGGTATCATTTCATTTTCCTAACTCCCTTTGTCTTTGGGATTTATGGACACCATTTGGACACTTCAAAGATATTTTAACCTGGAAACATGTATTGGCATGAGCTGCGTGACCTCAAAGACTATTATGATGGTGGTTTAGACCGCTGCTGCATTCTCATTAGGCGGCGTGATGAAAGCAAAGCATCCTCGTCATCCTCGTGAGTCCGACCCAGGAGAAAAACAAGTGATGCGTCCTGTCATTTCTCATGAAAATGAGAAATTCTCGTTAAAAGAAGTTTGTGCTGCCAAAAGGAATTGGCTAATATTAATCAGGATCCGAATGAGAATTGGACTGGATATTCGAAAAATAGAGGCTAATTTGGGCAAAAACTATTGCTGGATTATCAGACATTGTATACAAAGTTTTATAAAGTTTTCTGAGCAGGTGTTACACATGACCCAGTATTGTATTTATATATTTACATGCTTATTTAGTGATTTTAGTCTACTTGGACAATGAAATTTTGAACTTTTTTGTTTTGAATGTGTGAAAGGATGGACTGAAAACGACCACAAGCAAATGGTTCTGAACAAACCTTCTCAAAACCAGAGTCACATTCTCGCATTCCAGACAATCATTGTCTGTCTTGTTAAGAATCCATGTGACAGACCCTTATTTCATGTTTTGGCAATTTAATTATGCAATTTTAAAGTATTGATATTTAAATTATCATCTACGCAGTGGACTGTAAAGCCCCTTAATGATGCATTTCAGTGCACAAAGAAGTTGTCGATAAAGCCATGACAGAGGCAGAGCAAAGTCTACATCGTTCATCTGAACAGGACAGCCGGGTTTGTGCTGTTAACAGCACTTAGTCAACACCTCGATTACAGGTTGCATCTCAACAGCATGCCAGTGCCAAGATTGTGAAGGTTATCTCCATCGGGAGCAGCCATCCACAAACTGCATGCCATTTAAGTTCCAATGTGCACAGCGCACCAAGCTCAGCGCTGGTAGACGTGCCTGGATCTGGACTCCAATTGCACAACAAGGCAGTTTTATACATTCAGGTGTTTGGCTATAAGAAACAGCGATGGCGAAAAACATGATGCTGCAGGAAAGGAGCATGCCAGACATTCCAAAGAAATGTAGTGAGATGTGGAGTTGAGGGGCAACTGAGTACTAAGTGCTTTGAAAACAAACACCCACCATCCACACCTGTGGGACCGGGTCACTGTGCTGCCTTGGTGATGGCTGCTACACAGCGAGGAGAAACACTGAGGTGTTTCTTTGCTACCCGTCAAGCGGGGCATCAACACTTCCTCATCATCATCACCAGAGCGTTCTTGCTAGTATTTTTAGGGCTACGCTAAATGTCAGTGCGGGCAATTAACACGTGGAGCCACACCAAACAGCTGGGTCACGAAGCTGGAAAGGTGGAAAGTTTATTGGAAGAGTTTCTGTTTGGGAAAAGTAGGAGACGAGAACGTCAATGGAGGTGAGTGAAGTTCAGTGCTCGGGATGTTTGTTTTTGGTGGGTAAGTGAATAATTAGATAGGAGAGGCTGAAGCGGGTTATGGAATAACAGATCGTTCATCTTTTTCCTTGGGAGCGATTACTCAAAGCAGTAGTCGGGATAAAGGTCAAACTATGGAGAGAAGACCACAGCACAGCAGGTGACTGTCACTGCATCTCTGTCCGTCATGTCTGGAGGCAGTCACGCGTTTCTACAACATCTACAACTGCGCCTCAACCGACACTAGTCTCCAAATCCCGCTCATTCGATACCAGATTTCACTCACCCCATTTAACAACCCTTCACCCTCCTCCTGAAAGGATTTGGAAGTAAAAGCAGATGTCAAGATTGTTTTAGACTTCCAAAGAAACTGGGTAAACTGTGGGCTTGTGGGTAATATACTACCGGGTTCTTTCTCTAATTTGAGTTCCTGGAGTTAAGAAGCAGAGGTAAGATCTTGACCTTTTTTGAAAAATAAGCCAAAACAAGAAGAAAAAAAAAAAGTTCTCCGCTGATTTAGAGTTTAGGCCCGTTTGTAACCTTCAACAAGATAGTCAACAATTGCAATGAATGTCAATTCAGTTTCAATTCGTTCTGCATTTCCACCACATTTTACTAAACTTAAACTTACCAGATTTGAATCTCAAGACACTGCGGCAACCTTGCCAACCACATAAACCCAAGCTTTGCTCAAATGTTGTTAAATTGTTCATGTTCTGTTATAACACAAGCCACAAAGCTGAATCATACCTAAGCAAACAATTCCAGAAGTGGGTTCCAGTGCGATTGAACCGGGATTTAGGAGGTCATTCAACGGTTTCTGTTTCCAAAGCTGCAGTGCAGGCCAGAAGAAGTGTCATCTGTTTCCAATGAGCAGACTCTTTGATTGTTGAACTTCTTGAAGGCTGTCTGACAAAGCCTTCCTTCGCTATCTGAACAAAATAAACAGGAAAAGGGTCACGTAACAAGGGGCCAAAAAAAAAAAAAAAAAAAACAATAAGATAAAAATGTGTAAGCTTTTAGGAGAAATGTTACTGAAAGTATGTTCAGGTGCACCCTAAAGATGCAAGTGTCTGGTAGAGGAGTGAATATTTAGTGCCTTTTAAAGCACTTCAAAAGAATTCAGGAAATTGAATATTAACATTGTTGCTGAAGGAACTTCTAACAAAAACAGTAACAACATATGCAATTACACGTGTGGACTTCATAATTGGTACGGTACATTTTTTACGCAGCCTTCCTAATTTGCACGTCATTAATTACACAACTTTTGCTCTCAGGTGGGTTTTGACTGATCTGGGATTCGATCTCCTTGGACTACAATTCCCACAATTCCCTTCAGAAACAGGGATGATGCAGTGTTTGGACTATGAAGATGAATGGAACGTATTAGAAAAGACACAAATAAATGGTCAGAGTGTAAATTTGTGGTAGTGTTTTTAGAATCAGAATTTGTTATTGCTCTGAAAACACATTAGTGCTAAAAATAAACTGTATTATTTATTTATTTTTGTATTTAGATAATATTTAAAGGTAATATAATTCAACTGAACTGGTCTGGGCAGATGATTCCACTGATATTTTTACATATTTACTAGCATTATCAGTAGCTTGCTAAACGGTTACAATTCCTCATCTGCCCAGATGTTCTAACCCAAGCATCACTCATAAAAAATGGCTATTTAAAAAAAATTCTTTCCATGGATTGAACCATAATCCGAGTTCACACCGACACGGACCTCAGTTGCCCACAGATGAAACCAATGAAGTGCTTATGGCAAGATGAGGGAGACGTCTTTGAGTATGTCATTACACCGAGATTAACAACTGACCTTGCATAAACGCTTCACCTACATCCCAAGAAACTGACACCACAACCACCATGTGCCATTGATCAAGGGGATATGATTTTCCACTCAGCAATTTTCTCAAGTTACAGATGGGGTGGTTTGCATCTTGTGATGGCTAGTTTGGGCCTGGACCCATTGTGCAGAATGGCTTTGGCACTCTATATGAGATCTAAGAGAGGCAGAAGAAGATGCTGGACAAAGGACGTACTGTTTAATTCTGCTAATAGACATATGAGAGTTGCCTTCACTTCAGGTTCCAGCGCATCGTCCATTTTGTCATCACCTCAGTTGATCTACTACCTGGGCTTGTGGAAAATAAAGGTCNGTAATGATTCAGTGCCGTTGCTTGCAAATGTGAACAAGTTAAGGAGTCAAACTTGAGTGAGCCATTGTTGACTCACCTCATTTTTTCCGGAACCAGATGTGGCAAGTTCTAAACTTGCACCAGACGACAAGGAACCTTGTGACTCTCTTCGTCCATTACTGCCTGAAAAACCTGCGGTAGACAGAAAATAAAAGCTAGTTTTTTGTCCCAAAAGACCTTTTTTTAATTTATTTGTTGGATTAACAGTAAAAACACCAAACACTGAGAAATGTATTGAAATTTCAAGCAAAAGATTTTCTCTCTCACTCTTTTTCACCACTGGTGTGTTTCTTGCGCCGGTCCACAGACGTCTGCGGACCCCCAGAGCAGTGTCTCATCTGTCTGTCTGTCAGTGGTCGGGTAATTGGAGTTGTTTAGGAGGTCATCTAATACAGGTGGGCGGGGGTAGGAATGTGTGATGGACCGACTAGTATGTCTTCCCATGCCTGTACGGCTCAGTGATCGCACTTGTAATACTGTTGGTCATACAAGACTGATTACATACCTCATGGCTTATTAAAGGTACATTTGCCCAATAATGAAAAGTCTGTCATCATTTGCTCCATATAATTACGCCTCAAACTTTTTTTCCCCCTGCCTTTTTTCTACAAAACTCAAGTGCCTGTTTCTTCCATCCATATTTCAGAAGCTGCGGCAAAGGTGTTTAGAAACAAGTGACTTGTGTGGTAAACCCCGCCATGTGTAGATTAAGATTAATAACACGAACGCAGCAGTGTTTATACAAACAAATAATATGGATTTGGTTTTCAAAAAGTCTATTTGAAACTGATTGAGCTTTATCATGTTCGGACCAGCGGTGAATTTGATTTTGTTTATGAAACATGTCAGTATCAAGACTTTTAAAACGCTCTTTATTTTTGTTTAATCTCAATGTGTGTCGTGTGACAAGGAGATGTATGTGATGGTTCTTTTGTGTGTGTGTGTGTGTGTGTGTGTGTGTGTGCGTGTGTGTGTGCGTGTGTGTGTGTCAGACGCAATCACCCTGATGACTCATGTGTTACTGTAAACAACGATGGCAAAAAGAAAAGCAGATATGTGAATCAGGAACAGACAGAAGCCACATCTGCACAAACGAATGAGACAAGCTATTAACCAGATCAGACGAAGAGCACATTGTGCATTGTTTGTGTGGAGGGATTCTAGAACAGACGGCTGGAAAGCTGAAACGCATTAAAGGTGCGGACATGCAAGACGGGGACTTCTGACACTAAACATTGGCTGACAAGTCGGGACTAAAGAATTAACAAAACTATTTTAAAACAACATCTAAAGGAGACAGGAGTGGAGATGTGGTGATGACAAGTACATGGAGACAATATTTAGAATACGTTATTTAAATGGCTACATGTTATTATTTATATAACAAAATAGGCAGGAAATTAATACAAAATGTTATGTGAAAAAAGAAATGCTTAAGTTTCCTACATAAAACAATGTATATGATTATTAAGAGAGAGAGGGAGAAAAATAAAATAATCAAATCTAATGACTCATCAAATCTAATTCTATACAGTATACAGTATATAAAAAAATAGTACATATTATACTACAAAATAGTATAGAAAAATACATATATACCACATTTTTATACTTTATGATGTTTTTCTATATGGTTTTAGAAAATAAATACCTAATAATTTTATCCTTCCAACCCTAATACTTTACCTGTTGCATTCTTGTGCCCCTCCAAAGCCTTGAAAGTCAAATATGTAAGCTCGTTTTTTTTTTTTTTTTTTAAATCATATTTTCAAATGACATCATTGAAATTATTCACCTCTGGGGGCGTTTGATCATTTGTTTTGAATGTTATGGCACAACTATTTGAAAGAATGTCTGTGAAACGGATGCCTTAAAATAAAAAATTGGGGGTGATCAATCATAATTGAAGTAGGGTTTTCTCTAAATACGGGAGATTTAGAACTCTTGATTTAAACAGGTTCAAAGATTCATGGAAATGTGAGGCAGAAACACATGTCTGGTGTTTGTGTAGGGGGCTGGATGTGGGGTTGGTATGGAGTTAGGAAACGTTGATGGTTTGTTTTTCTCACTGAACAGGGTCACGAGCAAAGGTCTTAAGAGCCAGTAAGGCTCTGGGGATTAATATCCCCCATTTATAACCAACTCACTTTCCCATATTAACTTATAATGCGCCCCAGCGGTGTCATTTCCGAATCACAAGACGCAAGACGTTAAATATGCCTCAACATATGTAATGCTGACGATATCCGCGTTTTTTCCTTTACGCATTACAACGTGGAATTTTAAACACACTCATTCTGTTCTGCCAGCAAAATTATACAAGCATGCATTCATTTCTCTTCACAAGTATAAGCAAATCAGTTGGCGTGATAAGGCTGGAGAGGTGAGATCTTGTTATGCGGGAGTTTGTTGACATTAGACAATACATTTTTACAGAGGACCTTTGGCTGTTCAGCACATGCTTTTTATTCTAAATCTGATCGAGCTCAGACGTCAACACGAGATGTGTGTGGAAGCAAAAAGTTCTTCTTTAAAGGCCCGGTTTTGCGACAAAAATACATTCGAGGAGGTAAAGTGGTTAGATTCTGGATCTGTGTGGAATGTCTGGTCTTTCTAGCAGAAAGACCAGCAGATTTGGTGTTTGCATCAAAATTGTGGACTCGATCAAGACATTTGTTCAAAATTGGGTGGACGAAGACATCCTAGGGAGAGCTGTTGCTCTTACAGCTTGATCATAGCCCATAGTCTGAACAATAGACATTTTTTTTTTTTTTTTTATTGACTCTTTTTCCTAATTTTTTAACACAGATAAATAATGGACATTTTTCTTCTTTACAGACGAATTTGCATAGCGACTTTGCGAAGAAAAGCACTATATACATAAACTTGAACTTGAACGTAGAGCATGAAAGATCCTTTTTGCATGGAGTTTGAATCCACTCCTACTGAATTTCCTCCGGGTCTCTAATGCTTCAGTCTAAAAACATTTTCAGAAGAATTGGAGTCTTGAAAGGTGACCAGTTGTGTGGGAGTGTGTACGTCTGTGTGTCCCGCCTTCAGTCCCAGAGCAGCTATGATTGGCTTTACCTCCTTGTGACCAAAATTGGAAAAGCATTTCTGAAAATGGATGGATAGTTTTAGGTTTGCCTTTTTCGCGAATGGTTGTGTCTGGTATATCCAGATATGTAAAATTGAGAGATAATTAAATAATTGAGAGTTAATTGGACAGTAATTGGCCATATTAGAATGATAATCTCACAGCGGGGAATGTAAATACCAGCTGGTTTGCAGTTCATCAATTTAGTCTTTTTTTTTATTAAATTATAAAGAAGGCAGAATAATAATGACATAGCCTGGAAAACAGTACAGAATGATTTTAAATTCAACACAACTGATAAGTTGAAATCACGTTTTTGTGGAAGAGCTAATAAGCGTTTTGGCCAGAGCTTTAGAAATGTTAGCCATCCTGGGGTTTTTATTGCTTGCTCATGTATCGAATAATAAAGAGCAAAGGTACTAAGATAATTTAGACATGCTGCCTTTTACCTCAGATAATGTTGATGAAATTATTTTCAAAAATCTTGGAGAAGTCTTGATTAATTTCTGTCAGGTATCAGAAGAGCAATGCTAGCCAGATTAAACCCTGGTTATGATTCAAGTCTCCTTTCTTCTAAATATTGTGCCAGAGGAATATGGTTTAAAGTCTCACAATCATGCAAAACTACATGATCACGTTACACAATCACGTCAAAATCAATTATGTTTGAAAGCACGCGTATTTCAAGCGCAAACATATTTCAAGCGCAATTTCGACCTTTTGCGTTTTGCTGTTTCTGTTACTGCTTGTTTAACCTTTAAGTCAAAATTATTTACATGAATTCCAAAACCATGACTCAATGCAATAGCTTTACATGTACTTTCTTTGCTTAAATTGATGTGTCAATCAAACTAAATCTGCTTCTCTGAAGAGGAATTCATAAGCCCAACAAAACTTGTTGTTGAAATATTGACAATCCATCCATTTTTTATTACTTGTGTTTTTTGGACTGTGGGACGAAACCGAAGAGCCAGAAGACACCCATGCAACAACAGGGAAAACATACAACATTCACACAGAAATGCGCTGGTCAATCACAATCTCACATCACGAGTCACAAACGTAACTTTCTGGGTTTCTCTGAGGTGACAGCGCTACCCACTGCTCCACCATGTCAACCATATTGACAAAGACAATCAATATTGTAAAAAATTTGGCCAGTCAGATCAAGACTCTTGTTTTTTATTAAAATCCCACCAATTCTCTCAAGAAAATGTACAAACTAAACACAGAAGGGACTCGGTGTTAAAACCATGCCCTTTGCCCACCAAACCGCCCCTAATTCAAAATAATTCATCAAAACTTTGAGCAATAACATTTCTACCACATTGCATTCACACTCAGAGGTCAGACCTAAATAAACCAGTGCTCTACATAAAACTACATCTCATTTCCCAGTGGTTTTTTTTAGGGTTTACACAGTACTCGCTCAATATAGTGAAAATCCAAGAGAATTACACAGAATTTGATCACGGCTCTCAAGAATTCAAATAAACAGACACTCACGAGTAACAGGTTTAAGATGTCACGAGCGCTCTTCCCATCCATCTTGTGCCATGTTGGCTAAGGCGCTGTCAATGCCTGTTAACAGGAAATTCAAAGAGGTCGAGCAGTTACACGCATGTGCCAAAACAGTCTGCCGCGGGTCTTATAACTAACTACTTACTAAATAAATAAAACACAAGTTAAAGAACACAGAGACAGATGCACATCAAACGCTTAAAAAGCAGGATATGAACAATTGTGGCCTTTAGCAACTCAGAATGAACGTATCATTACAGTTTTGTAAAAGAATACTCAGATGTGAGCACATGTGCTTCATAGCACTGTAAAAGCACATACGTTATCAATGAGTCTACAATAATCATCACCTTGGAAATGGCTGAAAGATACAGGATAAGAAGACTTCATCACGGTCTTTTATGAGGCTCTACACAAAACATTAGTTCGTAAAACTAACAATTTCTACTTAGTTATTCAAGCTAATTCAAGAGAACGTGTCTGGTTGCTAAAAAAAGTTAAAAAAAAAAGTAAAAGTAAAATTTGATAACAAAACATACAAATGAATTGAATTTCATATAAAACAGTATATTCAATATTGGTAAAATAATTGAATATATAATAATCAGTAATGTAATAGTAACGTATCAGCAAAAAAGTCACGTAGAATAATGTTAGGAAGTTGGATGTATAGTCACACAGTGAATGCATAAATACTAGAAACTTTGGAATTAACTCTGTTTTTGTGTCTAATGCAAGTGCCCTAGCAGAATGCCATTTATCTAAGAAGACTAGACAACGGAAGCTTGGTTTGGTGGAAGCCCAGACCCAATAAATGTCTAATAAATTTTCCTATTTGGCTTAACAACAAACTCAAGGTGTCAGATGATGTCACAAGCACAAACTACAGATACGAGCAGCATGTTTCAAACATAGACAAAGCTTGTTTTCCTGCAGAGCATTAAAATCTGATCAGTCTTAGATTCAACCAATCAATCTCTGTTACCAGTCAGTGTCTGTGTTATTGAACACCGATTCCACTCGCTTGTGAAGAGAAACCGGTGATAATGACAAATGCACCACACAAATCTTGCGCTGTGAATGAGGCGTTTTTACACTTTATACAACAAATAAGATTTTACTTTAATCAGTTAGAGCAAAAATCCACCACTCCAGCTAAATCCTCCGCGTCACTTCATGAACACTTGATATGTTTCTAATGTGACACAAACTTTTTTAGCATGGAATAATATTAAGAAAATTATATCAGGTTTAATTATTAATATATACATAAATGAAATATAAATATTAGCTCAAATTAACATTCTAACTATATTAGAACATACCAGGAAATATTAGTTCATATGACCATCACAACTATTATTTTAAGAAAAGCAGAAAGCTTTGTCAAATAATTTTTAGAATATGTGCATAATTACTTGTGAAACAATGGTTATAGCCTTATATATAAAACTCATCGGAGTAGATACATATATAATATAAATATTAATAAATAAAAAATGGAGTACAAAATGAAGAAGTTAATATCAGCAATAGTTTTACAATAAAAATCTGCTCTTTTAGAGCAAATAAAAAGCATTCTTAGCTCCGTAAATGTTTTCTTGTACATAATGACTCATAAAAAAACAAAAATATTAAAAGTTCTTGTTTTTTAGTTGTATAGCTGAAAATATAAATTTGCCCTAAAAGCCTCGGAAAAAAAGTCCACTATCACAAGCGTTGGTCAACAGCGTGACTTTTTACTCCAGCGGTCTGACCTCTGAACCCCGGGTGTGTTGAGGAGACAGGGTGACGGACGACGGTGAGCTGAAAAACCCCTGCCTGTTTAGGGATGCGTGTGAACGGCATGTTAATCACAGATGACAAAGTGGGAAGGTGATTCTGGGCTATAATTGACCACGCCGATACATAAATAATGAAGTGACGTGAGCTGTCCTGCTCAACAGCACCCTGAACCTACAGACCAGACGCTGAAAAGCTTGACGTGCAAAAGACTCGCGAAAACGAAGCGTGGAACTAAAACATGCATCATAGTCGGCGGCTGTTGTTAAAACTGTAAAAATGATTAGGTGGAACTTATGGGCGAAAACTCAAACATAAATAGTTCTAACTCTGCGAGATGGAATGATCAGTATGCCCTTGTTTTTATAAGCAGGCTGCCAAAATGACTTGTTTAAATATGAAGAAACCTTCCCGACACTGCTTCTGTAAAAGCTATGAAATCTGTCCGCACCCTGAGAAATGATTCCTACCGAGGTCAAAAGCTCAATGACCCCAGAGGAGCTGATGCGATTGACTGGATCTCATACCATGGTCTGTGGAAGACAAAAACATACAGCGGTGGGCTAGCAAAAGTGTGTGAGAAAGGGAGATCATGGGGTCTCTGTCCTTACATAGATGCTTGTGTCTCAAGGCAACCGAACCTGACACTTGCACCAAGCGGAAATAGTCCACGCAGGCTGTGGAAGAGGTCTGGTTTAGGCAGTTAGCGGGCAGCTGGGGTCAAGAAGGGTCAAGAGTTCTGGGGTGATGGAGGAAAGAATCCTTACGGAATGATGGCAGCCTCACGTCTTGTTCACTTCCTCTTGGCTCTTAGGAAGACAAAGCCAAGATACAAGCTACAGGACAAAATGCTCAGCTCTTTTAGAAAGTGGTCCCATCACTATACGAGCTGGAATAAAAGCGAGCCACATGCTGGTTTTCTCCGCAGGGGCAGAAATAAAACTCAAGTCATTGCTATTGAGCATGAAAAGACTTGTTACTGGGCCGTAACAACTTTGACTGCACCGTGCCAAGCTTGTTTGTGGCTGAAGTGTTTATAAGAATGGCGTGAATTAAAAGTACAGAGGCTGCTTTAAGTGTGCAATAAAGTTTGGAAAATTAGAAATTCTCACACACTGTTCTTTATTGTCTTCTCAGGGTCCGTTTTTGCGGACCACTATACGAGACATTGCATTATTGAATGATCAAATATAAATGGTGATGGACGATGGAAAAAAAAAAAAAAAACAATTATCTGTTTAACAAAAGAAAAAGAAATAATAATACAATAAGAAAGAAAGCAAATTAAATGCCTTTTAAACACATGGAGCATGAACATATACAGGACATATTAAACAAAAACAAATGCAACTATAAAATGACTGATTACAGCAGTAAAAATTCTCAAAAAATAAAATAAAAAAATAAAATATAATAAAAATAAAATAAAAAAAATGTATTTTTATTTATATAAATAAAAGGCACAAGAACAAACACAAAACACTTGACCAAAAAAACGACACTGATAATTCTAATGCAAGCGTTCCGCATTTCAGGTAGCTGAATTTTTGCTTTGTTGTCCTTTGGAGCAGCAGCTTGTAAATCAAATCAGTGACAATTCCGTTATGAGTAATATCCATTACAGCAGCACATAGGCTTTTGTGGTGAGTCACTACAAAGACACGTACGGATTTCACATCTTTGACAAACGTGTGAGTTTGTCTTTGTGTGGGGCTAAAATAATATTTTGTACAATAAATTATTTAAGATGGTTTTCCCTCGCCGTGTATGGCATGATTGGATCCGGGAGGAGCAGTTACAGTATCACATACAGTACTTTACAGTAAAGCTGCAGTGACAATCTCCATACACTATATTTTTCTTTGCAATTTATCTACCATGCCATTGTGACCAAATTGGCTTGCTCACAGACTCAGTTTGCTCACAACAATTTAAGTGTCAATACTTTGTCCATGACTGCTTCATTGTTAATATTAAACATTAGTGTTGCTCCGAATATTGTTGCTTCAACTGCTTTGCAGTGTTCCTGGACTAGACAGCTCACCTAAAATCCTTTAAATTCAATAATAAATAAAAAAGTGATATCAGTTACATCAGTTTAGTTCAAGCATTTCACTAAACTGAATGTCTACCAAAAACAATTAAATGTTACATTTTAAAACCAAGTTAAAACTAGCTTCTTAAATTGCAATCCCACTGTTAGGGGATTATGATTAGGGTTCGAGTTGGTGCTAGGGTTCCTCTGTTATCCTATGACCTCTAGAGCAAGTGGGAATCTGATCAAACGCTAGACACCTCTCTATTCTCTACATTCACCAGCTCCAGATTGAGGTCAAAGGTTGAACACAGGGTCAGTGTAGATCTACGTGCAACAGACACTGACCAGGACAGACACAATCAGACAATAAAAGGCCCACCCTCACAATCTAGCAATGTCGAACAAGTGCTACATTTTTTTTTCTTCAGTTTTTCTTCCTTCCCTATTCCTGAATCCTACAGAGCCATAAAAAGAAAAACACAAAGCTTCCAGCCATAACAGCAATACATCCTGAGTGAAACCTTAGATAGCCATTAAGCTAATGGGCCACTCAGGCTGTGCTAACGTCTACTCGGGTTTCAGTTCGGGAGGCCCCTGGACCTCATATTGATATAAACATTGCACGACAAGTAATGTTTATGAAGCATTAAATACACTTTGGTGGCCTTCTTTCAGGTAAAGCAGATTCGGTCCAGGTGTGTAATGTTATTGCAGTCTGGAGTACCTGTGCTGTGTCATCAAAAACGGTGAAAGCAACATTATTTAGGAATGTCAAATGGAGATTTGAATAAAAACCAAGTTGGCAGAAAAAAATATTACAGCAGTTAATGTAGATTCCACATGCATGAGGGTCACGTAAGGTCACTAGCATTTCTAATGTCCGATTTAGAAATTGAGCCATACTGTATGTCTCTATTTAAAAAATTAAAAATGAAAAAAAAAAATGAAAAATATATATTTTTTTAATTTTATAATTTTGAAAGCTTTGTTAGATTACAATTTGTTTGAAAGAAAAAAGTATCCAGTTGTGCTTACAAATTTGAGAGAGAGAGAACAAGGGAGCAGAGATTCAGTAAATTCAGTAAACAATTTGATATTGCTGTATAAAATGAAATAAAATCCCTTGTACATGTATTATAACTTTATAAAAAAAAATGCTCTTGCTTCCAGTGGCCGAGAAATGAAAATGGCCTTAAAATAAGACCAAGAAAAGAGGCAGTAAGGTGTAGTCATTGTCATTTGTGTTTCATTCAACTGCCCAATACTGTACATGCATAATAATAATAAACAACAATTCAAATGTTTTTGCAAACCATGATTTTAGGGCAGGCTTCTATATAATATACAATAAAGATACAATGAATCACGTAACATATGTCCGCTCTCACAGTGTAAGAAGTGGCTTAGAGCATTAGCTCCAGTGAAGACCACCTTCAGTACTCTGTTTGTTTTCATACTAAGGCCTTGATATGGCTTCCTAATTAAAGAGGAAGTGTATTTTTATGGGATCTACTCTAGAAGCGCTACTCTGAAGAACTGGAAAATGCCTCAAAATTAAAATAATTTCCCTTTCCCTGCTCTGTTACAGACACTAGGAACCGTATTGAAATTGTGTTCGGCATTTCAACAACAGGTAATCCAACATACATATAAATCATTAATACGATTTTTTCTATCTGTTGCTCTATCTCTAGCTGTTGACTTCGCTCTCCAAGTGAGAATAATCATCGTCAGATTGAAGGAAAGTGTCCTTTTATGAGCTAGTGATCTTTACGTCCAGATAACTCGGACGGGCAATAATTCAGACAAGATTTCAAAGAGTTGTCGCATTTTATTTGCAGTTGCGTTTTGGTGGCACATAAACTAACAAATTGGAATGGGAACTCAAATTCCAAACTCGGTTAGTCGGACCAAAGTCCTATGCAAACCAAATTCAATATGTGAAGACGCAAGAAGTTCAATTCAAAAGGTGTATTTGAAAGATCATAAGAGGTGACAGAATATGTCAATCAGCATTAGTGGGAGGGTCAGCAGTGAACAAATTGGCAGTCCCTGACACTGATTGGCAGGTTTAATGATTTCTCTAATTGATCATACAGAACATGTTGTGTCTATTCATTCAAGTTTTGTCAGTTCCTGCATGTTGAAACGGCTGCAACTTTAAAATGTGATTTTTAATTTTCTTTCTTTAGAAAGATTTTTTTTGTGCAAAGCAATTCACAGTACATTACAATTTATACAGCAAAACCTTTTCACTGATTACCGGAATTGAAAAAAAAAATCTATTTAGTGTTGCTAAACTCACACTATTTTTACTTTACAATCATTCCACACTTTTCTCACTATCCAGTATTCTCGCTAAACATCAGTGGTGCCACAATTATAACGCAATCGATGAAAACGCATCAACTAAATGAAAAACAAGTCAAACTGGCCTAACCTCCTCGTACGCTGGTTGAACATTTCTATACATTGCTTTTTCACACTTTGATTGCCGAAAAAGGTATGCCTTTGTTAAACAGCACATAGACTATTTGAGCCAAAACTGAAGAATGAAAAAAGAAAAGCACAGAGTAACCGCAGGAGACAAGCCTAAAGACTCAAAAGCAAAAAATTCCATTATGAACGTCGTTCTCCATCTCAGTAACTAGACCCCTAAGATGCGTCCGCTAAAGCCGGCCAGCTTTACGTGGGAAACAACTTTCATTTCCCTCTTTGTGTGCGTCCATGTGGTAAGAAAGGTGAACACTCCCTTTCCCCCTAGACAACAGGGGACTAGACAAGCAGGAGGTCTGCTTCTTCAGGTCTAGGCCGCACATATTGGACCCTCCTATTATAGGTTTAGATGAAGAGGATTGGAGAATGAAGCTGACAAACCCCCAAAACTCCACTGCGGGAGCTCAAGAGTAATAAAAGAAAAGACGGCAGGGCTGAGATTCCAGGCGTCCACTGTGGAGAGTCTTTTTCTCCGGTCCCGGCAGGCGGCGAGGAGCTAGCCTGCGGGTCAAGATTCCTGCACTTGCTAGCTTTATTCCTCTGACAACCAAGCTAATCATGCTCCCCACGCGGCGGTCGGGATTTTCAAGCACCCTAGAGTCAAATTCTCCATCCTCAGAACTCCCCCCTTGACTGGCAAATTTGGTCTCCTGGCTCACCAGTCACAAATCCTTGCCATTAGTCCACGGTTCCAGTCTATAAGTGAAGATACATGGAGATGATTTAAACGTCCGGTGAATACCTCTATCTGGTAACCACATTCATGGTGGCCCCATGGAGCCCATAAAAGCCACTCCGAGAGTCTGCTGTACATTTCATATATGCATTCCATCCTCCCACTAGCTGGTGCTTGATCTCTGGTTTTTCCTCAGTCGGAGCCTTGGGAGGGAACGTGCCACTGACGGAGCGGGCAAATAAAAGCTCATTACGGCTAATGTTGCCCTGACATGCCACTCACCAGGGGTGGCCAGAGTGAGGTCATGGATCAGCAAAGCAGGGCACAACTAAAGTTAATTACACTCTGCCAAGAAGCTTCCAGGTGCTTAACCCACACAGGGCGATACTTGGATGTCCCGCAGATCACCACAAACAATAAGACGCACAAAAAGGGTTTTTATTTAACAGACTTTAAAGGAGAATAATACAACACACACAGGATCAGGCTTTCCAATGATCAGTAAGCGATGATTTAAATTTTTATAATTAAAATTATTTTTAATTGCATGGCATTACATTTGTTCATTTCGAAGGACAAATTAAGCAGCACAGTAATAAAAACATGGGAAGAAGCAAATAACCCGAAGACAGGTCAGTTTTTTGTTTTAAAGATCTGCATTAAAAATTCTAAAAAAACGTAAATCATGAATACGTCAATGCAAAACCCCTATTAAAAGGTCACCATGATGGAAGAGTTGAATAATAGAACGCTATGGTCTTCTATTAGAGGTTTTACGATAAATTGCTGTCATTCTGTCACCTACTTAATAAAATTAGCAAGCAATAAGATAGTGTAAGATACAGAAAGGAATGATGGTGGTAACTAACATTAGGAATTAATAACTCAAAGTTATAAAGACATTTATTATTAGTTGAAACAGTTTTTTTTAGAAGAACAATATTTATTTCGTTTTATTAATTAGGTGGTGTTGTGATTTTCATACTATTATAGACTACTACTACTACAGAGGGAGAATTTGAGTGTTTGCAATATTTTAGGAATGTGATATTTTTAAAAAAGTTCTTCATTTCATCCTTTACAACAAAGTATCAACAGTATCTGTGTATCAGATCTTTAAATCTGTAGAAAGTCATTCCCCTTCATAAAAGAAAAAAATGTAGCAATTATTGGGTACATTGTGAATAAGCACTAATAATGGCTATTTAGTGTTTACGCACAGAATAAGTATGCATACCGTGTTCTAATCCTTGTTGTCTGAACTGTGAAAGCAATGAAAAGCTGCAGACACCGTTGCTTTCACATACCACAGTAAAGGTTTGCTCTCTAATGGTCTGGAACCTGCACTGTGAGGACAGATTAGCAGGGAGTCTGTTGTGTGGTCCCATATCCCCTTTTCCTCACCTGCTTCATGACAGAGAGGATAATATGCATATTTGGAGAGAAAAATAAACAACAAAAAAAATAGTACTGTAACTTTTGACAGCTGCTGGAACAGTAAAATCAACCAGATAACAAACTTGTTCAAGATAGTGGCACTCTGGAATCCTTTTAGTAAAAAAAAAAAAAAAAATTAATGTCAATAGTGTATTAGTAATTAATAATTATATATATAAAAAAATCAAAACAAAACAACAAAAAAAAAACATTATCAGCTGAATGTCAAACATGTAGAAAAAAAAAACCTAAAACTTTACCTCAACGTAAATAACTTTTTTAGAATTTTAGTTTTATAAGTTGAGTTTAGCCCCCAGCCCACCCACCCCCCTTGCTCCATTAACAACAGAAGACAATGTATCTTAATTTTTTAGGTTAAGAAAGATTTTTTAAGCTAAAGATTTTACATATTATACAGCCTGCAGGACACAGAATGTGACTAATGCAATGCGTGGAATTCAATTATTCTCAATGCATTGTGAACTGCATGACTTCTCAGAGTTTTAAATCGAATGTGCCGCCCTTAAATGTTTATTGAATCCACGGGCCAAATCAACAATTGATGGCTGTTTATGCACTCTCCAGCTAGTTGGCGGGGAGTGGGGTGAAAGGGAGGAACATTTGCAAAACTGTTTTCATAAGAGGTGAAGTGTGCTTTTCAACACATTCCTTGTTCCAGTGCACACGTGTGTCTGAACCACTGCTATATGACCTCAGTACCTTATAAAAAGTACAATCATAATATCATGAAAGTGAAGTAATACATATACCACGGTGAGGTGGACGTCTGGCATGAAGGACAAAAGGCAGGACGTTTCGACCTTATGACGAAGTCAACAGTAACACAATCCAGGAGCAGTGGGCAGCCTTAAGTGCCTTGACACTCAGTTGCAGCTTGAAATGGATTCGAACCTGCAACCTCTTGTACACAAGTTGAATTCATTACCTCTGGACCACAACAGTGTGATTCAAGGGATGAAACTAGCTTCAATAAAATAAAGGTTCAACTATTGTCACCCAAGAACTTTGCTTCATTTCATGTTTACTTCACAAAGTGAATTGTGGCAAAAAAATGCGGGTTTTTGCCCAACAGCATCAAACAATTCTCCTAATTCTTGAATGAATGGCACCGCGGGTGATTTGGGACATTTTCTGTATTATTGTTTGCTCATGTTTAGCTAAATCACAACCATCGGACCAGCTCATCTAACAATGGACAAGGCAAAAACACACACAGATCAAGAGCACTTCAAGCGACGTCTGGTGCCCCGAAAGGTCTTCCGAGCGTGATTGAAACTGGGCAAGAGCTGAAGTCCGTGTCTCTTCAACAAAGCATGTTGTTCTGCAGACTAAGCTAAACTCAAACCAAGCCACATTTCTCAACCTGCTGCTTTCTCTGCTATTCTGAAACCAAATACACCTCGGTGTTTAACTTGGCAGCCATTCTAACACAAAGGCAAAGCTGAACAGGTTCTGGCCAGCGTGATGCCCTGAGAGTTCAAGGGGCTTCTACTGAAACTTTATTTTAAAAGCTCTGTCCAACACCACTGTTGAGACTTTACATCCCAATTATTGTTCCGAAATTGTACAAAACGGTGGTGCGTATCACTGCAAGGACCATTGCATTTCCTTGGCGAAACATTCAAAGAAACAATTACTGAAACACCTTACAAGCTTCAGATCAAGTCAAATGGCAATGGACCTTTCAGGGCAAAAATGCGCTTAATCTCACACCAAACCAAAGAATAGCAATTCACAGGCATTTCAAGTACAGCCAAAAAGTGCAGATTTTTGTTTCCATGACGCATTCATTCCAGGAATCAAGGAGAAAGAAACACACGTAAACAAGATTTCATATGACTATATATATGTTAAAAAAAACATATGACATTGCATATAATGCAATGATAAAAATTGATTGTTTCTTGAATTGCCTTTAATAGACTGATCCACAAATGGCGATCCAATGCACAGTAAATCCATCCATCCATTCATCCTTCCATCCAACTATCTTCTACCGCTTACTTAATTTCTGGGTTACAGCGGCTGAAGCTAATCTCAACAACTCTGGGCCTGAAGGCGGGGCACCACACACACACACACTCTTACTCTCTCAATCTCAAATTTTCCCCCATTTAAATTTAAATCTTTAAATACAGTGGTAGCTTAACCTAATTAGTTTAAATTGTGCCATGGTCGAGTACCTCAATTTACGTATGATTTTCTTATTGACAAAACAAATGCCATTAACTCGCTCCAATACTCAAAATAGCATGCCATATTTTTATGCTTCACATAATAGGTTTCTAAATAACTAAAATTGTATTAAACATGATAAAAAGAGCTTGTAAAGACACATTAAGGCTTTATACTTTTGAACTATTGATTGTCGTTTAATAAATGTTAATTATTGTTTGCTTGTGTGACTGTGAGAGACCGTGAGAGAGAGAGGGAGAGAGGGAGAGAGAGAGAGAGAGAGAGAAGTGAGAGAATAGAGAGAGATGGAGAGAACGAGAGAAATTTACTGTAGTCACAATAAGAACAGACAAACAAAAAGATTGTAAGGACAATCCCTACAATGAATATTCTATGTTATTCATAAACATACTGTATTCGGCTGATGCTTCTCAT
>SOMO01000021.1:869634-885735 GCA_028128575.1 Paedocypris carbunculus | reverse complement strand
ACACACACACACACACACACACACACACACACACACACACACACACACACACACACACAATTTTAAAGTGTATATGTAAATGTGTTTTGAAACTGACAGAAAACAAATTCGAGAGAAAATAACATTAATTACAGGTTGAAAAAAATGACCAGCTTTTGTATAACAATGGTATAATATGAATTTAATGTAATAAAATAAAGCTCAAATTACACTTAAATAAATTAACAATAAAACGGGGCTGATGTTGGAAAGGCATCTTCTCTCCTCAGCCTCTTGTGCTCTTTAACATTTTCTGGAAGACAAAAAAAAAGTAAATATTAGGAAAGATATTGTTGTAACACTAAACACTGAACAAAAGATGACTTGTCTTAGCCCAATCGATTCCCACTTTCCCGCAGACTCGGACACTACACACCTGTTCTCAAAGGAAGCCACGCTGAACCAGTGCAGAGCAGAACCTTGTGAAGCATGTAATTCCTAACGTGTTTAAGTTGTGACAGGTCATCACAAGTTCCCTCTTGGTTTAGAACAAGCGAAACATTTTTCATGCCCCTGCTGCTTGAGTGCATCTGTTCAAGAAGCACTCGGCACACAATTACATCTTAATCAAATAAGCTCCCTTTCCCTGTGAAAACAAACGGAGCGCGAGGACATAAAATTGGCCGGATCTCTGTTCTGTGTTATTGTGACTTATTTGATGTGGTACCTTAAAATGTACCGAACCACAGCAGATGACTATAGTATAGGGCCAGAAAGGAAATTTGAAGACGTACGTTTGAGGGGTTTGCACTAGTGTTGTCAAAAATATCAATATTTCGATAAGTATTGATACTGAAAAATCTGAAATGATACAATACTGTGACACAAAAGTATCAATACTATTCGCGCTTCCGGGTCTTTCAGCTTGGTAAATATTGTCACGAGTGCAGAGTCTTCATATGCGGTTTAAACCAAAAAGCGCTAAAGAAGAAGTTTTGTCTGGAACTTTTTTGGCTTCGAGGCAAATGAGCATGAGAAGCCGGTGGATACCACAAACCATTATCCAAGAGCTGATATTAAACCGCACCAAGATGTACCAAGACGCTTGTAGAAAGAATTTCGAGAAGTTAGTAACTGTTTCATTATTAACACAAGTGTTTTGACCGGTTAACGCAGTGAAGTACAATCCACCTCCGAGTGAGAANTGCTGATCAATGATGTTTAATGAAATCCCAAATCTAAATCAGTTTATATAAATACTGCTATTCAACTCTGGTTCATTAAATGATTTAAGCATATCCCTACCACAATGTATCAACCAGTCATTACGGAATTGTCACAGTCATTTTAATGAATGACACAGAAGTAGATTAGAAATGTATGGTTTCATGCATGAAAAGTATTTTTCTGCAATGTTTTTGCAATTGTGCATTAAATTCAGCAATTGCAGAAAAACTAGACGGACAGTCCAGTGCATACACTCACTGCCAATGACCAGTAAACCAGGTCTCTAAAGCACTAACATACTGTATAGGAAGGTACCTTTCCGGCTGCTGTGAGGTGTTTCTCTTTAACGGTGGCTGACTTCTCCTCAAAGGCTTTCACCCTGGATTCCTCCCCCAGACGACTCAAGAACACTAGAATACTGAGCTGGCCCTGAAAGTAAAAAAAAAAAAAAAAAAACAGAAATGTTAACAGTGTAAGTACGTCCTACAAAACCATATGTAGTATCTAAATATTTATCAGAGCTAATAAGACTGTAAAAAAAAAGACTCGAAAAAGACAATGGTCAAGAGGTTTCACAATATTCACTGAATGTCATTGTTCACTCAGGTGTTGTGCATGAATCAAATGAAACAAATATTCTACTAGAGCTGCACAATTATTTGTTAAAAGATCGCGATATCGATTCTATCGCCCCTCGTGATCTTACGAATATGCCAAACTCTCTGATCTGCGACGAGCGGTCTCTGTCAGCATGTGTGTGCGCGATCATTGAGAGAATAAGTGACAAAACACAATGGTAAAGTAAGTCTGCTATCAATCCGGACATTTTAGTACCTGAAAAGGGAATTTTGAAGTGTGTGTGTTTATTTCAAATCAGATTTCAGACCAGAAAATGACTCTCAGCAAACATATACAGTTGAAGGCAAAATGATTAGAACACCTACAAAATAACATTACTAAATAAATAAATTGGTATTTATTTAATTTTAAAGCCAAGAGTAATACGTGTTGCTTTTTGACAACTTGACTTTAAATGATAAATATTAATATTTAAAATAAAAAAAATCCAGAATTGAGAAAGAATCGTGATTTTTATTCTAAGCAAAAAAACTGTGATTCTAATTTCATCCAGAATTGTTCAGCTCTGTATTCTACTAAACAATGATCATATTTCTGCAACTGACTCGGAAAGAAAACGCATGAAAGACAAACCTTCCAACCCTCCACATCACTCTGAGCAACCCTGTTGAATTACACCAGGAAATCATTTCATTTTCAGAGCGCCTCATACGCTATACGACATCTTGTCACGAGATGCTAAAAGGGGCATTTCAAGACCGCCTCGAATTCATCAGTGGTTTGTTTTAGACTGACCACCACTGATGTGGCTCTTGATTTGCCTTCTTTCCCACAAATGAACTTCTGCCAAACATGGACCACATGAAAATACCAGTATCAAAGCTCGTGTGGTGTGCTTAAAAGGATATTAGTCAACACCCAACGAAAATTACATTTTCAGGCTCGAACAAACTGCTAAATCTTCACCGCTTCATAAAACCAACTTGGTTGATGAAAAACACTTGAAATTCATCACTGCTTAGAAAGATTTTAAATTACTAATCGCATATTCCTCTTTATTTGTAGCTTTTGCATTACATATGGAGCATTTAGCAAGAGTTTTATATGTAAAGGCTTAATCCATCAAGTTGTGCATACAGATTCAGATTCTTTGCAAGACTCAACACAGAATCAAAGGTGTCGCAAGCTGCTCAATCCATTTTAAGCAATAACATCAGAAATAAAAGTTGTTGATTATGAAAAAAAAAAAAAGAGGAATTTTATTCTGAAGATTACATGAACTTAAGTTGTTGTCACATTTCCCAGGGAATCAAACGCACAACATTGATGTTACAGGAGCTACAAAAAGCATGAAACTAATTTCCTACACAATAATCTCTTTTGCACTTAAACCATGTGTCGCTATAATTTGTTAAAGAGAATGTCCTGTAAATGATTTCCTGGATATTTTACATTGAAAAAAAACACAAGCTTGGAAAGAAAAGTGAGCACATCTCATCTTCTGATCTGTATCCAACCAGTCTTTATAATGATTTCAGCTAAGAAAAAAAAAACTGCTTGCACATCTACACTAAAGCCATTTGGATGTAATTTAAATCTATTAATACCTCATTTTCATAATTGTGGGTCATCTCTGGGGCGTCTGAATACCTTTCCAACAGCTGGTCTTGAGAGAAGGAAACTGAGCTTGTTTTCGAGAAGGAAACTGAGAAGCTCGGTCTTCCCTTGTGCCAAGGGCTTTGCCAAAACATAACAAGCGGTGCTGAACTGATTACAGCAGAAGCAGGCACTACTGCCACGCTCAGATGCACAACGCACATGGAAACTTTACTGAGGGCAGAGAAAACCAGCCTGAGCAGCATGTGCTGAAAAATGCTTTTCGAAAGGCATTTATAGAGAAAAAATAAAACGAAAACAAATAAAAGGAGCCATTTAACAGTTTATCCTGTTCTAAAGGGAGTCGTAGTTAAAAGCTTTTCTGTGGGTCTATAGTTTGAGAAATAAGTGAATGATTTAGATTGTAATTAAACGCAAAGGTAATATAAGTTGCTTTAGATACAGGTCAGCAAATGAAAATATCAAGTCCAAGTTGTAATTTCCCTTAAAATGTGATGAAATGCATTACGACTTATACCATAATAATTTTTTTTTTACCATAATTACTGCAGTTAATGGGGAGAAAAAAGTCACGAGTTTGAAATAAATTAGTTTTGCTGTTCTAGAGCAATCCAAGGAATATTTCAAAAGATATTAACTTTTGAAAATAGCCTTAACTGCTGTCAGCACAATGTCGAACAGTAGTCTGGGTCACCTCTCACAATACAGCTGTGCAAAAAGAATGAGATTTGCTTTTTTTTTATACAGTTCTGTTTCCTGATGCACAAACACAACGATGGATTAAAAGACACACAGACACAGACACACACACACACACACACACACACACAACCACGTAATTGGTAGATAATCTTGACAAGCTTCACGCAAATTTTCAACAGGCCTCCAATCCAGACCATAGATGTTTCTACACTTTCCAAAAGCTCCTCGGCAACTGGAGATACAGTACTGCATTGAGACAGAAGGAGGTATCTTTTACCAAACACAATTTCGATTAAGAAAACAGACACTTTCACAGCTTCCTTGAAGGATGAAGCTGATTATTTTCAAGTTCAATCAACCATCAAGTGCGGCCGAGGCTATCACAGTTCAGCGGTGGAACAAAGCACTGTCTAAATCCACTGCACCAGCCAGCGGTGAGCCCTTATAAACAGGAGGGATGAAATAGTACGACTGAGATAATCTCACAAGCTCTTTCAGAATGTACATTTCAAGACTTTCGAACTGGTCATTACTAAAGAATCTACATCTAAGATTTTAAAGAGCCAGATTAGATGCAACAGAGTGGAAACATGTGGTTGAGTGCTAGAATTGATACAGAGCAGAAAAGATCAGGTTCGCTGCCAAAGAAATAACCTTGGAATCCAGTGCACACTGCATGAGCTAAATATTTTAAACATTTTTAAGTAATACCTCTTGGATTGCAAGCGATATCTAATCAGAATCAAAAATTCCTCACAAAAATGGATATGCATTTTTGTTACGGTGCCTGAAAACATCTGGTTTAAATTGACCGTTATAGCATCTAATCTGTCAGTCTATTTAGGTTAATGTGGCTTAAAAAGCACAATTTCAACACTATAGAGACCAAGCTATTGAAAGGCTTTCACCAAATTCACAATTTTATAAACTATAAAAATATATTTCAGATTATATACTGTACAGTACATACTGTACTTTACATAAACAGTGTGCATTTAAATAGGACTAGTTTGAAACTGAAAAAAATTGTGTGTGTGTGTGTGTGTGTGTGTGTGTATTCAAAAAAAATGTTCATAAATCCACTTGTGATGGAAAGAGCACAATAAAATAAATATATAATATACAATTACAATATAAATATATAAAATATTTCTTAATATTACATCAGACAAAATAGAAAAAAAAACTACAGGAAAATACTACACGTGAAAAAAAAAAACATTTAGTATAGAATTTCAAAAAGGTAATTGTCAAAGAAAACACATTTGCAAACCAAGTATATACTGTACCAGTAATCTATTTCCCAAATTGAAAGTTGAATAAGCCTTCATTAAAAAAAAGAAAAAGCATTGAAACATTTTAAGCCAGCTGAAACCGGTACAGATTCATAAAATTGTACAAAGAAAAAAAAACCTCCTCTTTCATTTTTCCTCCAGTTTAACGGCTGGATTAGACCCCTGTAAAGCGGAGCACCTTTCAGGCAGCTTTTACATGTCCACCTCCAGCCTCCATAAAGACAGACCAGCTGCAATGGACCTTTAATTAGAGACCAGTAGGTGCAAAGAGCTTCTACACAGTACACACATTAGAGTAAAACAGGCCCTGTACAGTTTGAACTTTACTTATAAAATACAAGGGGAAATTGTCAACATAACAACGATGAATGCATGTAATAACCCAATTATAAAATAGAATAGAACTTTGTTGTCATTTATTGTACGTTTAAACCAACTTCATGGGTGTAGAGAAAAATAATCTGAGATAGAGGATATGTAAAATTATATTTTAATGAATTCAATGACAAATCAGTTAGACACATTTGGGCAACACACCTTAATATCTGGATGATGTTTATTGTCGATGGTGATTATGTGAATTATAGACTTATAGTTTATACTTATATTAGACTTATATATAGATATCTTTCTAGATAGTAAAAATTGAAATTGATGAATTATTTGAAAATAAATCAGTTTTAAATGTTAAAAAAAATATATTATATATAATGCTAAATTTAACATGCTTGTATAACACACATCAAAACATTTTCGTTAATGTATAATACAGTAGTACTACAGTGTTTGCCTGTATTTTCCCACAGGCAAACAGATTAATTACGGAGCATACTCGAGCAAGTATGAGACCAAAAAAAACCGGTAAAGAGCAATTAATAAAATCGCAACAAAAAAATGTAACAAATTATTTTGTAAATTGTAAACCAAATTTTAGAAACGCCACCCGGGTCAAATCATTTCCTTAAAATGCTAATCTTTTGAACGAAGTTTTCCGGTTCTTATTGGCTATAATAAAGTACTACAATGAGAATTAAAGATTGCAGAAAACGAGCATATTTCAAAACAACACGCGGTGTTTTATCTGCGTAAAAAACATCCTGGGCTTTTACAGTAAACTACAGTCGTTAGCATTCGCTAGACGTGTCGCACATATTTAACTACGTCTGTGAAAACACCAGCTACTCACCAATAAATCCGCGTTTTTGCGTATTCTTTTGTTGGAGTTTTCGGCTATTTTATTCCTAAGATTTGCTCTGGGGGCTTTCTTCGTCATGTTGTCAGAAAGAGAAACAGTGTGAAACACGCAAAGTTCGTCTCTAAACCGTTTGTATTATATTTCATTTGAAACAACGCGCGCTTCACTACCGGCTCATATTGATGACGTTTTTACAAACGATTGGTCGGGTGAAGCAGAGTTCCTGTGTCACTACGCTTGTGACGTAAATAAAATTTGAATTTGAATTAATTTNNNNTTAATATTATAACACACAAATGTATACATTAATATGCAATGTTATTATTTGCGTGTGTGTCAATGTTATATGATATATTAGGCAGCTGTTGATCTGTAAGAGATATAAGACGAAGCTGACTAGTCAGAACTTTAATTATATTTTTGATTAAAATAAATGATCAGTTAGTCATTATTTCAGTGTTTTGTAATACAATTGTGAAAGCATGGACGTGACAGGACTGATCCTTCACAAACCCAAAGCATGTGTGTTTGAAACACACTTAGAAGAATGATTACACATATATGTGTGAAGCAAATCGATTCTGTTAAATAACAGTGTGGTTGATTTAATTATCTTTGTTGAAAACATTTCTTGAAGTGTTTACAACTTGTACAAATATATTTTTTTAATTTATTCTTACCACAGACAGCCACTAAAATAATATAAACTATTTGTGTGGGAGTTTTCTACAAAATAACATGTAATAGAATATAACTTCCAAGAAATGGTTCGTACTGCTGTGTTTCATGTGGGTTTAATTTGCAAATTGTTTGAATTAAGAATTGAGTGCAGAATCAGATATGCTGATTGTATTACTTCACTGCAGGATTCTATAATAGAAAGCTAGATGGGATTTTTCCATACATAATTTTCATTAAAGAGGTTTATTGGTGCTGGCATTTATCAACATGCTATTTTGACAACATCCTTATTTAACTAATGTCATTATAATGGAAAAGACATGTAAACATTTACTTTGGCAAGATCACACTGGTTCTCTTCTCTGAGAGATTTTGAGCACCTGTCCATTTCCAGCACACAGACCTGTAGCCGGCAGACAAAAGTATGTATACGCACAGCTTGAAAGAGAAAGGAAGGAAAGTTGAAAGGAACAAAAGAAGGAAGGTTGGAAGTAGAGAGGGAGGGAAAAAAGAAGGATGCATGGAAATAATAAATAATTCAGAAGTAGAAAGAAATAAACCTGATATTTAAAACTGAAAGAAAATAACAAACAAAAAGTAACAGACAAATACCCTAAAACCTCTAATAGAAGGCCACCATGGCACAGGCGTTGGAAATTAGAAGGCCATGGCCTTCTAATAGAGGTTTTAGGGTATATTAATAAATCAGTTAAAAGCAAGACAAATAAGCAGGCAAAAATGTAGGTAGGAGAAAGAAAAAAAGAAAGAAAGAAAGATGACATAGACAGACAGAGTTTCTGCTGAAACAGAACACAGATTCAAAAGACACATTTTCTGTACATGAATCATGTCTAGTGAGAAGATTTATCTTGTCCAAACATTGTTCAATTTTTTGTGATTGACTTTCTTTTTTATTTAAAAAGAAATATACTTCATGTACTGTTTAGTATCCAGTCTGGCACAAGATCCACATACATTATCCTCTGTTTGGTATCTATTTAAACACAGATGTGAGCATTTTGAATATTTTTATTTCTAATGTTTGTCTGTGCACAGTGGCTACAGTGGCTAATTTAAACCAGAGCAAACGGATTGTAAATCTTGAGTGAACTTAGTTGCAAGACTTTGATGAAGAGCAAGGCTTTATAACAGGTGGCCCACAGATATTTCCGTAAGAAGCCATTGCATTTTTGGGGAATTGTGGATCTTCTGGAAATAACAAAAAAAAACATGTACTGTATATATGTATATTTCTTTTTTATTCATATTTTTATTTTTTCCTATATATATTAGAAAATGTCTGCATCTTTGTACCATCAATTGTTTAGAACAATATATTAGATTTCGTTTTTTTTTACAAATTATACTTGGTCATTGTTTATCCAGTGAAAGGAGTTCCAGCTCATAAAAAGTGAAAAGTCAAAATGATTAAAAGTCATGCAGATTTTAACAAATTCACTGTACAGTTGCATAAAGTCAGCATAAAAATTTTTATTAGATCGGTATCATTACACGTCTGTTCATCTCTATCATCTGAACTTTCTGTTACAGTTTGAAAAAGGTACATATACAGTAAATCCATTCCCAAAAAGTGATAAGTCTGACTTCATAAAGGGATCAGTGATTAATCACTCTGGGAAACATGATTGCATGCTGCAGAAAATGCTTCCATGTGGCTCCAAATATTCAGACGTTGAGATGTTTGACTGTAGATCATTGTGAGGATGCTACTACGGAGAGCATTGATTTATACATTTCATGGCGCATTGAGGGATTCTTTGATTCAAAGCTGTATAAGATCATGTTTCCTTCAGAGAACCTGCTCTCACAGCAGTTCTCCCTGCAGGAGGTCTCTGGTGGAATCTCCAGAAACCATTTTTGCACATATGATCAGCCTGTTATGGATTCCCAACTGCTGGAATTCCATTAATAGTGGAACTTCAAAGCACCACCAAGACAAAACTACAGTAAGCCACGACCTTTAGCCTAGCGATGGCCAATCAGCCAGAATTCCAATCCAGAAGAAAAACATTTTGACAATGACAGAAACATTCCTTCTCCTTTATCTCATGCTTTTGTTTAAATTGCATTTCATGAGCTATGTAGCACATCATTCAGGAACGTCAAGCATCAGACATGTAAAATGGGTATTATTTAGTTTTCCCGCCGCCGAGTGTAAGGAAACGTTTGTTTTATGCTGACGCTATTAATCAATCGCCTTAGCTGTGAACGATAAGTGAAGTGATTTGGAATCATGAAAATGCATTTTCAGAGCAACACTGATTGGCTTTGATGCACCAGCTTTCACCTTCCTGTCTGGAGTGGGCTGCTCTGTATCGCTCGCCTTCTAAATCATTATTTGAACTAATTGCGAATGCAATCCATCAAGTCCTTATTTATTTAAGTAACATTTTTAACCCTCTTATTTAAAGAGTTTGTAGTTGTGAATGGAGTGGCCTATTGGAATGCAGTGAGAGACGTGTGGGGGGGGGGTAAAAACATAAAACGTGAGTGTGAACGAAAGCGGAAACAGTAAAGGAAGAAAGAGAGAGGGTTTGTTTACATTCCCACATGGTGTTTATGTCCGCTGCGGTACAGTGCATGACTGCGGGCTTGATTGAAGCCGTGTGAACAGGGGACACTGGAACTCCCTGTATTTACCGTGACAAATAACAATGTTACGAAAGTGAAATAGCGGAATATCTGTGAGTTTTAACGAAACAAATGCAAGTTTTTTGTCATATTGAAGGGTTTGTTGAGGTGCTCAGCACAACCTGTCACTTTCTCTTGATCACTTGTTTGTGTTTGCATCTCCATCTTGCGCTTGCAACTTTGCATGACTTATGTTCCTTATAAGGCTTTTTATTTGGTCTCTTATCTGATGGCAGTCATGGCGTCAGAGACACTGTGTATTTTCCAACTAGTTCACGTCTAATCAGAACATCACAATCTCCCACAACTCTCTTTCGTGTACTGGATGACTTCAGTGGTACATTGGGTCAACCATTTCTGGAGAAAATATCAGTGTCATATAATTTTCAGTCATCCACCCAGTTTCTGAACAGTTTTTTCATTTCTCGGTCATGGGAAGCTGAATTCAATCCCCGAGACTGGACTGGTGGGCAACCAATCACAAAGCAGGTCACCGACACAAAGACACTCACAACTGTGGCAATTTCCCTGAATCCAATTCTCCTGCATGATTTTGGACCATGGGAGGACACTGCCGACCCAGAGGAAATGCATACAGAAAGACTTCCATTTTGTTGTCACGGAAGCTAAGGTCTGACGGTGGAACACACCCTGGATTTGTGGCCAACCAATCACAGAGCAGAACACACACACTGTTACGAGGTCTGCATGCTGTCTGCTCTATAACTTAATATAAAAACAAAACTAGGCCAATTTGAAACATTGAAGGGTTTGAAAAATTCCTTCCAGTGGGAGTAAATATAAACGGAGAAGGAAGAGAGGACCATGCAAGTCAAATGCAAAAACAAGCACAATATATGTCAGGTCAAAGGTCAAGAGAGGTGTGATCAGAGCAAACAGCAAATGAAACAGATTTACAGCGGCTTTTCAGGCTGTACTCAACTATATAAAACTGTCCGAGCTTGAGTTACCACCCCTGTGTAACGGAGAGCCACACATATCTACAAACAAAAGTTTCCTCGCCTGTCTCCCTGTTCCTGGTCCTCCCTGACTTCAGGAAACAAGAGGACGTTGCTGCAGAAGTTTATGAGCGCTGGTCCTGAGAACTGAGCTTCGAACTAGATGATGCAATTTCTGAAGAAATTAGGTTCGAGTGCTGGTCATGCTAGTCTAAAGTCGTATGTTCTATCACAACACTGAGCACGTTTTCTGAAGGAGGACAAATCGTCCTTTGTTTTCATGCATGATATGTTTATGAAAAATAAAAGTTGACACAAGTAGAAAGGATAAAATGACAAAACTAAAGTTGATAAGAGTAGGCATCTTTTTTAACTAATAGAGATGGCAAAACCCCAAACAAAGATGAAAGTCATTAGACCCATAAAGTTGAGCAGGCGATTTGAAATAATGTATCATAATTGAATGCGAGGAATAAATAATAAACTGAAAAAATTGTGTTGGAAGATAATATGACAATGCAAGATTAACTGCAAATACAAACATGCAGTACTTGCTTAGGAAAACGGAAAAACTATTCTTAAATAATGTATATACAAGGCATACAAGAAAAAAGCTAATGTTAATGCTACAAAGAAGGGTAAAATGGGCCCAGAAGTGAATGAAATAGAAACTCAATACTTGAGAGAAATCTGACACTACTTGATAAATGTCACTCAATTCCAAGTACATTGTAACCATCGATGATTAATTGAGTCCTTGTTTTTAAAAAGAACTTAAGTATTAAGAGTATTTAATTACAATAACTCTTAGGTAAGTTACTAAAACACAAACTAACTTGTGAAATATTTGATTTCTAATAATTGGACAAAACCAACATTAATAACAACTGAGCGTCTCCTCAGCCAAAACGTCTTTCCTAAAAAAATGATTTTCAACGGGCAACACAGTGTTTGTTCCAAAAATCACTTGACTTTTGATTTTGTTTGATTGTCATTTATTTATTGTCAAATTTATTGTTATTGCACGTGCAGGTACATGGAACCATCAAGCAGTATAAGTGCAGCACTCACTTGTGTCCACCTCTGGTTGTGCCATGCACGAGGGTCTTGTGCAAGACCACTTTGCACTAAGGGGGCCGTGCTTGGGGAGTGCAAAGCTTATATTATCAGCCTCATGCTGCTCAGAGACCCTCAGATAACAATGTAGCCAAACTCTTCCCTCCCACCAACAAGTCATGTCTGAATCCAATTAAACGCAGGGCACCAGGGTGAGGGGGCACAGGGGCTGAGAGCACACAGACAAACATTTATATAAGCAACCAAAATAGATGCAGGCATTTCGGTCGTTCCAATGGAGATGGTTTGGAAAATCAATCATTAGAGAGCAGCGTTGGCTGGTAAACCATGATTTAATAGATTAATTCAAAATAAATGCACGTACCAGTCTGGCGTTTTGAGCCATGAGCTCTCCCACTGTCAAGAATGCATGTGCTGTGATGCATGGCGCCCACTGTTAGATTAACGGTTTGTTTTACTCTTAGGTTCACTGACCTCAGCCTGTGAACATATGAGTGTACAGAGCTAAGATGCCGGACTCCCCAGCTGCCCCTCCCTGCCCTGCTTTGTTGGGGATTTCTTCAGCTGATAGGCATCTATTGTGGTAGATCTAATCTATTCCTGACCATCAGAGACGTTGGCTGTCGTTTGGCCAGCGTAATATCCAAAAACGTTCTTACAGACCGAGAGCAGAACAGTCACCTATGATTTGAAATCAGCGCACATAATACTAAATCTGTCCAGCGCGCACTTCACAGAAACGTGAAAATAAGCAGATGTGGGCCGTTTTTCATGGATGGAAAGCTACTGATTTGACACCTCATTTGATACCCCTTGTTTGCTATCAGGATGAACTCATGTCAGATACTGAGACCGGAATTCTTTAAAATACTAGGAAGGAATCTTCCCAATTGCAAAAGTTTACTTTATCAATTTTAGCCTGTGTGCTTAATCTTAGCATTTTGCTCAAACGTTAATAGACTGAATAAGGATTGTTATTACATTTTTAATAAATGTTTTTTTTTTTTTATTAATTATTTTCCAGATGTAATTATTGAAAATGTATGATCCCAGAAGAAAAGATGATTTGGAAAAAACCTAATGAATTTACACACGCACACACACACACACACACACACACACACACACACACACATACACACACACACACACACATATATATATACATACATACACACACACATATATATAGAATTGAATTGAATTGAATTAAAAAAGCCTTTAGTCCCACAGCGCTAGCAGCTCAATGTCTCTGTTGCACAACTTAGTTTTGATATATATTTGTAAACTTTCCTTCAATTTGTCAACTTCGATTCATCAAAATTTGTAACTTTTTGACGTCAGATTTTGCATGTTTCCTGACTCAGAGTGGCATGACTTCTGCTTGGTGCATTGCTGCTTGGTACCCAAAATAAAAGAGGAGATTCCTGAAGCTGTGTCCCAGGGATACACACGTGTTCCTAAGAGGGAAAAGTTGATCCCAGGGATCATTCGGCTGTCAGTTCAGGCTGGTTTGAGAGACAGAACGGCAGATACTGTGCCAGCCCTTTCAGTTATTCAGAGGAGGATTCTGCTGGAAGAGAGGATGAGGAGAAAAAGAGAACTGACACATGCGAAGGTCAATGCAGGGATTTATGGCTGTTGGGTAACAGATTGATGTCCTCCTTAAATCCAGATGGACAAATACTATTTAAATTGGGAATCTCCTTTAAAGGGTTGCTTATGGGATGAACTACTTGTACAAATGACAAACAATATTATTTTAAAAAGTATTTAGCTAATAAATATAGATCAACGTGAGATGATGGCAATATGGCCACTAGGGACCATACTGAATTTGTGCTCTGCATTTAACCCATCCGTGAAAGTGCACACACACACACAAACCCGGAGCAGTGGGCAGCCTTAGCCGTGGCGCCCGGGGGGCAAGTGGGGTTCAGTGTCTTACCCAAGGACACTTAGTTGCAGAACCGGTGTTAGGGGGGATTTGAACCTCTGGGACACGAGTCCATGTCCCCTGAACATTTAAATACTGTGTGTATATTATTATGAGATGGTTTAGAATCAGTTGGGTAATTTGGTTGAAAAACAATATTTAAAAATGTTGTGTTGGAGAGATAAAATAACATTTGATAATTTCCAATATAAACTCAAGACTCAAGAAATTCTGCTTTTCTACTTTAAGTTGAACGTATCAAATATTAGTCAGAATTTGATTTATGGATTTATCTAATCCATGTTACAAACATACTTTTTCATCGATTGCTGTAATAAAACAAAGAAACAATTGCATCATCAACTGGACACACCAAGAGGATAGAACAAAAATTATTCCTTTAGTAAATGTACTTTTAGTAAACCAGTAGTCAATATTAATTTCAAACAGTACAGCACTATGCTTTCAAATTTTCAAATAAAATCAAACAGATCGTAATTCATGTCTGAGCCTACTAGTGTAAATATAGATCAATATTTGATGATGCTGGATCTCTTTCAGGTACTTGGCCTATTCTGTTTCAATAAAAGGCCTCTGTGACCCTACAGGAGGGGGACAGCAGCAATCAGCACTTCTCCGCTCCAACAAAGAGCTCCCTTTGCCAAGCCAAATAGGTGAGCGTGGTTGATGTGGTATTACCTCATGCAGAGTCACTTATCTGTCTTCTGCTCCATGACCTTGCAGTGACCTACAGAAGTATCTTTTTCACCTGTCGGCATGAGCCATTGGCTTTACGGGCTTTGATTCCTAACTGGTCCCTCTGGTCCGGCTGCGGGGCGAGACTATCTGTGAAAACAGCGATATTAAAACTGAGCTGTATAAAATTGGAACATGTGGTGCAAATGTTCTTGACCCTCCAACTCCCTCCTGTGGCCACCTTTGAAGGAGAGTCGATGGGCGCACATTTTTTTTAGCATCATGAGAGGTTGGTTTCATGGGATATCACTCGGTCATTGCATTTAGATGGACAATTGTTTTAAAGTAAAGATTAAACAAAATCCACCCCCACGAATGAAAAGATAGACATAGAGAGCAAGAGAAAAGGAAAGACAGAAAGGGAGAGAGAAAGTGAGTGAGAATGTGTGTGTGTGTGTGTGTGTGTGTGTGTGTGTGTGTGTGTGTGTGTGTGTGTGTTTGTTTATACAGAGACATTTTTTGAGAGACAGAGAAATTGAGAAAAAGTGAGAGAGAGAAAGAGGAAGAAAGAGAGTTTACTCCTCACAATCTGCACCACAATTTCTTTTGTTTTTGCTAATAATATAAATAAATTGTAACATGTTTAAGTGATTCCTAGCTTACTTTGGCATTCAAAAATAAATTAATTTACAGAGTCTACTACAGAAAACCAGAGGTCGCAATAACATCTGTACTTCCCGAAGCAATTTTCACAATAGATTTATATAATAAAAAACAGGTCGGTGTTGCAGATGAAAGTCACAAGAAGCCGCCCGGGAAAGAGAATCTGGCTAGAGATCTGGTCAGCACGGAGGATGACCCTCAAGGTTCACCGACATCCAGAGGCTGGGCGATTGATGCTGATCAGGCCACAGAGCAGGTTGACACCACTCTCATCCCAAACAAGAGCTGCTGTAACCAGAGTGCTGAGAAACACATGACCACAAAGGCTTCAGGAGCAGTTGGACTAGTGCACTCAAGAACAAGAATGAAAGAAAGGGGGACCATAAATGTCCGTGGACCTTCTGATGGAGATGTCCGAGGTATGCTTGGATCTTCAAAGGCTGCAGGTGAGACAGTCATTGTGCTTGCTGCCATCTCACATTACCCTTTTAGCTCCCAGAGGGGGGCAGGACATCAAAGAAGAAGCTTAAAAAGCCTGTCATTGCTCACTTCCACATACCTGCAGACCGCAGCCTCACTCCCGGGCCGCACGGGACAACAGCTGCAAATCAAAAGGATGAACTCTTAACTGTACTCTGTCAAACACAACAAAGGACCTCTTCCAGGGGGCTCACCTCTCAGCTGAATGACTGGCATGTATAAGGATGTGATACGATCATTTCATTTACTGCAGACAAATGGATACAGATGCTTTAAGCTCAGACTAGCATCTTCAGACTGGAGGTGCTTGACCGTCGATCTTCAATTCAATAATTTCATTGACTGTGAAAACTTTACACTGGA
>SOMO01000021.1:821519-834119 GCA_028128575.1 Paedocypris carbunculus | reverse complement strand
CAAATTTGGTTTATTAAATTAAAGATTTTGGTTTATATAATTGTAAATGTCTGTAATTGTAAAATCAAATAAGCAAATACATATGTGAATTAATTTATAAATAAGCAATTGTTAACAGTAAAAGCAAACAGACCTGAGAACAAAAGCCTTCATTTACTGTTAAATGATAATGGCTTGTTTTGCCTCATTTAGAGATTGAAAACAAAAAAGTTGTCGCAGAAACAGTAAGACAACATATTTTAATGTGGCACAATGGCCCTAAAATGATCGTTGATTTCCTCCCACAGTCTAAAATCTTCAGGTGAATTGGTGGTAAAAAAAAAAATGACCCAGCAGTGAAGAAGTGGTTTAGAAAATAGAAGGATGGAAAACAAGTTTTATTATTTTCAAAGGACAAAGTAACCCCTCAGCCCCCGGTCAGCTCACCCAACAAAAAGAAATTAAAAATAAATCAATAAACTGTAATATTTAGAACATTTTGTCTTGCTCTGGCAGATTGTTGAACACACACTGAAACGACTGGGGCCGAACCTGTGCTGTCACTCAATCCCGCCGTCCTGCATGTCGAAGGGACGATGGACATGTCGTGGACTCGGTGACAGGAACGCTTTGTTTATCACCTTCCAACAACCTCTGGTGAATCTGAATGGGGGCTCTATTTGTTTTCCATGTTTTATTTATTTTCTCGCTTTTCGCAGTAAATTAAATCGACCTCACCGATGCCTATATTAATCCCCAGTAATACATAGGCCTGCCATTTTGATTATGTTCTTGTTTCAGAGCTGTTCGTTATTGATTTTCCTCGCTCTCCTTCTCTTTCCCCTTGGCTCCACTGTTTAAGACCAGTCTCACCTGAAAATGTAAAATGAAACAAACTATTTACCCACCTGAACTCTGTTTTGGTACAAGACTTTCTTCCATGAAACACCAAAGATTATTTTTTCATCAACATCCAATAAAAACACCCAAACATGCCATGAAAAATGATCTGTAGAAATTAAATAACTGAACAAATAAAAGAACATCTGCCAGATGCATTTACGCTAGACTTGAGGTCAGAATGTAGTTTAAAATGCAATTTATGTTTGGAAAGCACCCAACAACAAGAGTACCCCAATGGTGGTGATGAAAGTGATTCAGATTATTTTAATATAATTTAATTCTGTATATATATTTCAGCCTAAGCATTTGTTTAGGGTTAACCATCACCTTAAGTGACTGTGTCGTTCTGTGCGTTTAGCAGACTGAATTCTATTAAGTCTTTTAGTGGCTGGTGCAGCGTCTTTTAAAAAGACTGACAAGAGCTGCAATCCAGGGTGACTGTGACCTTTCAGACTGGCCCTCATCCTCTGTTGCTCTCACAGCCTCCCATTTAATGGTCTCCACTTTCCTCTGACCTGTGGCTTTACTTTGACGTATTTTTTTTTTCATATTGGTTCATTACACCAAGTCTGTGGGAGTGTTATTTTTCTCATGCCCTGCATTGCTGAAATACTCGACTTGGCTGAGGAGGCCAAGAAAAAACGTGTCTGGCAGAGTTGACTTACTTTTTATTGATTTAATACCTTGCGTTACATTGTAAGTTATAAATCCAGAGATATTATATTGACACTAAATGTATGAATTAATTATTATGTGCTATTTGTTAGCATAAAGACATACAGTAGGTCGGACAAGGCCTGGTTCAGAGTTGAGAATGAAGCGTTGAGAGTTGTGAAAGTAAGCGTTATTATGACGTTATTTATAATATATTAAATAAAAATATTCGCTTTTCTTTAGGTGCTTTCATATTTTAAGAAAAGAGTCTTTGAGGTTGATCTGACTTGAAACTAATACTGAGTGGCGCTTAAAAAATGGATCTTTACTAAAATAAAAAAACTGTTAAGCTATTTTCTGAGGCCATTGAATTTGCTTTTCTGCCATGTTGTCGCCATCGTGCCTGAAAACATTTGTTGTTGTTTTTTTTTTTTCATTTTAGGAATAAAGAACTTTAAAATGTTATAATCAATAAAGAACATAAACAAAGAAATGTGCCACAAGGGGTGCCAACAGACATTATAAACACAAAATTGCTAAAACACTAGAAACAAGAATTAAAAAACAAACCTAGATGTAAAAATATGGGCAAAAAGGGAAAAAATTACTCAAAACATGTGAAACATATTTAAACAACCCAGCAACCAACAAGCAAAAACACAGGTTTTATTAATAGAACAACTATAAAGCGAACAATGAAATAAAAAGGTCTTAGGTGAACATAACTGAATAATAGCTAAATTATTACCTAAAGGTCAAATAAAAAGGGTAGGAAGAGCGAAGACAGAAAAAGAAAGGAATAAAGTGAAAGCAAAAGCGTAACTTGGGCACTGCCAGAATACCAGTCCCTTCTCAACACGGAAGATATTGACTGGGCTTCTGACAATGGCGTACAGATTCTTATTATTTATCCATTTTATTGCGCATCACTCTCACCATATGAGTTCCATTTCTAAAATGACATGGGGGGAAAACATGTGCTTCGACTGTGAATGAGAACGTTTCAAGACAGAGCGGGTAAAAAAAACCTCAAATGTGGAATCCTAGCGTCTTTCAATCTGACTGACGTCTTAAAGGTAGAGGACGAAGAATTATGGGGATTTTAAATTTGTAGCAGTTTGGCCAGCGCTTGAAGAACTCATTGCCTTTTAGATACATCAAAGCCAGTAAAATAGGAACAGAAAGAAAAACTGTGAAGGGCAAGACAATGTGAAGAGAATAAAGAGTTTGCCAGTAAAAAAAATCCTCCTGGAGGACAGTTCCACAGTCGAGACGGTGGCACCGATAGATATGCAATTATGCATCGAGTGTCTTATAATGTTAGGTAGGACTTTGTGAAACTCTAGAACGACAACACAAAATGGATTTCAAGTAGCACAACATTTAGCTCCGTTTCTCCATTTAGCTTTTAAACAATGAAACAATGTTTTGCTTTCCCTGGGAATCGAACCCACAATCTTTGGGGTTGCCAACATCAGTGCTCTACTGATTCAATCACAGGAAACATCAATCTAAGCGCCTGAACTGGTGACCTTTGGCTGCCGGACAGAAACTCTTTAACTTGTTTAGAAACTATAAAACAATGCCCAAGCCACCATTGCAATTACTATTCCAACTACGAGGAACATGAAACACCCAAGACTATTAAAAATTAAAATTAAAATAACAATTGCGTGTTTTTCTTGGAATATTGGCAATACGCTTTGGTCACACTGGGTTTTTATAGAACTTGAGCATGGCGCATTAACTCTTTCATGGCCAGCCAAAAGCCTCCAAGCATCTGGGAATATTTCTGGAAGACAATATGCACCAAGACCAGATGACTCAGCCCGAGGAGTTCTGAGTAACCACAATATTGGCCGAACGAGAGATGAAGAACGTGTGTGTGTGTGTGTGTGTGTGTGTGAAATGAAAGAACAAATCAAACCTTCCCTTCAATCTCACAATGGTCATTTTAACCAGGTCAGTGTCGAAGACAATCCCCCCTGAGCCATTCACTCACTCCACCATGTTAAAGTTGCAAAGAAAGTCTCTGACCTTTGCAATGCCACGGCTTCTCGTCCACACACAGCCTCAAAATCAAATCCTTCATTTACAAGCCGCGTGCCAGCTCTATAACCACCCTCCACCTCTCATTAGTTCCCGGTGGGTGCATGTACATGACAGCAATTTTCTTCAGTGCCAATAAATCAATATGTGCTTTATTCAAGTCTCCAGCAACTCTTCAGTTACTTTAAGGGATGTTTTTCATTCGGCTTCACACAAAGACATGCCTCACATATCAACATCTGGACTGATGCATTATCTGAATGTACTTGAAATTAAACAACTTCATTTACTTATTCCATAATCTTTATAAATCACAAGCTTTGAGTTTTAGAAACAGTTATATTTTTATGTAGCAAAGTAGTTTTGTGCAATTTAGGTCTTTTTTAAATTATTTTTTTTTTTTTTATTTGTCTTCATTTCTAGCACAGTCTGTGAATGTGAATTATTTTTTTATCAATTGTCTTCTAATGTGCAAATAATAAAATGTGCAAAATAATTATGAATTAAAGATAAAGGAACTCAAGTTAAAATATTCAAGTTCAAGCTTATTTATATAGCGCTTTTATCAGTCCCAGACACATGCAAAGCCACTATGCGAAATTAGTAAAAAAGAGCAAATGACCAGAAGAGCAAGCTAGATTGCGACAGTGTCTAGGAAAACAAAACTTCACTATAAATATAAAAACATCTGTCAATTTTTCTACCACTTTCCATTCCCAGGTGACAGGGAGCAAAAACTCTAGAAGTTCCATCTAGTGTAAGAAGTTCAGATTTTGATCTGTATTTTAACATCTTCCCCGACCTACGTCCTCCACATTTAAAAACACAACAAAGTTACAAAGACTCCATTTCCAGAAAAAAAAATAAATCTCAATTTTCTGCACAGAAGAAACTTCCTGTCTGTCCTGATATAAAGAGGTGGATGGCTCTGGGCTCCATTCTACACAGTCTCTTTACCAACATTTGACAGTAATAAAATAGCAGAGCTGTTTGTACCTCTGCCAACATTAACAAGATTTATCTAAGTCCAAATACAGAAAACGGAAATTGGCCAGTGCAAAAGGAAGCAGGGGAAAAGGAGTAGCCTTGCCCGGTGGAAGTCCTGTTGACTCTTCTGGCGACAACGTTCCAGGTCTAAGAACAGAACAACATCGCCAGTTCAAAGACACATACTTGTATCTTCTTCGTGCAGGCACATTTCAGAAAAACACTTCAAAAATAGTCTTTGGATTGACTTGTATGTTCGCAACAACCTTCAATGGCTTTTGAAAGCACATAACAGCCACATTTATCTTCTACAGGCTGTTCTGAATCAATGTGATGAATATGGAAACTTTGTTAAAACTGCCTTTTTGAAAAGTAAAAGGCTTTTATTGAGCCAGTTCAGTGAAAGGAGTCGTTTGAAAGAACTGATTCAATGAAATGAATCTTTAATGACTTGAGAAGCCTCTGTGCTCTTTGATAACGCCACAGGTATCTTGTAAGTAACACGGCCAAATTCACCTGAAACTATATGACATACTGAAACTGAGAATATGTGGGAAACCACATAAAACATCCTCAATAAAGGGAAACTGTTTGTCATAAAACATAGAGGACAGTTACAGCAAACAGTTTTGCAAAGAGAAATTTGATATGCAGCATAAAAGAAAAGCAAAATTGCTTTGAGACTTTGAGAATTGAAGAAACATTGAGAATACGTTGATGTATTGTACAAATGTCGGATTTGACCATAACTTAGATACTTTAATAATATTTACATGTTCTGTGTGTGTGTGTGTGTGTGTGTGTGTGTGTGTGTGTGTGTGTGCCTCTCTTTTGCACTTCACAGGCCTCTTTTTGAACTTTTCCCGCACAAGGCATCTGTGTTTCAAAATGTGCATAGATTTTGTCATTTGCTTCATATGCTGGATAGCAGATGTACCAAATGAGATATTTTGGAGAATTCCAAAAAATGCGACTTTATTTATTTTGCATTGAATTCAGCAATTAGGCAAAACTACCAGGTCTGTTCAGAAAAAATAAAATGGATGGACTGATCACCCTATGCTTAAATAAATTGTAGTAACTACCAGGTCTGTTCAGAGCCACACTTGAAAATTGTGTTCAGCCATTAGCCAACCAGGGGCAGTTGTGGTTCAGTGATAGGTAACTCACTCCCTTTCTTTAATCAGTGAAGTTTGAAAAAACAACTGTGTTTTCATCGACACTAGTTGTGAGTTCCACCATCCGAATTTAGACTTACTGAGCGGAAATCCATCTCTCTTACAGATGGCCACAAACACCCCTCAGTGATTGGCAACCGTTGGTAGCCACTTGGATTTCCCTGTGACTTCCATTTGCCTCCGTTTAACTTCTAAGGGCAACTATGCAGGTTTACCGACAAGGAACCGAGCATCTGGGTCTGTTTGACTGCTCATACTTCAAAATAATGATCATGTTTATGTCTCGAAGTGCTCCAGGCTCGTTCCATTTATAAAACACAAATTAGTCCGAGAGAATAGGGAGTGGCAGGAAAGTGCTGACTAATGTGGCAGTTCGTCCAAAACTCTGCCGGTGAGTGAACGACCTTGTGCCGGTCAGGAAGAGACCCCTCTAGCGCCCAGCCAGACAGGTGATCTGTCAGCTTCGTGCTGGTTCTCCAGGCAGGCAGGAGCAGGAGGAGAGACGAGGCAGATATTGGAGGACACGCTCTCACACGTGTGTTCCACGTCTCGGAATAATCTATCACGCAAGGACGGTGGTCTTCTAAATTCATCTCGTGCTTTATTTTTCTCGACTGCGCTTAAATCTCTTCTGCTCTCAACAGAGAGGATGAAGGAAAAGCTAAACTGCTAATTCCATTACGGAATTTTTTATAGTTATATTTAAAGCATTATTACTATCGACAGATCAAAACCTGGACTGAATTTCTCAAAAACTGGATTGGATTGACTGAAAACAAGGACAGGATTTCTCCAAAAGTGAAACGATCTGAAATGTTGATCTAGGTGAATTTTGAACCCAGTAATCCGGAACAAAGCACAGAAGACTGTGTCATTGCGTTGCTAGAAACAATAGGCTAGACAAGTGAGTTTTAAAGGATTTATTTAAAGTATTAGTATAAAGGACTGACTGAAAACACTGGACCGAATTCTCCCAAAGTGGAATGGTCTCTAAAAAGCTATTTGAACCCAGAAGCACATTGGCACCTTACACAACAACGTAGTTCATTATGCCACTAGAGCAGTCGCGTTTTAATTCAAATTTTTAATGATTATAATTAAAGCATTATCACCACGGATTGACTAAAAACCTGAACCATATTTCTCAAAAACTGGAATATATTGACTGAAGACCTGGTGCGGATTTTCTTTTCTTTTTTTTCAGGTTTTGGGAAATCCAGTCCAAGTTTTTAGTCAGTTGATGGTAAAAATGCTTTAACATAACTATTCAAAAATTCAAAGCGTTAGTGTTAAGGACGGCCCGAAAACAGTGGACTGAATTCTTAAAAAGTGGAAAGTTCTGAAATGTTGACATTTTGAGCTAGGTTAGATTTGAACCCAGTAACCACAAGTACACCAATCTCCCTATTTCTTTGCGCCACTAGACATACTGTGTTAGGCAACGTTTTAAAGGTTTTATTTATAGTATTAGTATTATGGAGTGACCAGAAACACTGGACTGAATTGTCCAAAAGTGCAATGATATGAACCGTATATGTGTAGAGCAAGGTGCGATCTGCTCCCAGAAATCTGCCACCATACACAGCAACTTATTTCATTATGCCACTAGAGCAACCGTGTTATAAGTGAATTTTTTAATGGTTAAATGTAAATGTTATCACCATGGACTGACTAAAAACTCGAGACTGTATTTCTCAAAAACTGTAACCTGGAACTGAGCCTAGCTGCTTTCCTGGTGAAAAATGGTTGGATCCTGCCACTGCCCTCCAGTTTTAATCTGAATTAGGTGGAAGTGTGACTTGAGGATGAACTTTCAGAGTCCTCCACAAAGCGGTTTATTATTTAAATGTGTTAAAAGGAATTTAGGGAGACAGAAAGGGAAGCATTACTCTTAATGATGTCCTGAAAAGCCGCTGAGTTATTTATCACGCAGTGCTGGTGTCTGTTTAAATCCATTCTGAAGCTTTACACAAAGGAAAGCTGGAGCAAAATTGTTTTCTGTTTTGGGAGTTTGATATATTGGTACCAAAGATGGTGGACATGAAGACGCAGGCTGTCTTTGTTGCTCAAGATTGCATCAGAAGCTTTGATGCTGATGCCATGATTTCCATATCAATTTCTATCAGTACATTTTTTCCCTCATTGTGTGAAAAATGAAAATTTGCACAGGAGTACTTTCACTGTTTCACAATACCTCTGAAGCAGTGAACCAAACTAGAGTCGAGTTAGATCTAGCATGGGTAACCACAGTGACTAGTTAACACCTAACAAGTAACGCCGCATTGTCTGCAACACTGTCTTCAATAAATTGCAACATTGTCATTGCTGTTGTGAGATGTACCTATGCTTCATTAAATCTTTTCAGACAGTCTAGACTAGGTTTTTCTTTACGTCTAGACTAGACTAGTTTCTGTGCAGTTCAATTGATAGAAATAGCAATGTAAACATGTAATGTATTATACGTTTGGATAAAGTTATATTTTAGATTTAATTCATTCAATCTGGCAAAATATTGACTTCTTGAATAGTTTGTAATGATGTTATTAGAATCTGTGTTGATTGTGTTCTCAGACTACTGTGCTACAAACTACTTTTTTGATGTTCTCAAAGAAATGATGTTCTCAAACTACTTGTGACGCTTGAGTCTCTCAATTTCTAAATTACACAAGCGATAGAAATCACAGCTTGCAAAAAAGATGGCCATACGTATATAATACAAATTTTGTGTCAAAATATTAAAAGGTTTTATTTTAGTACCCTACTAAAAATAACTTCATGATCTCTCCAAATCGTATAGTAATTACAGAAAAAATAGATGAACCCAGAAGCCAGTCTGGCTGAGAAGACAGTCGGACAACTGTAAAATGTCAGAGTGCCAGGATCAAACGTCCACACACAGCGAGGAACTACGGATGAAGCCCAGCTAGATTCCCTCTCTGGGATTCAGACGGTTGTGGCCAGTTTAATTAACACCTTCACAAAAACGTCTCCCGCAAAAATGAGCCTCGCAGCTTGAAGAGAAGCCCTCACACAGACGGAGAGAACAGGCCGGCTGAGCCCCCGGGTGAGCCCACCCTCCCTGCATTTGATGAATGAGCTGCCTGACAGCAGGACTTCTTCAGGCCTCCTTTAGTCTGACTGCCAACATCCTCCCACCAGCCGTCTCTGTTAAACTCTGAACCTTAGACTTACTGTATCGGCCCCCTTTTCCAAGCAAGTACCCAGCTTAACGCACCCTAGTTGCAAACTGCTTTTCAGTCTAATGGATTCTGACAGGGTTCAATTCTCATGTTCATCATAGCATGATTGAATTGCCAGACCTAAACCTGCATGTAAATGGTATCTAGGTTTCCTGCGCCATGATAGAGCAATTGTAGAATGGCTTTGAGGGACGGAATCCGCTCCCGTGACATTCATTGTGCTTGACATTCCTGACATGCTCTTAAATCTCTCTCGAGTCGCTTTTATCTCTTCATCCTTCTCCTGTCAGTGTATCTTCCTCTCCATTCAACACTCTCCTTTCTGGTAAATCTGGTTGTTATGCCTTCAGGATGGTCACAAGCTGGTTTCAGCTGTTCCAAATCTTCATACTTGAATTTTTCCCCTAGGAAAGAAAAACGCTTCAACACGAGTCTTGTTCTTTATGGGTTTTTAGATCTATCCCTCAGTCTTATGTTAGGATGTTGAGATTCCAACAAAATTCCATGGTTATTTTTACCTACTGAGAACAAATCCACTGTCGTATGACTTGCAATGTTAGCAGAGTTGTAAAGAGTACCTGAAAATCATCCTTGAGTATAAGTAAGAATACCTTACTGTAAAAATGACTCCATTACAAGTCACAAGTCACCAATTCCAAGGAGACTTGAATTAGAGTCATAACGTATCCAGGTTTAAAAGATCTTAAGTATTTTACTTGGACTTGTTAGCCTAAAGAAAATCCCAAGTGAGAAATTTGAAAAACAAGTTGGAGGTTTTCTTCTCATAGAAATTAAATGTAAAACCTCAATGTCTCAAAATGGATAAATGACTGGTTTCATCACTGGCTACAGCCATGTTCCAACAACTGATGCATATTAAGCCACTAATTGACGTTCACATGATTTAGGTTCCCACTTTTGTGCATTAATGGGGTCCCTCCGTTTGGATTTCACTTAAAGTGAGTTTATATCACTGGTAAATGTTATCATTGTTACTCCTGTAGTTTGTAGTAGCAAAAATATGCACCTTCACACATCTTACGTGTTTTCTTTAAATCTTGAGCGTAAATCGTTCAGTTGCCTCTACGCTGCTGCCACACTCACTATTGGTCAAGGAAAGCCGCAAAATAATCTTGATGTAATTGTAGCTCACCATTGATGATTTTGATCCTAAATTTCACTTAGTAAAGTGTAAACGTGTGGTATTTAACTGCTAGTAACGTGTTTCTGCTTTCAACTGATTAGCATCCAGTACCTTCACCATCATGCAGATAACGCTATTGCCTCTTCCGTCAAAGAAATTAATTGCGGTAGAGAAAGGTGTCGACTTATCACGCACAATCAAAATGTAACAGTTAATGATATGTGTCTATTCAAATGTTGTTGGTTAAAGACACATACTGTATTTAATCAGAAATGTAGAGAGTAGAAACTTACTCAAGTTCAAGTTTAATTTATCTTAGTTTTTTGATCAGTACAAGTACAAAGTAGCCAACAAATACTTAAGTAACAAAGTTCATTTACTCAAATACTTTACACCACTGGATATTAGATGCTTAGAATTCTTCACCAAAACAGCATGATAATAAAAGCTAGAATTAATGCTCCTTAAAAATACGCTTTGACGTTTAACTACCAAACACAAAGGTCGTATTTTTGCACACTCTGAGTAAACAGCTTTTTCCCCCTAAAACCTAGTCCGTTTACGATGTTGGCAGCATTTCCAGGCACCACTGGGAGAGTCAGATGCGAACGCCATTTCAAAATGCAAAAAGTGAATCATGCTGCTTCCAGAAGCCTGGTCAAAAATCACCCGTATCCATATTTGAGACAAGGCAATTTGCGGAATACGCAGCCATAAGCTCGGAGGAAAAATTACGTCTATGGTGGCAGGCAAAATTAGAAAAATGTAAATAGCGTGCTTAAATGAAACGACAGCGCGTGTATGTGCAGTTATTAATATGCATAGCATTTCGCCATTAGCTTAGCAACATGGGGCTTGAGCGGCACGTGTTTATTTCGGCGCAGGCTACGGGCTTCACAGCAGGAGTGTGAGTTGCATGCGGTGGTTTCCCAGATGCAGGGAGAATTTCTGTGGCAATCTCATATCTGATCTCAAAGACAAAAATGAACACAACAAGACATTATCAAAGCCATTAAGGTAGTAGTAGTACAATACGGTAAATGAAGGAAATTAAAGAGACCTACACTCAGGCTAGAGCTAATAAGAATGATTTGACATGAAAGTTCACACGAGCACATGTATGAAGGTTCATGTTGGGATAAAACATGGGATAAATACATATAAATGGGGTGTAGTGTGAAAATTTCATATTCAATATTTATATACATTCTGTCCTACATGTGAAACACCACAATCAACAAACCGTGATGGGGTTTTTTAATTTGACTTTAAACTGTTCTTCAATTATCAGTTTAATTACTGCAGCTATAGCGCTAAATAATATTTAAATTTTGCACTGAATATTCTGGTTTATATCTGTCTTATATCATTACTGCATTACTGTATTATTGACGGCCACTCTACTCTACAATGTGTATCTTCACCTACAGTATATTTTTTCACATTTATTTTTTAAATATATCTGCATTTTACGTCGCAGGACTTTGAAATTTCTACTGTATTTTGTACATGGGTAACTTCAATAAAGTTGAATCTGAGCCTTTTTATACTAAAGTTGAACTGAAACATTCTGAGTAAAGTTTAAATACTCGTTACTAACTTGGTAAAATGGAAAATGTATAATATTATTTGGCACATTTTTTTAATGTTTCATTCATTTTAGATCTGGTATATTTCTGATTGATTGAATCAGTCAGTATGTTTTTTATAAACAGTTTACTGTATCTTCATCAGTAATATTATTGACATTTTATTAACTGTATGACTGGCATGGATATTGTTAACAAGTGCTTTCAGTGAAGCACCTTCTGATTATATGTTCTGAATGAATAGGCTAATTGACTTAATTTTATTCATAATCACCTGGAATAATGTCAAATGCCAGTTTTCTACTGCAGCACGACACATTTTTTTTTTTTAACGAGAACATGCAGCTTTATTTCTCCAATCACTTCAAAGCAAATTAGACCTGCTAGGGGGTGTTGAAAACATTGGGGGCCATAATATAGATGTAAACAGATATGTGCATATCTGTGATAAATATATCAACGTAACCTTCATTTCTGCCGGTTTCTCATCAAGGATCCAGAGAAAAATGAGAATCCTGAGGCTAGGAACATGAAAGACATCAGTGCCGAGTTTCTCCCTGGAGGTTTGGTCACAACAGTGTTCTCGGATGGAGACAGAAATTGGACCGGAAGTAGCTCTGATTGTCTTCTCCAATTCTGCTGGTACTAGAATTATATCTTCATCTAATCAGTGGTTGTGAACTTAAGAAGCCATAGTAATAGAATGAAGATGACAAAGAAAAATGTACTTTTTATTTACAATATTACTGCATATATGTCGCTCTAAATGTTTTGCTTATGTGCTTGTTATCTAAATGTTAAATTGTTAAGATAATTGTTTAAAAAAAGGATGTACTAGTCAAGCAAATATTGACTGAAATATTGATTGATTTTATGACATAACGTAAATGTCATAGTTATGGTTAGGTCAAATATAA
>SOMO01000021.1:761441-786886 GCA_028128575.1 Paedocypris carbunculus | reverse complement strand
CTCCCTCTCTCCCTCTTTTCTTCTGTCTTTCAGCCTGATTGACTAACTGAGCCAGTGGAGGAATTGCCCTTGTGTACAGAGCTGCCATATTTTGGGGGCCTCTGGGGTGGGATCTCATTTTCAGTCAGCAGAAGCCCCCCTGGGTTTGAGTAACTCAGGCATCCAGAGCATGCAAACCATTTCAGAGCCAGTGACAAGGCTAGTAACAGGTCACGGCTTTTATTTCAAAGTGTGGCTTTCTTAAAATATGTTTGCGATTGTCTTTTTCTCATAAAAGTCAGGTCCTTTGTATGATTTATAGATCTTTCTCAATGCTGTCGGAAAGTCTTTGGTTAGAGTGGGCCTGTTTTATGATTGAACGGATACATAATTCATATGTTTTATTTGTATGTTAAAGGTTTTGTCATTCAAAATAATTTTTATTCGTTAAATCCAGAGTTTTGCTTTTGTACGGTGGCCTATTGTTCTGAAAGGTCAGAAGCTGGTCTAAATGCCTTAGTGTGGAAAAAAACCCAATAATGCAAAAAAAAAAAAATGTGTGTGTGTGTGTGTGATTTTAATACACTAATCATATATCCCATATACTTATATATACATAATGTATTTTATCTTGTTTCAAAAATACTGTATTTATTTTTTTATTAATTTTTTTTTTTATTATTACTTTTACAAATTTGTTTTATAATGATTTTCAAATTTGAAAGTTATATACATTCATATACCCTAACACATAAATTATTATTAATACATATTATATAGACGCTTTTTCAAATATTTTTTCCTCCTTTTACACGAGAAACATAACTCAGGTATTGCATAAGATAGATAGATAGATACACATTAGGCCAATCATAATTTCCCAGTGTCTTATCTGATTTTCTGGCTTTTGAAGCAAGTAATTTGGAAATATAGATGAACAGAGACTGACACGTTGGTCCCTACAATTTAAACTGGTGCTGGTTTAATGTCAAGAAAAAGGTATGATATATAAGACACATTCTTCCAATACCTGTGATCTCTTTTATTTATTTATTTTTTACTTAAAAGCAGCCATCTCCAGCATTCGAACCTAATCTGAGGTCAGATGAGTGTCTGACTCCTCTTGAAGCTCAACCGTTCTGGGTACGTTCAGAGAGCAAAAAGCCGCTAGCCATCAAGAGGCGTCTTGAAGCCTTTGTAAACTCAATCTCCCTGTCTTTCTCAGTATCACACAGCTCTTGTCAGTGTTTGTGTGAGGTAGTGGGAGGCTTAGCGAAAAGGTGGCTAAACACTCGGGATAAACACCCTTCAGGCGGGTTTCCGTCGTGTTTTATTGATATCGGCTGTTTCTAAATGCTTCCCCGACTTCTGATGTGGTGAGGAGAACGTCAGTCAAATTTGTGAACTCTGGACTCTCCTCCACAGTTCAAACCGCAATCTCACAAAACTTGCCAGCGTCTCATGGCGAGGACTGATAAAGCGATGCTAAGTTGGGCCTTTTAGCATGATACAGTTTGACCCTGATTTGGCACTGAGCCGCTGATGATCCATCCTGGGTTCAGAATTAGCACAGACGGCGCTCTGTAAGGATGGATGTGGTTTGGCTTGGTTGTGCTGTGAATTTGACTCCTCCTTTGTCTTTTTAGAGCTTCACATTGTTTTTGAGTGTCTTTTGTTGTGACAAGAATAATGTGTTTAGTATTTTATAGTATAGTACATATTTTATAGTACATTTTTCATTTTTTTAACAGGCATTTATTGTTACTAGTGTATTTATTTTTTTGTGAAAACAATTTAATTGAATTTATGAATAANTTATTGTCTTTTGAAAATAATTAAGATACTATTTAATAATAATTAAGATCACTAAACAGATACATATTGAGGAATCTGACTTTTGTAACACACACACACATACACATTTCTGCAAACCTTCACGTCACAAACCAGATTTCATTTCGCTAAGTCACAAGTCATTTCAGTGGCAAAAGGAAGTGCAGAAACACGTGTCTGATGCTCATAACCTAGCGCATAGAAGTGTCGGGCGGCGTGTCAGACAAGACAGCCCGCATTGGTCGCCAATTAAGAGATTCCACACACCCACCTGGATGGAAGTTGAAAGAATGCTGGTTCACATATCTCGGCACGAGACATCAAACGCTCCTGCATCCGTGGCTGTCGGCGCTCTGGGGAAAATAAAAACACAGATCAGAGTGTGTGAAGGCCCTTTGAGAGCTGTCATTAGCACTTCACACACTGCAGCTGAAAGCTCCATACACAAGACGTGTTGTCTTGACGGCGATCAAATCAGCTGGGATCTGATCCCAGCTTGGGCTGTCACAGCACGTTGATCCGAGTTGTGTCGGGATCTTTTTCATAAGTGGTTAAAGAAATAGGTTTAGCTTTATTCTGAGATGCTTCTCCCGGGTGGATCCAGATGACTGGTAGAACACTGGGATCCAGAGCAATGGCTGAACATTCGGTGGGTTTTGGTGTGTCTTTCTATTCGATGAAGTTCTGTACAGTACGTGCATGTGTTGTTTCTCCCGAATGTGCTCTCTAAATTCGCATCATCGAGCAGTTGTGCAAGCTGGTGTGCATGAGTCACACATTTTAATTGCTTTCATTATTAGTGAAATGCTACTTGTTTTTGTACTAATATAAAGATAATAGTCGTAATTCTGTTTGTTGTCGTTGTGGTACTTGGGGTAATGCTAACAATTGTACTGTTGTTGCTGTTGTAATAATGGGGAAAATGGTAGAAAGTATGCTAGATGTTATTTTAGTGTACACGCATAATGTGGTAAAAGAAGTGTTCTAGTATAGTATTCTTAGTTGTAATTCTATTTGTTGTTGCTAATAGGGCTAATAGAAGTAATTATATTTGTTGTTGTTGTTGTTGTATTAAAAGGGGTAATTCGCAATTTTACTTGTGGTGGTGATTGTTGTAATTGGGTAAAAGAAGTATTCTAACATAGTATTCTAAGTAGTATTTATTTTTGTTGTTGTTGTTGTTGTACTAATGGGTGCAAAAGTAGTCTTGTTGTTGGCGCTGCAATGTTGTAAAAATTGTTTTAGTAATAATAGTAGTAAAAGTAGTAATTATATTTGTTTTAGAAATAGGGGTAATGGTAGTAATTCTACTCGTTGTTGTAGTAATAGGTAAAAGAGCTATATTTTATTTGTAGATGTTATTGTTGTAGTAATGGGGTATAAGAAGTACTGTATTCTATTTGTTGTTGGAGTATTGGGGTCAAAGTGGAAATTCCAATTGTTTTTGTAGGAATAATAGTATTCATTCTAGTTGTTGCTTTTGTTGTAGTAGTTATACTGGTTGTACTGTACTGTTGCCCACTGCTCCGTGTGTGTGTGTGTTCACTTCCCTGTGTGTGCGTAGCTTTTCTGCACAATTTCAATATTGTCCCTAAAGGCCATATTGACAAACTCAAACTTTTTTTGCAAATCGCCACAATGTAACATACAGATTTTATGATGTAGCAGATTTACCACAACATACTACAGCTTCAAGAGAAAACCAAAAGTTCTCTTTATTTTTCAAAAAAGCTACATGCACATTTTAGCAGATGCTTTTTATCAAAGCGCTGTACACTGCAGTTTATACTATTAACAAAATGCATTTTTTACAATCAAACAGCACAAAATTTCCTGAAGAAATCGAACCAATGACCATATGCTGGAATGACTGAGCCAAGAGGAAGATAAATAATATGCACATTATTCAAACTGTTTTTATTGATGAGGATATAAGCAGATTTTTTATGTGCCTTAAGCCAACCAACTTTAAAACACACAGGATATATATCTTGTGGAATCAATCCCAGTGTGCCTGTCCAGTTATCGACCAAACAACCTAAGTTCCTTTCTGGTGTTATTGGGATGATGTGCCAGATGTTCTTTCCGTGAGCTCTTCTACCTTTGGCTTCAGCTTTAGCTGTGTCACCCTGACAAAAGATGCTATGAACAGTATTACATTCATCAAAAAGTATGGCTTTATAGGTCTGCTCAAAAAGTCTTTCAGCAAAGACTTTCACTTTCTAACTTTGCGCAAAGTCACCGACTGCGACGTTTCTTACATTCATACTTAACTTTGCAGACAAAGAAAGCATAATATTCTGAAAACTAAGGCATCTCAGTGGTTCAGGGGGATTAATCATGGTGGCCAAGTTTAAAGTGCCTGACTTCGTTTTTTTTCCGGGCCTTCTGTGAACTCAGGCAAAATAAGAGCCACCTTTGACAAAAAAAAAATCCATCTGGCTGAATGATTGGTCAAGACATGCCATGACCTACCCACTGCTCCGGGTTTGTGTGTGGTCACCGTGTGTGTAACTTCACTAGATGGTTAAATGTAGAACACAATTTTGATACCTAGATGCCATATTGATAAACTCACGCACTTTACAGGCTAGTTGGAGTGGCTATGATTTTCTCAAGTGCCTTGAGTTTCCTCAATTCCCTGCACAAAATGAGTCTTGGCTTGACATGAAGGTTGAAGGAAATACGATGCTTTGTTAAATTTGAGAAGATCCAACCGATCGTGAAAAATGATTTATTCAGCCATAGAAAAAGGGCAAGTTTATATGTAAGTGAGCAATGCTACAGGGAAAAAAACATTCTGTTTGTTCCCACCAGAGAGATTCAGTCCGTTGAGTGTATGACCTCAGCGAACATGTGTGTTTCTTTACAGTATTTAAACATGAAGGCAAACTTATCTGGTCAGGGCTACAAGATGTTTCTGGAAGCCTTTGGGTTTTTGTGCAAGGCATCTACGTTCTCAGCCCTCGCTTGAGGAAGAGTTGACTGCATTCCTTCCTTAGCGCCGCACTGACCCACTCACGTCAGACGCCTGGGTTTGTTCAAACCCTTGTTTTGCCAGATGAAATTAAACGGTTACAGGCAAATGGCTCTCATGTGTTTCCCTCGCATCGCTCTGCTTCACTGTGTTTACAGACAAAGCATTTTGACAGAAAGATTCAAACAAAACAAGTATTGTTTTTAGGACACATCTCTGCGTATTTTTACAAGATCGAGTTTTCATAAAACAACCACCCACACTCAACAGTACACAAAAGAAGGTATGCAAATTTGGCATTGCGTTTACAGAAAATGTCTGTATTGGTCTTACCGCATTTTAAACTGTGTAATTCTTGAAGTGAAGCCGTTAGCAGGCAAACATGGAATACAAAGACTTCTGATGGATTAGCTGCCATTTTCCAGACATCAGTGGTACGGTCTCTCGATGGGATGGTGCTTCTCGCAGTGACAGCGGAATGATTTTTCCCTTATTAAACACCTTCATCCGTTTAAAGGTGGGGTAATATAATCTCTCGCTTTTACCTGGAGGTGGGATCTGCATTAAATATTAATTAAAAGTCACATCAGGAGCCAAGCTTTATCAGTCTTAGCGGTCTTCAGGCTGAGACCGAAGCGATAAGTAACTTTATTATCTCCATAGGAAGGCGACAGGGAAGGGGAAAAGAGGAAACGGCAAAGAATTGAAAGACTCGTCTGTTGTGCAGATTCTTCTTGGCCTTTTTAATGAAAGGGAGTTTTGTGGACTAGAAAGGGAACGTCGCTGGAAGAATGCATGATACTGTAAACTGAGGAAATGAAAATGGGGTGGGCATTTGTTGAGAAGATTTTGGATTTTGTGTTTAATTAATGCACATGGGTTTAAAACTCAATTCGGGTACCTAAAACTGACCTGCTTTTTATTTTTATTAAGGAATTATTGATGAATTGATAAACATCCATTCATCAAGCTTTTAATGAAGCAAAGTCTCCAACTGTAATCCCGAGTTAGGATCCAACTTTTTAATTAACAAAGTTTGGAGGAAACTTTACACTGCGTTTCAACACCTACTGGCTTTTACAGTCTCGTGGGTTGAATTTTGTCATTTTGCTTTGCTTTACTGTTTTTTTTTTTGCTTTTTAATTGAAAATAATTGATCTTGAATCGTTTACATATAATAATACATTTAACCCTGATCTTTCTCCTTGACACAGTGTGTGTGTGTGTGTGTGTGTGTGTGTGTGTGTAATTGCTTGTTTCTAGTTAAACCAATCATGTTGTTGTCTTTGTCCTTGCAGGTATGGGAAAATAGTGTCAACAAAGGCAATCCTGGATAAAAACACCAACCAGTGCAAAGGTGAGTAGCGAAGTCAATATTATCTTGCATTAAACACATGCTAACGTAGAATTCACTTAAAGAAATCAATAGTGCCCGTAAAATGGTGTCTTTGAGTGCGAAGATGATCTATATTATGGAACCATGATTGTGGGTGCAGTCTTGACAACAGGACGAGACATTAGCGTGACTAACTGGTTTAGTCATAGCAGGAGAAATCACAGGGTTTCTCGTGCGTTGGATTTGAAAAGTCCGGCCCTAGTTGGTGGGTTATAAAAATAGCCATGAGGTGAAAGATGCGTCCGGCTTAAACTGATGGTTCAGCAACCAGTTTTCCTCTTTTGAGGAAACACTTAGCCGTAGCTGTAAATAATTTTCCTACCCAAGCAGTTAATCAGATTTTTTTTTTACTCATGCGTGTATACGCGTATCAGTCTGTTGAATACACCGTCTTTCAGAGGGATTAAAATGAGTTTTAATGAATGTGGGGGTTGGGAAGATGAAGAAGAGGAAAGCTGGTTCAGCAGACTTGTTTTTCCTAGAATTTACTGCAGCGCCTGGACTTCCCACCTCGGATTAATTACAAAAAGGGAAATTGACGTGAAGAAAAAGTTGTTTTGTTATATTTTCAGCTTTGTTAAATCAATGTACTTCTCTTGATATATAAAATTGCTTGAAATATTAAGAAAGGCTGAATGTGTGTCGAGTGACATGCACATCCACTTCTTGCCACAAGGTGGTGAGACTTGTCAAGCTACATATTTTCAAGCTTTTCGCTCTCATAGAGATCAATAAATCTGAGTTCTTCTGCCATCTGTTTGACTTCAAATTTGCGTCCATTTAATTTGATACTTGTTTGTTTTACCATACAGACTGGCAGTAGAATAAGTGATGTTACATTATTACTTCAGCAGATTTAGTAAAATTTATCCTGTAATTGTCATAACTACAAATAAAACTATAATAATAATAATAATAATAATAATAATAATAATAATAATAATGAGTATTTGTAGGGCGCTTTTCACAGTTTTAACTGTCTCTAAAACTAAATATAATTAATTTTCAGGGCTGTGTGTATCTATCTCTCTATCTCTCCGTCTCCTTTGTCTGTCCATCTATCTATTTATCTGTCTGTCCGTCCGTCTTTTCAACTATGCATCTATCCATCCATCCATCCCCTCATCCAGCTAGCCTGGACAAAAGAACAAAAGACCCAGTACCATTGTCAATGTTTTTTTCAATCCTGGTGGGAAAGTGTAAAATTCAAACTCATGCGGCAAACTTTCAGAAGTGGCGTTTTTTCTGCCTCGTGGGTTCACGTGAACACTCACATTGGCTCTCAGTGTTAAACGACACGGTGTGAACCGTGGGCGGTAAACGCTCGAGAAAAGCCCATCCTGGTGTGAAGAGGGTGTAAGTCATGCATGTTCAGTGGAAATCATCATACAACTAGGCAATTTTTTGTTTCATTAACTTTTTTTGTGCTCAACTGGACACATTTTGGGTTTCAGACAGCTGTTTTCCCCCTCTCGTCCTCCGTGACAGATGGAGAGGCTGGGTGGTGGTTGCGGGCAGCGTAGAGGGTGTGTTTGATTTTCTCTTTGGCTCAATCACAAGCCTTTCATTAGACGGAGTGAGAGTAAATATTTGTGTGTCGTACAACACGCCAGCTTGACAGGCTCCCTTCCTCTCTTTTAAAATCATAATATTGCGCCAATGGAGATAGTGCGCATGCTCTTGTTTTGACATGGAGGGACAAAGATGGAGGAAGCATGAGCGTGTAGTCATAAGGCGATTGTGTCGTCGTGTTTTTAAGGTTGATTTACATTCAAGCTAAGGCTGTACGCACAAAGGCCTGTTCTGGTACTGGGTGTCACGTTGTTAATTGGAATTGATTCATACATTCTTTCGCTGGAACCTCGGTCCCAACCCACTTCCTGATGGCTGCTGTTCAGCTCTCGGTCAGCGACCTCAGGAATGCTCACAGCGTTCTCTCCAACCAGAAGTGTTCCTCTCTCTGGATCATGAACAGTCTGCTGGAAATCCTTTTTCACACACTCTCTATGTTTTCTTAGGCTTATGAAACATCTGCAGGCTTAGGAACATCTGGATGATTCAGTTCCTTGCTGTAGAGCTCCTTCGCGTTCCCTTTCTCACTTCCATGTTTACCGAAAGGCTTCAAAGCGCATAGCGTGTTGTTCTGTATGTAAGGTGTGTGTGCGCGTAAATGAACACATATGTTTGGCATGTCGAGTTGTTGGCTTGAATCCTTTCGCAGACTCTCAAACGCTCTGCATTCTGCCATCTGTGGTTTCAGATGTCAGGCGGGATTTGAGAGCGTGTGTATTTAGAGTTCAGCGAGGCTTATGTGGAGAACGCTTTCGCTGAAGAACGAAACACCGCCTCAGATGTTCTGAGGGTCTTTAGGAACCACCACCACTGCGGTTTTTAGTACAATAGGTTGTCATTAGAGGCACAGATCCACTAATCCAGCATATTCTTCTTGGATAAGTACAATACATTGTTGTCGTTTTAGGATTGGATGCATTTGATGGATGCCCAACCTGCGGCCCGCGGGCCATGATCGGCCCATAAAAGTGTTACACGTCGCTGCTCTTTTTTCCAATTTTACATAATTAGATTTTAATCAATTTAGAAGCAGGGTTTATGACTGTGTGTTAATATTACAAAAACGTTCAATCAGAGATGACCTTCAGATGTAAGACAAACTTCAGAGAAAAATCTCAACTGGTTTTATGCTGAACTTGTGAACTTTCCAAATTTGCCAAAGGAAGGAGTGAAAATTCCAACAACGTTTCAACAAACTTTCAACAAAGCTCATTCCCGCATTATACTGTAGACCTTCATCTTCATTCTGTGCCTAGAATCAGTGTGATTCAGAAACATCCCCTGGTTTCTGAAAAGCAGATGTCGCATTAATAAAATAATTATTGAATTGTGAGACCACCAATTTTATTTTTTTCTCATGTTTTGGAAACTACAATCGTTTAAAATATCCATATAAATTTTTTGTATATCTACGTTGTGACCTATGAAAGACACAGCAAAGTCAAGTTTGGCCCCCAGACAATGAAAAGTTTAATGTAGCTCACTTTTTAGTACTCTTTTTAGTACTCTTTGGTTTTCTTGCTTCTTCATTTCATCAAGTATCGATGATGATTGTTATTTCTATTATTTAGGTGCCTAAAATTATTTAATTGTTCATTTTATTTAAGTAACTTATTAATTACTGTTATTTGACAGGTTTTCTAGATGGCCTGTATCTTTGAAAGACTATTCATAAATAAATCAAACCTGACCGTTTTAGGACCTTTTTATTACCTCCCTTAATTCTCATATGTACGGTTTTGTTCATTTTTAGAGTCATGTTTTTATTCTGAAGCCTGCTATGATAAAACGTTAGTTTTATGATTTTAACAAAGCAAAACTCCCTTACTTCATCCCCACCAGCGTTATGCATTACCATGCATTATGGTAATATATTAATATTATTATACATATTTATTGTATGAATTTGAATTAAGTGGAAAAGGACAATTTGAGTGATATGAATAGAATGTTTATGTCACGGTTAATAAAAGTGCTGATTAAATTTATTCTTCTTACATACATCTTTGCGTTAAATTATTTCAGAGCAAAAAAAGAAAATGATAATTCTTTAGATTATGTCAAATTTTCTGATGCTTTTTTCTTTCTTTTTTTTCTCTCTGGTATTAAAATGGAATTTTAATATGACTTCTAAAAATGCATGACTCAGATGAACTTTATTTATAGGAACTTTGTGACTTGGTGGTATTTAGGTGCTTGACCGCAAAAGTCCTTGTTTTTTTTATTTTTTGCTTTTTATAGTTTCTGAACGTTTTAGCATTGCAAAAAGTAGTTTGGAATGGCTAAAGGCTTTTCTAAATGTTAATTCTTGCCTAAAGTATTCTTTACTCTGAACTATGTTTACCAGCGCACGCACGCACGCACACACACACGCGCACACACAGCAGCTGTGAGCAAACATGCCGGCATTCTTTCCTGTGTCGCCACAATCAGCAGGATAAGACAAACATCACCATGGTCATGTTTGGACCCGGTTACTTCTGATAAACATGTCTGATTAATGTAGTTATTACTGATTAATGTCAGATAAAGAACAATTTAGTTTTTACCCAAAACTCTGTATAGCTGTGTTTCGGACAATGTCTAAATGACTTTCTCGTCTCTGTTTCTTGCTCTTTTATCTGTGCAGGATATGGCTTTGTGGATTTTGACAGTCCGGCGGCGGCGCAGAAAGCCGTGGCGTCCCTGAAGGCCAGTGGTGTGCAGGCACAGATGGCAAAGGTAAGCTCGGCTTTACAGTCTTAACCAGCCTCACAGTGATAGCTTCCGAACGGCTTTCGTGCCGGTTTTGTTTGCTTTTACTGGAACGCAGTATTGAATTAGGTGACAGTGCAGAACCCCTGCAAATGAATTATATACATCTCAATATCGACCAATAGAATTCATCATGGCCATGTGATGAATATCGAGACCAATTGTGCTGAGATGCTGGTTTTAGCCATGGCATATCAGGTTTTAACTCCTCGATTACCGTATTTTGCGGACTATAAGTTGCGCCATTGCTAAATGTCTGGTTTTCTAATCCTAAGTGAAAGGAAAGTAAAGTGAGGTTAGTTTGTCATAATGGCCAATACAGACTGTATTAAAATTGTGCTTTGCAATTAACCATCTATTGAAGTAACACACACACAGTGAAGTGAACACACACATACCCGGAGCAGTAGCCAACTTGTGGGATGCTGAAAAATGTGGTAAAATATGATAGTTTTTGAAGAGAAGAATCTCGACAACTTCAATACTGGAATATTAGTATGTAAAGAGAGCAATGGAAAACATGACACTCACAGTATTAATAATTCTTGGTGATAATTATCAGAACGGCTTTTTTATGAGAAATATGGGAAACATTGCATTGTTAAACACTGTTCATGTTGAGAAAGTGTGTTCGATTGACCAGACGTGGCTACAATGAATCGGAGTATCTTAATGTCCAGTGTATGCATGCAGACGCACGCACAGTTGTTTAAAGCATCTGTCCTCTAATATTCATAAGCTTGCGGGCTGTCAGGATGCAGATGGTTTGTGTTTCTGAAATCCCATTTAAATGCATGGCCGTCAGAGCTCTCTGCAGCTCAGCAGGACTCATGAAACAGACAGGTCATCTCGCTGAGGAGGGGCCGAACGCGTGAGGAAGAGTGCGAGATCCATCGTCTTTTAGCTCGCATCTTCCCTCCAGGCTTCACGTCACTATTGTTCACTTCTGCATGAAATACGATGTAAGAAACTTCCAAACGTGCGCGATTCATGACGTTTAGGTAATAAATTGTGAACCCAGAATTTTTAGGGGAAATTGTGCTACTCTATAATACCTAATATAATCTGCAATCTAAACATTTATTATACTATATTATAAGGATATTTCTATTGAAGTCTGGACTATATTTATATGTATATACGTGTTCAATTTACACCTAGAAACCTTTCTTCTTTCAATTGTTTAAAAATTGCTTCTACTACATCATGCTGAAATAGACTACTGTCAATCATTCGGGAGACCATCAATGGGATTTTTTTATTATTATAGCTCAGTCAATAGAGCAAGATAATTATAATAATCCTGCGTTTTTCAGACGACTATTCAGAGCGATTTACATTGCTTTACAGAAGTATGCTTTTCTAAAAAGTGGAGCCTGTGAACACCAGCTCTACCAAATGACAGGAAAGTGCAGTGTTAGCAACACCAAAGGTGTGGGTTTCACACTTTCAATTTGTACTTGCCCAGCCCAAGATACTTTAGATAAAGGCGCCTGCAAAATCTTAATTGTAAATGAGATTATGTGGTCTTCCATGTTAGAGTGATGCATACGCTAATAGCAAAAATATAACAATGTATACCTATTACCATTACAAATAAATTAACTTCCTCCTCATGCTCACCTGTCTAGATCTTTGCCTAAAATAGTTTTTTTCCGATCTCCATCCATACTTTACCTCTCATCTGGGGAGCATCGTGGGCAACAGCGACAGCAAGCCACAAAAAAACGTTCCAGTCCCTGCCACTCCAGAGCATTCACAGGCCAGCCGATGACATAGTATCTATAGTCCCCTTTGTATCTCGGTCCAGCCTTTTATGGTGGGACAGTTATCTTTGGAAATGTTCCAAGGGCACCAGATGCCCAACCAGATGACCTCTTCAATGTGGAGAAGTGGCTCAGCTCAGAGTTTCTCCCGGGTATCTCTACCCCTCTCTCTTAGGATGTGCCCTGCAAACCTGCAATGGGGGGAGACCGTTTGTATCCTAGACCTTTTCTGTTTGGTCATGACTCAAAACTTCGCCATAGGTGAGGGTTTGCATGTAGATGGACCAATAAATTGAGAGCTTTACCTTTCAGGCTCAACTCTTGCTTCACCTCAACAAACCGGTACCTGATCCGCCTGTTAATCTCATGTTTTCCCTCACTCGTAAACAAGACCGCAAGTGAACTCCTCTGCTTGACCAATGGGCAAGTTCTCCCCTTCAACCTTTAGAAAGCAAAGCACTTTTCTCCAGTTGATATTCAATTGAGGTGTCAGTCATTTTGCATTAGGCTGCACTGAATCTCAATGCCTGCTAGAAGTCCTGACCTGACAAGGCCATCGGGACAACATCATCTGCAAATAGCAGAGAGGAAATCCTGTGGTCCCCAAAACAGACGCCATCCGTCCTTTGACTGTGCCAAGAAATCCTGTTCATAAAAATAATGAACATGACCTGTGGCAAAGGGCAGTCCAGTCCAACGGGAAGTAGAAGCAAATTTAACTAACTGCCAAACCAAAGTCCTACTTGGGTCATACAGAGAATGGATATCCTCTATCAAGGGATCCAGAACTGTAACCTCCCTGAGCAGCCCACCACAAGATGCCACAAGGGACGCGGATAGCCTTCTCAAAATCCACAGACTGGATTGTCAAACTCCCATGTACTATCAAGACATCTTATGAGGGTGTAGAGCTTCTTAAAAGTATCACAACCCGGGACGAAAGCAGCATTGTTTATTCGAGCTTATCGGGAAAGCTGATGATTTCCAAAGTTCTACTCCAATCTAAATTCAAAATGTGAAAATTGTCTATTAACTTAAATTATATGTATATTTAGTGTATGTTGAATTATAGGCTGTGCAAATATTTGCAATTGCAAAATGACATTTCTAAGAATCAATATATAACATTTTTAAGTAATTTTTAAATTATTTTAAAAATTATGATTTTAGAAACTTACATATACAATCTATTGTTAAATTGAACAAACTGTCATGCATTTTTTTTTATTTAAACGTTTCAATATTATAGTATCCGTTAACAGATAACAATAGATTAACAAAGATTCATCGAAATACAAAAAAATATATACTTTTTTCTAGATTCAACAGGCTTTATTCAAAATGCATTGTTGCTGAACTGATACGCCCCTATATTTACTCTCTGCTCCGCACAAGAAGTGCAGATAGTGTGTGATGTGTGATGCAATTGTTATAAAGTCTAAAGTTATGTTCAGATTAAACGTGGTCCAGGGATGTTTTACACTTGAGGTCTTGTAGGAACTGTTGAGTCCTTCCTCAGTGGATGAACCGATTAAACCAAAGTGTGATTCGGAGGAATTTATGCGGTGCACGACGGCCACATACATCTTTTTAACAATGAGAGAGGGGCAATTAAAAGAACTAAATCGCTTGGCTTAAGGCTCATTAAATTAAACAGGAGTGTAATCGAAGAGTTTCCCTCTGCCCTATTAAACCTGTTTTCATTTAGAATTCTCTTGCTTCAACACTGCCTCAGAGCAACAAATCCAGCCTCTTAAACCCATTTCACCAGTGTATCCAGAATCACCCTTGTGGTTGACGCGGAGATTTTTTTAAAACAAGACATGAACCCGGTCCGACCTGTGTGTTGTATTATGAGGCTGGTATATTCATGAGAATGTATGATGCAAATATGCAAACAAAAGCCCACCAGAGTTCACGCTCACCTTTAGATATTCAAAGGATATTACAAATGTAATATTTCACAGCGAAACGGACCTCAGAGGCTCATAGAGTCTTTTAGCGCTGAAATATTTATAGAACAGATCGCCGCCCGTTAATGCTACAGTGTGATGTGAATTGAAATTCTGTGTTCTAATATTAGGTGAAACACGGCTAGTGTAACCAGTCATTCTGTCAGTCACACTGTTTATAAAAGTAATGGAGTGTTAAGTGTTAATGCAGGTTTTTTTTGTATCTATTGTTTCAAATAAATCAATTCGTACAAAATCAGTAATCTGTCCACATTTTTACACTTCATCAGACGCTATTATTACTTTATTAGTGTTTTTAAGTTTTATTTTGAATTCCACTTAACAATTTTTTGTTTAAATTCCAGTTTTTTGGACATGCAACATTTTTTGTGTGTGATTTGGATTTATTTGTATCTTGTGATTTAGTTCCTTTTCTGTGAGTGTATTCACACTGAGATGTTCTTTGTGTAGGGTTTTTGTGAATAATAGTTTGAAGCAGCCACCGCTAGCACTTGTGTTAACAATAGGAAAAAAATGGGCATCGAAAGATGGAAGAAGAGAATCAAGCAAATCTAAATGAAAAACACTAGTTCCTGAAAAGTCAAGATTTAAACAAACAGAAGTTGTTAGCATGAAGCAGAGGATTGTTTGGCAGGAGCATGTTGTAATTATGATGCTGTAATGAGGTGCTGGTATGGAATACTGTAATTGTGAGGAGATGAATTATTCATGAGCCTGTATTTATGTAAATTGTTACACATACGTTAACTGCATAATCTGTGAGAGAAAAGTGTGTGTGACTTATCCGTGCACTCGCCTGCAGACATCTCCTTCACATTTTAACGCCGCTACACACCTTTCCACATGCCTGCGGTGATGCATGTTCGGCTGTGCATTGATGTGTGTGTTTTTCCCTCCAGAGGACTTTCGTCTTGAATTTTCATCGTGCATGGAGAATAAATAAGTCTTTTTTTTTTCGTTTGCGTCCTTCTTGTCTATTTCAGATGTTCTCAAAGTTGTAGTTTGAGGGCTTCAGCTTTGAATGCTGCTGCTGCATGTCGTTGTTTCCTCTGTTTTGCGCTTCCTGTGACAGACAAGGAACAAATGAAAGAATAAGATAAAGACAGGAATTTTTCAAGCGGATTTAAGCATTGTGGAAAAATCTGAGTGTCATGTAACATTTTTACATTTTTGGCAGCATTTGTTTACATTTTTTTCCTTAAAAATCTGACTTCATTTACACGTGCATTGGGTTTATCCTGAAACAAATTCATTTATCGTGAGCAGAGAAATTGAGAACAAAAGTCCTATATTACTTTATTGTTTTACTCGGGTAAAATATCAAGATTTTGTTTGAATAGGATTATCCAAGTTTTTGCTGTAGAACATACAGTATAATGTGGCAGAGAAAATATAGAAATAGAAACAAATTTGACTAGTTCACTTTATTTTCATTTTATTTGGAGTTAATCATCTTCAGTAGAGTTAATTGATGACAGGAAGTCTCTTGTTTCCGTGTTAAAAGTCTTCATTAATCCTGCAGAATGCAGTAATCCCAAAAGACTTTTGGCAGCTTCTGGAAAAGTGGAGGAATTTACACTGAGCCCCCTGGACATCGTCTGAGGACAATTGTCCCACAGATTTTACCACTAAAGCACACAATTGAGAGTTTTTCTCTCATTACACGTTTATTTGTTTTGGTTCATTTGTGCTTAATTGAGGTCGGAGTGAAGTTCTGTAGCACAGTGACCTTCCAGGAATAGGATTGGATGCTCCTGCTTTGGGCCAGAAAGTCAGAATTGATTTTTGCTGATCCATACTGTATGTGATTTGGAAATATTTTGACCAGCTATTGAGGGAAGATCGTCCTTTTATAGTGTTTTTATTAATGGAAGAGAAACATTCTCAAAACATTATGACAAAATGACAAAACATCATGACAAAAAGGCTTTCAAGACTCAAGTTTGAGGGTTTTTCTGTGTGGAGTTTGCATACTCTCCTTGTTCTTGCTTGGGTTTCTACTGGGACTTCAGTTTGTTCCCACAGTTTAACAAAATGTTTTCTCAAGATTTGAAAACGTACGTGTGAGTTAGAGTGTGTCTGTGTGTTCCGCGCTGTGAATGGTTCCTGTGATCCCAGAAATAGAAAAGCAATTCAGAAAATAAATGGTTAAATGTATCTTGGGGTATTGAAGAAAACTTGTGTTTGATTTGCTGTTAAATAATGGGCTATAAATATGTACATCAAAATTAGTTGTTATTGAATAATGTTAGTGGTAAAATTTACAAATTCTGTAATAACCTTGTTTAACATTTGGCAAAACCTTATGTAACTGTTGGGAGTAACTAGTCTGTCAGTGTTTGTGTGATTAAGTTGCCTGTGCCATTTTACCTACTCCAGCAAAGATGGAATATTGCAGCTTTTGTTGTGCCTTTATATTCCATTATGACTTTTTTCCCCCCTCGGCCCACTGAATTACTGTCGACACTTAAATAATGCGCTGAAGCTTTTGTGTGCGCTGCAAAGGTCTTCCATAGATCCACACGCGCACACACACACACGCCTCTGTGTGTATTTACATGCCACTGCGAACTGTGATTGTATTACCTTTATGACTTAGTAGCATTGCTTTCTTTGAAGCATATTCACATGCTTAAAATGCTTTTGTTTTTAATACGGCTATACAGCATGAGGTGGAAAAACTCCCTGGGGGTATTAAAAGAGGGAAGTGTGGAAAATCTCTCATTCTTTTTTCTTCTCAATTTTGCGCTTGTCACCTCGTTGCAGCGGTGCCAAATGAGGGTGAATAATTGCTGCTTAAAGAAGAGGGTCTTTCCATCCTCGCGGACTCCTCGTATGAATAAACCAGCGCAACAACTTCAAATTGAAGTTAAATTGTTTCCCCTCTTTGGTTGCTGCAAGCGAACAGTTTTTTTTAAGTAACCTTTGCGGTTTTCTCATTCATATTTCCGCTGGGCCTGAAAAGTTAAGGAAAATGATCCCTGCTGGTGGAGGTGCGTGTAATAACTTCGCCAAGGTCAGGTTGGTAATTAGACTGTGTGTGAGTGTGTGTGTTCATGTTTGCCAGTCCCCATCACACCTTAAGCCCAGACGTGCATCACGCGGTGGGAGTCAGAGCCGCACCTGTCGCACAGATTCCGACTGCTGGGTGACTGGCAGGTCTGGCTCTCACATGCACAAATTACATCTGACCCGGGAGTTTGAGGACTTTACAACCAGATTTTCATTTTAATCGTCTCCAAATCAAAAAATTAAATTTATTTTCTGACAAGATCCAAAATAAATTTGAATGTGAAAAAAACAAATAAAAAATTTTAGATTATAAAGCATTACAGTAAAAAGGTTTTGGTTTAAATACGTCAAGCTCAGTACGCAAACTATTTTAGGCAGCTGGTAACAACTTGAATCTAAAAGCTGATTCATAGTGACTAGTTCCTGTTATTCCTACAGATTCATAGCTCAACAGAAGCGTAAAGAAAGTATATTGGCATATAAGATGCTGTAGATGCACATATATACTATAATCTCCACATTCTACAACCATTCTACAATTAATAATGATCTTATCTATCTTATCTATTATCTATATATTACCTTACTAACCTTAATTGAAATGACAATATATTAACTTTAGAACGGCTGATTTACACACACATTAATGTATACACTCTATACACAGACTATGCATACACATGTAAACTCTTTTTATTAGAATGTTTTACACTTTGTCCAGAAACCAAGTCTAAAATTATGTGCACAGCTATTATGTGATAGCATCATCAAACTGCAAAACTATTCTGAATATGTTTACATTTATGGTTATTTTAATGTTTCACGGCACGAAAGTGCTTTATTCAGTTTGTTTAGTCTAGTGCCTTGGCAACTTATTTGTACGCAAATGCTGTTTCTAGAGGATTTCAAACACTAAGCCAAAGACAAAGAACCTGTATTAAGGCTTTCTTGAAGCAAATTACCTTTGAAGTTGCTTAGCAAAGCATAACACAAAACTTAAAACTGTTTGTGACTGATCTCTGTGAATCCAGTAGTCAAGAACTCTTTTTCTGACAAGCTAGGAAAGATAAAGTCCCCCTGCTCATATATTGTAAACACAGTATGTATAATAGTTAACTGAAAAAATGGAACGTCAAGCGATATGAGTCCAACCATTAGCTGAGGTGTTCTTCTCATGATGATGAGGTCAGAAGGAGAGAGGGTGCAGAAAAGAATTATGCAAATGGTCTTTTTCTTCCACCACTGACATCAAATTCCCATTTCCTAAATGTCCTGTGAAGTGCGTTTCCCTCTGTGCTGTTGTAAGATGGTGTTGTTGCCAGTTGGTTCTGTTGTGAGCCCATGGTGATTGAAAACAGATGCCTTGTTTTTTTGTAGTTGTCTCGCCAGAGAAAGTAATGGACAAAGCAGAACACGGGACAGCAAAAACATAAACGAGATCTATTGCGACACAATGGAATAGGCTCGGGAAGCAATAAGCACCAGCCGTGTTCCGGTTATATAAAATGGTGGCTTCTCAGTCCTTTTCACTCTCAGATGATTTGTATAATGTAACTCGGCTTCCGCTCACTCACAACACTGCACCGAAAGAAGAACCATGAGTTTAGTTCCTGGCGATTTAGCGAGACAATTTTTGCAACTAGAAGACATCTTTTTAAAGTGTCTTGTTGTAATAATTCTGTTTGTGTTTATACATTTGCAAATTAGTCAATTTTCTTCCACCTCAAAGGTCAACAAATAGTAAACCAGAAGACAGAGCAAACCAGAGCAGACAGCAGATGTGTAGAGTACATGAAAACTATACTAGTGTAGGTACAAATACCTTACGATAAAAATTACTACAGTACAAATTACAAGTCACCAATTACAATAAGACTTGAGTAAAAGTCTTAGTCAAACTCAAATGTGCAAAAAAGTGCAACTGCTCATAAACAGCTTCCCGTACCTTGGAAATAATCTTGATCGCCCAAGAAACTGCGGTAGAAACGTAGCCGACTTGACGTGCACAATCACATTGTAGCGAGGAATGGTAAGTGTCCATACTCAATCAAAAATGTAGTCAAGTAGAAAGTAAAAGTTGCGTATGTTTTTTGATACACATTACAAGTTCAAAGTAATCAAAATACTTAAGTGAAGTAATGAAGTCCATTAACCCATGTATTTTACACCACTGGCAGACAGTATGACAAACATTGGGTGGCAATATGATCTATTTGTGCCTCACCAAAGATGTCCCATATATTACTGACCACCTGTAAAAAATGTTCCCATTCCTTGGTGATGGGTCTTCATCTGGAGAAGGCATCCACCACCATGTTCACGATGCCAAGATTGCAGACTGCCCTGAGGCACTTGAGTTGGCAGTAGATCCACAACCAGATGTGGCGGGCAAGCTGAGTGATGCAATGGGAATAAAAATCATCTTGGTGGTTCAGGTATGCCACCAACGATGTATGGTCCTGCCACACCATGCCTCTGAAGATAACGTGGGAATTACATGCTTGATCAAGAGCTTCAAATACATGGACCACAGATTGGACCTCAACTGAAACTACATTGTTTGTTCTAATGTTGGTGTGGTCTCATATAAAGCAACTGGTATTCTCTCAAGCTATTTGCAGAGGACCAAGGTTTGAGTCTGAAGCTTTTTCAGACACTCAGCATTGCTTTGGTGTGAGGTAGAGAGTATTGGGCCAGCTTTCTGACAGAGGCCAAGTCCACTAGGAGAAACGAGTCAAAGACTGGGGTAGTCTTGACCACCTCAACAATGCCTTTGCTAAGGTTAGTGGCCAAACTTTATAAAGTAGCCATTCTGAACTGGCCTGATTACACCTGGAAATGATGGGAATAGTGAGAGTCATAACACCGGTGCCTACCATGAATGAATACAGTAAAACGCCTGACTTAGCATGAGGGTGTGGCACTTTACACGACAGCTCTTGAGTGTGTAATACAATGGACGTCTTTCAAAAGGCAAACCATCCAAATCATCTGCTAAATTACCCCAAGACTGTTCTTTGTTCCCTTCACTCTTAAGCATTCACAACCAGATATAATTGGGAAACAGAAGAGACATGCGTGTAATTGTCATTCTTTTTATTAAAAGTAGGAGCTCGTCACAAACGTTAATACTGCATGTGCTATTCGAACAAACGTGCTCATGATTATCCAAAGCTGACAACCACCTATCGCAACCTTCTGATTTGTACAGTCCAGCCAAACATCCCTAAAAAGACGCTTAATTGCAAAAATCTTGCCAAGAAAACCTGACAAACCCCAATGACGAATTCCCGGCGTTAAAATCTCAAAGGAGATGACCAGTGTAAGCATAAATTGGCTTCAGTAGGCGACATACAGGTCATGAATTCATACTCATCATTTATACGAGTTATATGAGGTAAAAGGTCAGCATATGCAAATAATTGCGGCCAAATCAGGCCTCCTCATTGGCGCGTAGTAGGTGCAGAAAGGCCAAGTATGGTCAAAATCACTGTAGCATTATTTTGTTTTGTATTATGGTACTTCAATTAAATTAATTGTTTTAAAGCAGGATACTGAAACCATTATTTGGAAAAAATAGACGTCTTTTTTTTTTTTTTTTTACTCAATAACACATGTTTTTTTAGCGGGACAGTTCTAAACTGAAATAAACATAAATATGCATTTATAATGTTGATGTAGGCACCACACAGTGTGCTATTCTGAACACAACCCGAGGCCGGGAATAGACAGATGTGGGAGTGGCACGGCCTTAAAACCTCCCGCCTGCAAACAAAAGGAAGAAGGCCAAGTCATCCCAATTGAATTATGGGTGATGTAGTCAGAACGTTAGTATCTCTGAGCCTCTATCAGCCTCTCACCAATCTCATTATCCGTGCATTAGCAGCTGTGTGAGGAAGGAAAGGGGCTTTTAGTGGGAGCACTCAGGAGCTGAAGGGCTCGGCTTCAGGCAGCCAAGGGAAAAAAAGCAAAAAAAAACTGGAGGAGTTGCGGTGATTGTTGTTTCATAATGATGCTTTCGCTCAACGTGCATGCTCGTGTGATTCCGTTTCTCTCTGGTTTAGACGAGCTCACACGGAGAGTTTGGGAACAGGCAGAACACATTGTTCTAAACTTAAGCTTGAACTTCAAGAGAATTGTGCCGAGTCTAGACCACTGATCAGTCTGGGAAAGCGTCCCTCCAGCTGGTAGCACTAGAAATACCTTAACAAATATCTCATTTCGCAAATGAAAGGATTAAAGAGAGCGGAAAGCGCGCAGACGGACACATCCGGATCTTCCTGTATCCACTCTATCCCTGTTGTGCACATGCAGAGCCGTCTTTCCTTGTCTGATCATCTGCGTATTTCCGCCATTTCAGGCAAGAAGCTTTACCAATAGATTGTGGATGATGGAACTAGTATCTGTTAGGAATCAATGCTGCCTTTTAAAGTTTACTACAGCACAGCCTCCTCGTGACTCAATCAAGAGCGAAAAACACTTGGGTTTGATTCTCAAGGCTGAAGAATGTTTCATTATGTAGTAGTGATTCAATGTGAATTGCTTTAGAAAGATGTGTTTGTTGAAGGTAAATGTCTTATTATAAACTTTCCTTTGACTAAATCCGGTGTTTGCAACAACAAAGATGTGAGTTTGAAAAAAAAGTGTGCAGGAAGTGGATTGTAGTGCAATAATTGCATCTGTTAAATGCAAAAGAGTATAGAAATACAGTCAACTCCTGTTAATTGGGACACACCGGCAAACTACCTTTTTGCCCCAATAAAAAGGCACAAATTTGCGATATGAGATGTTATTTAGACTTGGAGGATTCTGCCCCCTTTAACCGGCAGCCCAATTAAGCGGAGTCAACTGTATATGAGTCAGTTTACTATAAATCCAAAATATTCTGTTCAGGGCAGAACACAGTTTAACAGTTCATTTCCTCGAAACGGGTAAAGAATGTATCTTAGGAGTCGTCAATATTTACAATAATAGCCATGTTTTATGATACAATAAGGAGGTGATGATTTATGGAAATAAGACGGCTGCACACAGCTCTTTTCTTTGGCTCAAGCCAACACAAGCTACGTGCTCCAGTGTCACCATAACCTTGGAATCTGTTCACTTTTCACATCATCCATTGAGCTGTTTTCCAGAAACACACCCAGAGGCATTCTGTTAGTGTCACTGAAAGGACTTTGTTTGAAAGGATTAAAGGAAAGCAAAGGAGTTTCAGATGGTGGATCTTGACTGGTTATCATTCCATATGGGCCTGAGTTGTGCAAACAGCTGCTACTGGCGGAACAGCATGTTCTTGGGCTGAAAAGAGAGTTAGAGTGACAGAAACCAAGCAAGAGTGGAAGGACTCCTTTGAATACTAGGAGACATTCTGGCGAGTCACAGAGGAAGATTGACCCTACTTCCTGTTTCGCTGAAAGGCAATGAAAGGCTGGACTTCTCATGGAAATGTCTGCTTTGATGAGCTAACTCAGACAGACAGCCAGCATCTGCTTGTATGTCCCTATTTTTTTCCCACCCTCGTCTGTGTGCGCAATCCTTCCTCTGTTTGACGCCAGCACTCGGCCAGTGTCTTTGCCGAGAATCAAAATCGATTGGTTCCAAAGAGCAGCTTGCTCTAAACAAAGACAAATGAATGATCTCCACTTCCTCACTCCAAAAATTTCACCCCACGCTGCACTCAACCTTGAGCCCTACAGCAACAAACTAACTGACCTGTTCATGAAAAATCCGTTTGGAGAGCAAAAATGTAGGCAAATTTGTCAGGAGCTGTAAATCAGAATTACATAATTCCAAGAATATCCCGCTGTTGACGCAGAACTGCGGTTGACGTACGAGCGAATGATGAGAAATGCTTCACGTCTTATCTGCAGACTCGACGTAATGGGTGATCCTGATGACCTTGTGCATTAGATTGATGAATGGTTCAAACGATGCAGTTCGTAAGGAATCGTGCCAAAAACGTCCTGCGATTGTTTGCGATCACCCACCAGGATTGTAACGCGATGGGTGTAGCATAGTTAGTTACGTCAGATCAAGCCTTAAACGTGCCAAAACACAGCTGCCTTGAGCCCAGATGTGGAGCACGGATGACCTCATCAGTAAGACTAGATTGCAGTTGCTGTTGTAATGTCAAACAGAAATCAAAGCATTTGAATTACCACTGAAATACCTTTTAATGTTCTTTATGCACCAGTTCAAATGACTAGTTAATGTTTTACATCCATCTGTTCATCTATTGAGCTCATCTCTTTGTTTATCTGTCATACTGTATCTGTACTACTCGGAGTAAGCTTCTTTTCATTTAATTATAGGTTTAATGTGTCAAAAGGACAAATCAAAACGTTTTGAATAGCTATATAGGGTTCTTAATGATCATGTTTTTTAGTTGTTTAATTATTGGTTTCATACAATTCATGCAATTCCTTCTTGAGAGGGATGGATGTATAGACAGACAGAGAGATTAGATAGATGGATGGTTGGATGGTTGGATGGATGGATGGATGGATGGATGGATGGATGGATGGATGGATGGATGGATGGATGGATAGATAGATAGATAGATAGATAGATAGTTTTTTTTCTATTTCATTTCCTAGACATTATCCTGGGAAAAAGGTTTTGTTGGCCACTCTGGATATGAGCTCACATCTTGGCAAGTTTTCTGGTATTATGGGCCATGTTGAGCAATGCTACAGGCTTAACTTGAGTTCATTGAGTGTGTGTGTGTGCGCGCATGTGTGTGTGAGAGAGATGATATTATAGTGTACAGTGGCCAGTGATGGACATTATCACACTATAGTCTCAGGACTCTTCTGGAAGTCTCGCTGTATCAGCACTAGAAGTCAGACCCTTAAATACCCATGTGCGTGGACATGCTAATCTAACATTAAGGATATCGGATTTGTTCCATTATGAAGGACTATTTGTTTGTCTTGTATAATGACTCAATTTCTCATTAGAATGTCTTTCTTTTTTGTTGTTCTTTTTAATTAACTTTTGGCAGTGTGTTAAATGAGCTGTAGCAGTTAAGCACTTTCCCATTCCTTCCTACAATAAACTGGCCAGATTAAGAAAGGCGCAAAACTCTTTATGCCCGTCATGTGTGAGTAATCTTAATGTTGGGCCAATTATTTTCTGAATTGATTTTAAGATTTGACCTATTTTTAAACAACTTGAGGTCAGAATTGATGCTGCACAGCATCTGTTCACATATTTCAAAGCAAGGCAGCAAAAATCAAACGTTACAAATTATTATGTGATGAAGTATGCTATTCTAGGATTTTTTTTCAATTTTCCATATATCAAATCAACTTCACCTTTTTGATGGATAGATAGATAGATAGATAGATAGATAGATAGATAGATAGATAGATAGATAGATAGATAGATAGATAGATAGATAGAAGTGAAAATGGTAAGAAGGATAATAGTATATAATACTTTTATTATACATACTATGTATATATAAATTAGGGCTGTCAAAGTTAATGCTTTAACTCATGCGATTAATTAATTTTTTTTAATCGCGACAAATTTTATTATCCCCATTAATCGCACTTCCGGTTTTTCCGGCACTTCCGTTTTTTATTGTGTGTCCGGTTTTGCCGGTTTTTCTGGTTTTTGAGTTTCACTTCAAAACCATTCAGTATTATTTGTACAGTTTTTTGCAAAGCTGAAATCACAGCGCGCTTATAGAAAGAATAGAGTGCAATACAATTATTTACAGTCTCTCAGACGACTGCATGCGCATGCGCACTGCTCACAGACCATGTGTCGACTTTTGTTCCTTTAGATATCAGTGCCATACTTTTGCCACACAAATATACAAATACATATCCGTTGTCTCTTCTCCTCAAAACAAATGACTTCGTTCTTTTTTAATTATTATGACCGGCTTACCCATTGTTTTCTTTAGTCAAAACGGTATATTACAGTATTTAAACAAGTGTTTATTTTGTGTTGAGTTTACATTAATTTAAATTTTACACCTCAATATTCAATATTACAAGATTCTATACTTGTTCATTTTATTAATAATTGTTAATACTAAAGAATTATTAATAATGAACTATACTTTTTTGTTGTGATTTAATCACGATTAATCGCGATTAGTTTGGTTGAGGGAGTGTGATTATTTAGTTAAAAAAAATGTATTCGTTTGACAGCCCTAATATAAATATATA
>SOMO01000021.1:745808-759749 GCA_028128575.1 Paedocypris carbunculus | reverse complement strand
GAAATGTGGAGCTATTCCTGTCACCGGGTGTAACTTGCCTTATTCATGTGGAGATGGATTCTCTTCTGTTCTTCAGTGATGGTTTGACTGCTTGAGTCTTCCTCTGTGTGGTAACAGGGTCCCGTGGTCCCTGGAGTCTTGGTTGTCACTGCCAGGGTTTGTGATTAGGGTTTGCTGTAACATGCTGTGGTTCAGTGGTCAGTGTTGAAGTAGGTGCTGTCAGACCCCTGGTGACTCTTCAACATTTTTTTTAACATCTCTTCGAGTGATGTTCTGTCAGGTTTTTTTTTTCTTCTTTCCTTTATGTCATCCTCTTTTTAGGATTGATAAGAGTGATTCAGGGATGCGTATTTTGCAATTCTGTTGCAAAATTGCAAGTATTATTTCTATGAATCATTTAATACAAAAATTATTACAGTTTTGTCGAACATGCATACAAATATAGTCTACTGCGTAAGTGCAAGTCACTTCAGAGCATGAATCGCTTAACTGCACACTGCAGTCTTCAGTCCCGTTTTTAATCCATTCAAAAGATAGGGAAGTTGCTCCGTTTAAGTGCAACATCTGANCTATACACTGATTACCTATATACACGTAAATGCATAAATGCATAAGTTCCCAATTTGGAATTATTCCAATGACTAATTCTTAAAATGCATTTTTTAAATAATTGGGTCATAAATCCGAAAACATGAGATATTTTGTATCATTATACTTTTTTTTTTTTTTTACAGTCAATATATACGTTTTTCTACTTTAATAATGTTATATTGCTATCTGTCGAGTTTCATTTCGTCACTCTCCCTATAGTCTGGAAGCTGCTGTTGCTTTGTGTGGTATTGTGTTCTTTGAAGCAGTTTGTCCTTGAGCTGCAAAGGTTCTTCTGTTGGAGACATCACACGGACACCAGGTCCAAGCCAGCGCAGGTGTCTCATCATGTACAGCTCGCCGTGTCACCCACCATCCCACCCGCCGCTGCGCAGATAAACCCCGGCCTGTTAAGCCCTGATCTCTGGGTCCGTACGTGTGAGCTCGCATCTGCGCCCATTTGTGTCAATCTGAGGGAGAATGCATTAACATTTTTAACTTGTGATGGTGGCCTTGATAGTGAAGCAGAGCCGACACACGCGAGTCCCCGCTGGCCCGACGGAGCTCTGCGCTGTCACACACACCCCCCATTAGCATGGTGGCTAACCGCTCTTCTGCATCCATTAGAATAAATGTGTGTTAATGGATACGCTTCAGCTGCCAGTGGCTGATTAGAATAAATGTGCTTCATGCAAAGCTGAAGCAGATGAGCGTTCACACTCCGCCTTTCACCCGACACGACATGGAAAAGCAGCGAAACGCTTTCGAGGTGCCCGCACACACCACACACACACTTTCTGTGAGGCTTGCTTTTAATATTCAAAATGTTGGGTTTTTTTTTAAGTACTGTGAATTGCTTGTGTTTTGTGAAATAAATAAATATAGATACATACATATAATATTGATTAGTGTAATGTATTTATTGGTTTGCATAAGTACAATGAATTTTTTTTCGTAATTTATATATTTTGTATTTTTTTTGTAATCGTATGTTTTTGAAGAAAGGATTTTTAAATGAATTGTTTGTTTTGTCTTATAAATAACCATGGATTTACACATATTTTTCTGTTTTTTTGTAACCGTAATGTTTAGACCATTAGATCGGACCATCAACAAGTTTGATTTACCCCAATAAGTTTGAGTTTAAACCATAGTTAACAATAACATGCTGTCAAGAATGTGTTGTACAGTTGTTATTAATCTTTTTAATATATAAGTTTGTTATTGATATAATTGTGTAAAGCATATTGTTTTAATTGATTTGAATTACGTATTTGTGTTTCTGGGTATCACTGTGAATTGATTTTGCAGTAATAGCTGTGAATAAAATTGACAATTCTATAAATATTTATGAGCAAAGTCAAAGTGTGTGTGTGTGAGAGAGAGAGAGAGAGAGAGAGAGAGGGAGAGAGAGAGAGAGAGAGAGAGAGAGAGAGCACAATCTGAAACTCTTGACTGTGATATTACTAAATAATGTTATTTCTTCCTCACACTGCATCAGTTGCGTCAGCAGAACTGAGCTTTCACAGGAAAGTTATTACACTTTAATGAAAAATTATATGTTTTTCCCCTCTACAATAAGCTACAGTAGTGCACAGTGAGATTAATCTAATTATTACAAATTGAAACCGTCCTTGGTTATATTTTGCTGAGCCCGCTGTGGATTTTACGTTGCGTTGAGTTGAAAACATAAGTATGTAGGTAATGCGAAACGCATATGCAAAATATGAGCTGCATTCAGTGGACATTTTTTTTTTAAATATTGTATATGTAAAAGAAGTTGTATTAGCATGTGTTGTCCTTGGTCAGGTTGCTGGCATGTGGGGTGAATGGTAATGAGGCTGAATTCATCGGGCTCTGTGGTGATCCCAGTCCATTTGGCTGCGGTGCTGTGTTCTTTTCGCTGACTCGCTCAGTCTCACCTCTCAAAAAAACTTCTAAATAACCTTGTACTGCCAAACCCTCACCAGCCCTGCTGAGACACCGAGCCGAGTCGAGAGAGAGACACTCCAGCCAGAGCTGCCTCACTCACTGACTGATAGTTGGTACACTGTATTTACTCAATGTTTAATATATACGTCAATATATACATTTTTTTTTACTTGAAATTTGAATACTCACAAAAATCTATAATTGCTGTAATAGACATGTAATATGTTATGCATTGCTATGTATTCTTTTTCATAATATGTATTACAACTTTATTACAGATTCTCGTATATGAGTTTGTTTAACTTGGAATGTCTGGGTGGCAGATTCAACTCTAGACCACTTGACCACAACTGCCACGTTAAGATTGTAATGAGTAAATTTATGAGTTACTTGTTCTTATTCATGTTTGTTTTGTTTGAGGGTGAAACATAAATGGAAAAAGAAACTTAAAAGTAACATTTGAATTCCCAATAAAACTCGGAAAAATGCATATTAGGATACAAAACTTCGTTTGTACTGGAAAAAATGTCAGAAAACAAAGGTCCGAATGGCCTGATTTACTAAATTAGTTTTGTTACTACACTATTAGAACACTTTTTTGTTGATATTATGATTATAAGAAATATTGTTTTAAAAATCACTGTTTTAAAAATAAAATTAACTCAAAATTCTTGTCCATGCAAAGATTTATACCTATTTATTCATAATCCATATATTTCCATTCATATCCTTGGACATTTCGTGCAGTAATTGTGTATGATAGATTACATTTACTAAACAGTTTTTTTTTCTGAAAGTTTGTGAACTATAACTATTTATTTATTTATTTTTATTTAGAAAAAGTTAAAATAACTTGACATTTTTGGTTTTCCTCGGTATTGTTGATATATATATTTTCCTCTTGACTGCTGAATTATTAAAACTTATGACACACCAGGTGTATATTGCCCCCTGCGGGTGTGCGTTAATTTTTAATAATTTAACAGACGTCATTTATCGCTTACTTTTAGCAATCGTTCCCAACGAAAGCATCTGCGCAGCTCAAACAAAGTGTTGGGAGAATACAAAAGGTGGTATGAAAACCCATCAAGCTAGAGGTCAGTTGAGATGGAAGGACGGGACTCTCTCTCTCTTTCTCTCTCACGCTCTCTCTCTCCCCTCTTCCTTTGATCACCTTGCCACAGAGAGAGTAAGAGCCCTTTCTCTCTGCCGAGGTTAATCCTTCCGGTTTGCACACAGAAATAACCATGGCAACAGGTTATCTTCGTGCGGAGCATCACCCGGCGGATAATTGATCAGACTAGAGTGGAGGCAGGTATTCCTTTTCTCCCTTAACCTCGCCGGCCATTAATGAGACACGGCCCGCACACACTCATACACGCTGGTGCACAAAACACCCTTGACCTTGGCATTTTAACTGGAACCTATGAAAGGCAACATGCAGTGAATACAAAATCGAGAAAGGACACCCCACGTGTTTGTGCAAACCCCTCACGTCCCGAAGGACGCACTATAGAACAATGTCTCCCATGGGCTGTAACCCTGTCATCGCCCGTCTTTTTTAGGACATCTTTATTGCCACATCTAAGCTGCTAAAAATCGAATTCACACAGAATAGAAATGAGATTTGCTTAAATGTGAAGCATCACGAAGCATCTTTTGAAAAAATTAAGACCGATTTAACCAGTTGCAACTTTGAACAAGAACCTTGGCTGCCATTGATACAAACTTTCATATTTGATTAAATCTATTCAATCCACTTAGATAATCATAACTCGGTGGTGCATTAGCCTTACAAGTACCCAAACTGTTCCAGGATCAGCCTGTTTAGTTTTCCTCAAGGTCTCCACTGCATGGCCCAGTGGTCTCAATAGCAGCAAATACTGCTACTTTCTCAAGTGTCTGTTGAAATGGACAATGCACTCTGAGAATAATATCTGTGTATGGGAATCCTCTGTACTTCGAGGTCTTGAGCTGGTTGAATCAGATCCTATCTCAACATCCTTCCAGGCTTTTATCGAGTTTTTCCACCTCCTGTAGTCTCGCAAGAATATCGTCCCAATTAGCGGCCACGATTGTCCTTTTCTTCCAACCTCTGTCTACTTTGCTTGATCTTTCTTTCTTTTCCTCTTAAAAGAGTTTTCGATATTAATTTATACCCCCAAATCTCAAAGAGAGCTTTTCAGTCATAATCCACCAAACTCTCTGGTTATTGCATTTTGTTTAATGAAAAAATCCAGGCGCCCTGGAAGACACAGTTTCTGAGCTTGTGTGTGCGCACGTAGGTGTGTATGTGTGTTTATGTAAGACGAAGACCAGAACGAGACGCGAATACGAAGGATTGCAAGTAATTTTGCTGCTATGATGGAGGCCAAAGTTATTAAGTGTAGCAATGGAGTAGAACTTGAGGCTGTGTTCCTTTGGCTCAGGGCTTGTTATTAAAGCAGCAAAGATTGAAGCGATTTCACACAGATCTCTCCCTTTCGTTTCCCCATTGCCAAAACCCGGATCACCAATCGGAGAACTTCCCCTTTGTTGCAAGCAAAACAAAATATATCCGTGTCGAGGTACCACAATGCAAGGTCTTTGAGTTTGACTGCAAAATCCTTCACCTGAAGTGACCTCAATGGATGTGAGAACAAACACCGAAGTCAATGGCTGGCAACATTTAGCGCGGGCTTGCGAGTTTAAACTAATGGTGCTGTTTTTGGGACAGATTGCTTAGAATCTCATTTCATCTTATTCTTGGCCCCACATCACGAGAGCATCAACGGTCCACTGAGAACAGACATAGTCAACTTGGTCTGAGTTTGTGCCAGTATGTCGTACGATAGCAATCTGTCCATGAGGAGTGAGGTCGGCTGTTCTTGCTCGCTAACTCCTACTAACCCCCTCTCGACTATGGGGTGCCAGCACCCCCACCCAGCCTGGGCTAATGAGTCCCACTGGACAAGCTTAAAAAGACCTTCTCATCAGCCATCATGGAGATGATTGAGGCTTCAAAGAGCCTCCCAAGACATTAGCATAACAAGGCTACCTGCAGATGCTGGCAGTGCCAGAGACCCCGAGATAGAGACAGCTCTTCTCTTTTACCTAGACAGCATGAATCATTTAACGTCCTGGGCCAACAGACTCTAGGCTTGTGGCCAAGCTTTCTGCTCTCTGCTCAAATGGCCTTTCTCACCCTGCAAGCCGCTCGCGCTGCTGGTGTGAAGGAAGTCGCCCGCTTCTTTCAAACTTTGGCTGTTTCAAAGGCAATTACATTGTTTCCAATTCAATTTTTTTTGTTTGTTGCAACACTTTTCGGATCCGCTTGAGAATTTGTTTTTGGCCAAACTGACTAAAGGCTTGTGTTTCACCCCGTTAGAATTGAACCATAAGAAACCTGAAACCTTTGAATTTAGTTTATTCGCACGTCTTGACTGTAATAGGCAGCAAACTCTTGCTTTTAGCTGTGCGTCACAGATTAAGATTTAAACGTGTTAGACAGAGAGAAGTCCCAGAACTGTGGTTACTGTTTAAAATTAAATGTTAGATGAATTACCACAGTGTTGGTTTCGACTTTCCAATTTTTGGGAACTACCTTTTGTGTATACTTTCATCTGATGTCGCTGCACAGTGAAGCAAACTTGTATGAAACCATCTAGCAGCCAGAAATTCACAGGGGTTTTTAGTGGCGGTTGTTTTCTCTGAATGTAGGAATCGTTCTCATAATTGCTCGTTTTCTGTCAGTTCTGTGTTCTGAATAGCTCCTCAGAGGCGGCTGACCTTTCTTTGGATTAGCCAAAGGCTATTCAGTCACTGTTATGCTATCTATAACTTGTGCAGATTTTGCCAATTCTTTACGTTATTTGCAAGGCATGCTCGGAACATGGGCTGGATACTTTTCCCATGTTTTTTCAGTCCCGGGAAGGATAAGAAGGGTCTACAGAGAGTATAATTCCCAAGAAGACACCCTCTTCACCAGGCTGTCTCTACCACTCCTTCCACCAGCTGATGTAGTGTGGAAAAGTCCTGTCGCCCAGCGGCCCAGTCTGCATTCCTGCCCAATTACATCCAGCCCCAGCTGACTTCCATTAGACTTGATCACAGCCCTTAGACTGGAAGAAGGCTGGGCTTAGGAGGCTGTGACATGTTGTGTGCAGAGACGAGGAGACAGGTTCGCTGGCTGGATGATATCTGAAAAACCAGAGTGGAATTGCCCCCTTCCCCTTTTCGACAGCGTTTAGGACTCTACATGAGGGGAATGCTATGGTATTTTATTATGAGGCTATGATGTCATTTTCAGTACGTTTATACGGTACATTTGTGGGATAAAATGGAGTAACACTTGCAAACCTAAGCAGAAGAAATTGTTATACAGCTGAATAAAAATAACATGAATGAAGATTTAACGTGCACTCCCAAGTAAATTGTGAGGTCTAGATTTTGATGTTTGAAGTTTTTAAGTTTGATACCACATTGTTAAGTGGACTTTTTGCGTCTTGCGCTCTGGTTTTCTGGTTTTCAGAACAGTCTAAGCACATATTCAGATTAATATTTTGTAAAATGTTTTTACATAATGTCTTGGTATGAGAGGTATGAGTGAGATTGTAACAGTATATGTCTTTATGGGAGAATGTGCCCCCTATCGTCAGTCCCAGAGTTGCTGTGATTGGCTCAAGCTCCCCGTGATCCAGAAATGGATGGAGTGGGTTAATAAAAAGGATAGAAGGCTCTGAGACAGAGAAGACTATCAACAAAAAGATGAATCTTTTTAAAAGCAGGACTTGAACTGTGTTATTTAATTAAGCATAGTCTAGTTATAGTACCCGATGATACTTTATTATATATGAGCGCTTGGAATTATATTTGACCTAAAGCCTTTTATTGTACATTTAATCGAACCAATTCTTAATGTGTGACTTCATTATGGTCATATAAAATTCCCATATACCCGGAAGATCTCCACAGTTGCCAACTGTTGTATATACTGTATACTGTACTGTAAAATTGCATGTGGCTCTGGGCAATTAGAATTACATTAGGTTTGCAGTATTTTTTTAAAGGTGTGTTTAAGTGTTTCCAATGGTGGAACGATGCACAAAATTAGATCGAACATTTTTGGTATGAGATTTTTGTGTTGATGTTAGTCTCCTGCCTAAACATTTTAGTCATATATGTTGCGGTTTCTACAGGAACAGAGAAGAGCGTTAGCAGAGCAGATTCGTCTCAGCCTCAAATTTAAAACACAACATCAGAATTCATGTGAGATGAATGTGGTTCTGTTTCCAAAGCTCCGCCCCTATAGTTACTGCTTCCTGTTTGGGACTCTTCGGGTTCCAAGTGAACCGAGACAAAAGACAAAAACAGTAGAAATTTGAAAAGAAAATATACGTGTAATAGAAAACATAGGTACTCTTCATTTTATTTGAAATGTCAGCATCCTCAATTTTCTTTATTTTGACCCCCTCAAAAGGTCCATGCATGTCTTTTATGTACTTCATCTGAGATATAGCTGAAACAATCCAGAGAACAATGTCTTTATTTCAAACGTATCCAAAATTTCCCAATGTGTCTATACTGATTTTCCACACATGAAGCTATAAGTAGCTAAACCTTTCGCTGCACGAAATGGGATCTTTTTTCCCCAAGAAAAAGCTATGATGTGCTTTAGGAAATCATTTCATTTAGATCTCGCATACAAGCATGGCTTTTTTGCCTGGGTAATACATCAAATAAACGGCCTCCCAGGGTCTCGTTTTTTAAATGTTCCCACATCTGTTCGCCAAGATGCGGCTGCTAAAGTCGCTTTCTGATGCAGTCCCTCACCCAGAGCTGTCAAGATGATTTCTGCCTCTCTCGCCCCCCTCTCGCGCTCCTAGTCTCTTTTATTTATTTATTTATCTGGGAACATTTAGGGCATATTTCTAATGCCAATCTTTATCCATGACTGCGGTTCAGCGTAGGGTCAAACATAGTCATGTGTCCTTTAAATCGCAGTGCGCTTCTTGCCTTCCTTCTTGTTTTGGGTGGCGTTGAGATTTTCGAGTTTACGTTGTAAATATGAACAATGTGAGAGTAATATTTTGAATTGATCATTGAGTATCAAATTTACTACTACCAGAATTAATTAAATCCCGTCAATGCATATAATACATAATACATTGATTTACAGTGGCCCAGAATTTAAGTGATTTTAGGAATAGAATGTTTACAGAATTTAAGAATGGAGATGTCTTCATTGGGTAAACAATATAACATTTTTTTACTGTACTTCTAAAAATCATTTTTGTGTAACAAAGATTTGAACTTGAGTCTCCATCAGGTTCTTCCTGTCATGAGGCAACAGTTTTACCCACTAAGCTGGTGCATAAAAAGACCATTTGAAATGTTGTTAAAAATGTCCAATTCTCTTTAACATCGGCATGTTGTCAGATGTTAAAGCATATGGACAAAAACCGACTAAATAGCTGATTCACTCGACTTTTGGTCTTGTGCTTTTCTTGTTTTTGTTTTCCGAGATTGAGTTCTTTGAGATTGATTCAAGCTCTGCTGGCAGGCTGTGTTTGTTGTTACCCATAATTCATTGCTGTAGCCCATGACAGACAGCACTGCTCAGGATCGGCCGCTGTACAGCTCTGTGATGGATTACTCCAGACTAAATACATCACTAAGAACACACGCTCTCTCATACACACACACCACGTTTAAATCGTTAACCAATTTTTGTGAAGCAGGTTAAACACACAAGCATGCACAGAAGACCTAATGATTTTGAAAATATTTGTACTCTGTTACATGCAGAAATTCATCCCAGAATCACACGTGGACAAAATGTGGTTGTGCCTCTTTAACAAGGTAATGTATCATAAATTCATTTGGCTCCCAGTAAACCTTGTGGAAAAATGAGAGTGATGGATGGATGCCATAGGGAGGAGTGTTGTGAGCTCCAGAGCGCTGCTTTATGTTAAGTAGTCTAGCTTTTTCCCATCTGTAGTAATGAAAAAAGTCTTAGATAATGTACAGAATTATTATGTAATGTGCGCTAGTGCATGTGTAGTTGCAATTTTTGACTTTTTTCGTTAATTTATAATGCATGAAATGGAATGTGCAGAGAAGAAGCCCTGAATTGGTTTTTATTTGTAACATGGCACACACTTATAATTCTGTCACAGTACTACTGATGCAAAATCATCCTGTGAGTGTGAGAAAATTACATCGTTGAACTGAATTAAATAAAATGTGGAATTATCACTTACTTCTAGAACGTGAAGGTCTTTTCAGTAGCTAACATTTGGGTGTAATATGGTTAATCTAACTGATCAGTTCACTAAGGAACAGAAACTCTGGAACAAGATATTATGCAATAATACATTTAGATTTAAAATGAACCTCCCGAATCAGGAAAACAATAAACCTAAATCTTGCACATCCAATAAACTCCCACTAAATGTGAGATTACTGCTAATGTACTTGAATTCATTCCTTGCAAAGAAACATATTTTACAAAAATAAGCCATTGTGCGCATTTTTTAAATGTCAAACTTTATTATCAACTACAAATGTTAAAACCATTTTAAGCCATTGAATTAATGTAATATTTAACAGCATAATTAAATTCAATTTATCTTCCATTGCTCAATGAGCCGGGACAAATGTTTGGCCCGCGGGCCATAGTTTGGAGCCCCGTGTTTAATGGGATTACATAATGCCTATAGTATGAAGATTTGTTTGGGATGTTTGATCGTGAATAAATTTGATTCAAATTTAATTAGCTTTTGCTAACATTTTGAAATGTGTGTACAAACTGCTACATCTTTTTGTTTTCCCACAATGCAATATTACCTTACTAGAATCAATAATGCATTACAAAAAAATCACAAGAAATTGATAAATGATTTGATTCTTTAAGAGTAAAAATTTCAGAGTGATTAGAGTTCAGTTTTTTGGGCAGCATGATGATGCAATTATTAGCAGGAAGTAGAATTCCCCAGAAATCTCCACAGATTTGATTCCTACAGATCGAATACAGATACATCCCAAGTTGTCCCTTTCCACTTCTATCCTTCTTTCCTTTCCTCCCCGCTTTCCTACTTGCTTCCTTCATATACTTTTCCGTCTTTCCTTACTTAATTACTTCCTGCCTGCCTTCCTTACTTTCTACTGTCCTTACTTTCATCCTTCCTCACTTTTTTACGTAACTAAATGATCATAGCTGGGGTTAACAACATGCATCATATCCACAACCTTGAAGTTGATCTGCTCTTTGACTGTAATTTAATGTGTCTTAGAATAACATCTTAGACGAATAATATAAGAACATGGTCTTGGCCATTTACTGTAGTGTAGTTGTCATCACCCTATGCTTGTGTGGGATTTATCTCGGTGCTCCGATTTTCTTTAAAAATGTAAAAGTGGCTCAGAAATATTAGATGCTGAGTTGCGTGGTGGGTAATTGTGTCTATCTCAATGCTCCATACTCAATACCTGTTCCCACCTTTGGCCCAGACAACCAGAATGGTTATAACTCTGTAAATTCTTAAATGGAAGAAGCGGCTTAAAATTAATGGGTGGATTGAGACTGTCAAAGCGCTACTTGTGCTATATACTAAGTGCTCAATGGAGTACCAGACTGAAGCATGTTCACATGTGGTCTCTTCGTAGTGCTTTGTCATTTTTCCTCTGCAGTGTATATAGCGGGATTGTGCTGAAATGTGACTGGCTGAATTAATGGTAGTGGGGGATTTTACAGACATTGAGTCATACACATGTTTTCAGGTTATGGGCGGCTAATCTTTATGGTGGTCATTTAGTGGAAAGACCTCAGAGACAAAAAATAAAAAGAAAACCCCATTGTGATAAATGACGGGAGGGCATGGAAGTGCGAGATATGCGACTGCAGCCGCCGCAATGCCGAAGCCGACTCCTGTTTTCCATTTTGGGTTTTAGCTGCGTTGGCACAGAAGCTGCTGACTGTCTCAGCACCTTTGCACCTTCAGAAACCGTAGGACTTCACCTGGTCCTCAAACACGCATTGTTTGCCATCAACCGGTGCGTATTTAAGGCCGTCCATCGCTTTCGCGCACAACCCGTAATCTCCACTAGCTGTTGCAATTATTGCAGCTCATTTTGTTTCTTTCCTCTTAAAATGAGGAGCAGCGGCTCTGATGCAGTGATTAACTCAAAATCGCAGCAGCTGTTGATGGCAACTTCAATTAGGACTCCAGGCATCAATTTAGCTGCAATCTATAGCATTAGCGAGGTTTCATCTTTTACCAGACCGGTTAACCACCCGATTTTAATGGAAGGCCATCAGTCAGGCTGGACAAATTGATCTGACTGATCAGAAAGTAGTCTTGTTTAGTTTTCATCCGGGCTGTTCATCCGGAATCAAAATTATATAATAATAGATTATACAGTTTTGTGATTTTTTTTGTATGATGTAAGAGATCTGAAATTTAAAAGAGAGTCTGCAAAAACCGCATTATTGGAGGCAAGTTGAAGAGAAATTGAGCCAACGCGTGCTATCAGAAGTCACATGACGAGATTAACGCTTCATTAATCGGGCAATTAAACTCTCTACAATAAAGTCATTGAAATAGAAATGATGTGTTTCTGATTAAACAAAAGAAACTTTGTCATATTATCTATGGATGTCGTTAAATTCAACATTTGAAAAACATTGCTAAGATGTTAATTAATCTTCACAATTGTTTTATGCTGTTTCTATGTTAAAAAGCAATTGTAGCTACTGGGATAGTGGTTGAGAGTTTGCCAGTTTACCAAAAGATTGCCAGTTCAAATGTGTTAACAGGTTCTACAACAGAGGTGCTGAGCAGGACACGGAACACAATCTGCTCTTTCCGTAAGGCAGTTTGAATAAACCTGTCTGCCAAATATGTGGACATGTGAAGTAAAGAAAGTCTTGTATTGTAACCTCATTTCCACTTTTTTACTTAGTTTTCACCAAATCACCCAGCCATTGTTTCTGTGATATTAATTAGGAAGTCTTAGTGACATTTGTGCAGCGTTTGCAGTATTTGAAAAAAATTCCCCAACTGGGTATAATTTAGTCTTTCAGTCAAGCACGTGCATCCTAAATGAGAGGAAACACTATTATACAATAACTTAAGTGATTCATTTAGTACAATTTTGGATTCTCAAAATTCCACTAGTCTTGTTTTAAATTGGCATTACTGTATCAACTGTAAAGGTGTTTAGAACATTCTATGAACGTTTTCAACCACAATTGTGTTGTTGCTTCCCAACATTAAAGACTCAGGTTTGTGGCACAGTTAAGGCCTTTCTGTGTAGAGTTGTGGGTTTCCTCCGGGTCTCCAGTTTCCTGCACAACAAGGGCGTCATAAAATTTGGGTCTGGAAAATCACCCTAAGGTGTGAGTATACATGTGTCTCTGTGTATCTCGCTCTGTGATTGATTGGCCACCAACCCAGGGTGTGTGCCCCGCCTTCAGAGCCAGAGCTGCTGGGATTGGCTGCAACTCTAATGATAGCTAACCCTTCAAAGGAAAAGCGGCTCAGAAAATGGATGGATGGATCGTCAAGCTCTGCAATATTATAATGCTTGTTTGTAGGCTTTCTATATTTCCTCATTCCTCCCTTTGGCCTTCACTGGCCGAGCTCCAACTAGAGCACTCCGTCCCTGTGGGCTAATCAGCTGAGCGCAGGCCGTCTTGCTGGGCTGTTAGCTCTGGCTGTAATGCCGGCACCGGGAATGCGTGCAAGCTTCCCTACTCTGTTTAATCTCTTCTCTCACTGGAATGCCGATATTCTCATGTGAAGATTCAGAGGGAATGAAAAGCTGCATCCGTTTACTGAGCATGAGCAGAGCGGATGAACCTTGGACACCTGTCTCCGATGTGCCATACACGGCTCATGAGGAAATATGCCTTTGCTTAAGAGGTTCCATCCTTGACTTTGCCTATCCTGCAGATAAAGTCCATAACGAGACTCCCGGGGTACAGACGGTTTAGCAGTTATTAAAAATGCATATCCTTCATTAAGGATTTAAATACTATTTATAGAGTCATCAGCGTGAGTGGCGTGTTCTTTTATCAGTGTTTGTGTGAAGGAAGGGTGGTGGTAACTTTCACGAGTTCCTAGAAGTGAGATTAACCTGTTCTCTTGGGGTTTTTGGAGACGTTGTGGTCCGGGTCAGAGACACGAGGTCTAGGCGAGATGGGGATGGGGATGATAATCACAGATGCTCGCTGAAATCCCCGTTGCTCAGTTCTGGCAAAGGCGCCAGCAAGGACGGAATGAACTCGGACTGGATGTTGCTTGTAATATGGAAATTTCCGGCTTGAAACTAATAAAAGAAAGCAAGCGATTATTTATTGAAAGATTTTATTCAGCTTATTCTGAAGTCTCTGTAGATGGGAAATGAACTAATTTAGTAATGACAAATGTTGTTTAAACT
>SOMO01000021.1:685987-696411 GCA_028128575.1 Paedocypris carbunculus | reverse complement strand
GCAAAAAAGTCCTGCCCTTTCTGAAAGATTTCCTGTTTCACTAGTTGAGCTGAAGTCAGTGAGTCAAACCCACAGATTCCCCGAGAGTGGCGGTTCGCTTGAGCAGCAGCATGAGTCCGCGGAGCACACGCTAGCTTCGCCACACTCTCGGCTCGGGCTCGAACTTTACCGGCGGCGCGCGCCTCAGATTCATGTGAGCTCCGTGGCCAGGACAGCACTGCGTGTCAAATGGAGCTATATCGAGCTGCTTGGCTGTGTTTTCTGCTTTCTGCGGCAGTGTTGGAGCGGAACGGAGTCGGTGAGTTGTAGCTTGACACTTCGCGCTCCTGGAGTTGGCAGGCATGTGCGCATAATACGTGTGTTTTTAGGCAGAGGACACGAATATATCATCCGGCGAGACTCGTGTCTCACACTGCCGCGTTTGTTGTCGGCTGCTGGCGTTCCAACGCTCGCAACAGGTTGAGGGAACGACAGCGTTGTTTTTTCCTGTGCAGTTTCCAGAAGTTACGCAAGCGCGCAGAAAAAGGCTCAAAGTGTTTTCTTCAGGTGCTTGAAGATGACATCAGTTCACATCTGCCGTTTTATTGCGCGTTTTATTGCGCTGCGTCGACTAAACACCGCGCGCCTGTTGCTGCTGTCATTCGGCTTTCAAACCGTTATCTTTCGCCCTCATCTATGCGCACAGCTCGCTCTCCGTCTTTCTTTACATATCGTGTCTGTTGTTTTAGCTGACATGGACTCTTTGGTGTGACATTTTGAGTTGTTGTATCTTAGCAGAGATTATTTTCGGATTGCTGGCGTTAAATTAAGATAGCAGTGCAAGTCACTGGAATGAGGCTTGAAAAATGGCAAAATTATGTGTCATCGAACTTCAAAACGAGTGGCGGTTTTTATTCTCCATATGAGTTAAAAACAAGTCACTATTCCTGGAACTGATAGTTAAACCTATATTTAGGTAACTGTAGTTTACTAGTTTAATTTTAAAAAGTATTTTGGGGAGGGTGCTTTGGTGATAGCTGTACTTTTGCCATGTTTGACTAGAGGTCTCAGGGCTTTTACAACTTTTCATCTGTGTAAAACTGTTCTTTTACCATTTTTCCTCTGCCTTTTTTGCCTAGTGGTCTTTGTACTTTTACCATTTTGCATATGTCTATAGCTGTACTTTTACCATTTCATCTACGACTTGCTGTACCTTTTCCATATTGTATTAATGACTTTCTACAATTCTGCTTGCAAAAGTCTTTCGAGAAATTCCCTCCGGGATAAATACAGTACAGAATACACCTATAGGTGTATACCTACCTTATTTTGCCATTCCATAGCTGTACTTTTAGCATTTTAGACCAGTGGTCATTGTACTTTTACCATACTTCATCAATTATAACTGCACCTTTAGCAGATTTGACCAATGGCCTTTCTTCTTTTACATTTTGTCTCCTCCCCATCTGGCAAATTGGCGGTTGAAACTTTTTCTCTGTAAATAGTGAATCTCCAGAAGAGACCTTATTTCTTTTACCCGTTTTTCCATCTGACATTCTTCCTCTCGTTGGTATAAACAGTTTATCTCTCCTGGTCCTGGCATTAATTTCAGCCCCTGCGATTACAGGTTACTTAAGACACTAATTACACTCACTCAACTCCTCCCTTCTTCTCGCCTGTGATTACCCAGGAGCTTTTAAAGGACCTGTACGCCAAGTCAAACGGTGCTTAGCCGAGCAACACCGAGACGTTTTCTACCAAAATCATATTTTCCAGATGTCAAGCACATCGTTGCCACTTCCTCTTTCCTATCTCGCATGGCTGCACGCTGTTTAGCATGCTGCTAAAACACACAGGCCGTGTCTGATCCGTTGAAGCCACGTGCAGGAGTTTCTCCACCCTCGCGTTTGACTTAACAAATAGCTTCCGACCTCAGATGCAGGTACTGTACTTGCCTTCCTGTTTAGTTTTGACTCGATCTCTCATCTACCCACATTTCCACCTCTGCTCGGTTTGGCCTAATTCCTTTTCATTATCTTCAGCCTGACGTTTTTACGTAAACATAGTATTTGTACGTATAAATCAAATTGTATGAATCTCAAATTGCAGATTACTTCTTAGGTCTATGTATATTCTTAAAAAAAAAGTTTTAGATATGTTTAAAATGTGTGTTTTGTTGCTTCGTTCAAAATTTGGTTTTGAAGTTCTGGTGAAAGTTGAGCATAAATATAATCATTCAAATCGATTACCTGTATTTGTATTAATACTGTACAAACAGACACCCATTTTTATAGACAGTAAGACAAACTAATAGATCGATAGATGGGTGGATTTATGGATGGATTTGGACAGATATACATAGACAGACAGATAGATTGAATTAATTCCATTTTTTAAATTATTTTTATTGATTAGACTGTAAATAAAAGTCCAATTTTATCAATATGAGCTTTTTTTTCTTTTCTCTGGAACAATGGCCAAATTTAACATGGCGTACAGTGTGTGTGTGGGGGGGGGGTACATGGGTGCTTGTGTGCGTGCATGTGTGTGTGGTTTGTTTTCACAATCGTTTGCGTGCTCAAAAAATGTGAATCACAAAATGTTTTCATTCAATGAGTTAAATAAAATAAATAAATATATTCTGATCTGAACCAGCCTTTTATTTAGATTCAAAAATAAAAATCTGTATTCAGATCAGCCTTGCTTTTATATTTATTGAGGGCCACTGTGTTGTGTGGTTATCAAGCTGATAGCAGCCTAAGGAAGCAGTGAGGTAATGGTTCTGCAGAACATAATGTTATCCAATTGGGCAGGGCAGAAGATAGAGCTAATTGTGAACTCAAAAGCCTCTTTGTGTGACCTAAAATTCACGCAAGACCATCGCTATAAGGAAAAAGGTTGTGTAATCTTACCGATGTTTACCAAAGCCTCACGAGGCTTCGTGTTCTTAAAAATAGCTGTCTTGAGATGAAAAGAGGGGTCACAGAACCTCAAAAGGCTTGGTATGATTTGACCATATTTGTCTATCTCTCCTCGTGGCGGACACAATCCCCTCTTGGCTTGGTCCAGTGAACCTGGGCCTAACAGGGCAGATTTCCTTGCATATCTGCTTAGTGGAGAAGACAGCTAAGTCAGCCATAAGTGACGATGGATTATAGCCTGTGCATTAAATTTGTAAAATGCCAGCTGTTGGTGAGCCTCACGTGTTATACACAGTACTGTGATGGTCTTACTCAAACTCTGAAGCGACAAACTTTGTATGATGTGCCATTCCATGTATCTGTCACTGATGTTCACATAGAGAATATCCTTAGCAATGTAAATGGCTATGTATTTACATAAATAAAACAATGCGTATTTTTTATCTTTTGCATCATATTTAATCACATTTCATCATATTTGCATCATTTTTGTTATAAAATTAATTTTCAGTAACTAAAGGGTTGCAAATTCAAATATTAGTTTGGATGCTTTCCAAAAGTATTGTCTCATTTTTAGTTGACTTGCATTAGAACTGTTCTTGCATATTCTTGTTTTTGCATATCCAATTCGTGAACAGATTTTTTTTTTTCTTTTTAGGACAATAGGGGGGACTGGATTATAGGTAGCACCATCAATATATTATTCAAATTGGTATTCTTATTGGTAATTCCATTGTTTGTTTTCATGTTGATGTTATAGCAATCCAGAAAGTGTTAAACTCCAGCAAGTGTTATCCTACAGCAAGTGTTAAACTCCAACAAGTGTTAATCAACTCCAGCAAATGTTAAACTCCAGAAAGTGTTTAACACCAGCGAGTATTAAGCCCCAACAAGCGTTAAACTCCAACAAATGTTAAATAACTCCAGCAAATGTTAAACTTCAGCAAGTGTTAAACTTTGGCAAGAGTTAAACAACAAAAAGCATGTGTTAAAGTCCAACATGTGTTAAAATATGTCAAGTGTTAGTTAATTTTGTCAATTCTGTTTTGTCAATATTTGTCAAAATTTTGTTGCCACAAAAACAGTAGTTTGACATTTCTGCGCTTCTAAATGAACAGAGAAGTGGATCAAAAAGAGTTTGCTGAAAAAAAATAAATGCCATATTTTCCCTTCAACAATTATCCCACAAAGATTCTCTCACAGCCCTTTAGCCCTGAAGCTTGTTCAATCATGAAATGCAATGCTTTGCATATTTTGTTTAGATAAAGTGCTGAATTTAATGTTAATTATAGTGTTTTAAAAGAGTATAAAGCAATATATAATTATATTGTTTTAAAGTTAAAAGTAATATAAAAAGAAAAATGAAGTCCCCACTGTGGGATAGTTCATTTCAAGTAAAAACCAAAAAAGTCTGTGTAAACAATGTAAAAGAGAGTTGTGATTTTTTTGAGCCAAATTTATTTTGGATTTCTTTGTTCGCCGGCTGGTTTGTAAATTAACTGTAGTGGATGAATCTTACGTCTTTCAATGTGTTTTATTAACCAGTGCCCAACCAACTCCAGAGAGCGGAGGCGTCATTTATCATCGGATAAGGGTCAGCATAGAGGTGCGAGCGGGACTCTAAAGAGCCAAAGCTAACAGATTACGCAATGTGTTTTAATGATGTCTGGCAAATTGGCCAGATACAGTGACGTGTTGCGAGAGAGCAAAATACTGCTGTTGAGAAATGGTTCGCACTTGAGAATGACGTCTAGAGCGCTGAACTACTTACTTCTATTGTGTACATATTTCTGAACTCTTACAGACTAAACCAGTGAAGAAAAACATCTCCGATCTTGATGTCAGTGTCTGTTCTTTTACAAATTCAAAGCCTTTTTTGGTCTTGTGATGTTTGCTCTATCACCTCTGTGCATCTAGGTCACAGTCTCCGTGCTGGAGACCAAAAACAGGTCCAAACACAACAGCGAAAAACCCATGAACCAGAACACGCCATGTGTATCTGATCAAATCCGCCTGCTTTGAGTTTTCAAATCTCTTGTGGTCTCTTCAGGCAGTGGAGATTGGTTTTTCCTCATAACTCAGATTTTGAGAGCCTTGCAGATACCGTCGATCAGGAGATAGTGGTCTCTGCTGACGATGCTTCTTTTACCTTGAAAAGCAGATGTTTTTATTTGCAAAAGAGGTCTGCAGACTCTATTGAACCCTGTGCAAAGGTTTCTCGGCAATAAGTCAATGTGAGTTACCGACAAACTTCGCTTTTTCCTTTTGTTCTAGATGGGATGTATAAAATGCACAGCTCAGTGCCGATATCCCAGCTGTGTAAGTTCTGTGATATGGAGGCGTCAACCTGCAACGGCACCGGAACCTGCGAGGCCAACTGCAGCATCACGTCCATCTGTGAAAAGCACGATGAAGTCTGCGTGGCTATATGGTACGTCCCTGATGAAGCTGAGATTGGCCATGAATGATCCAGAAGATGTTCTGGATGCTTAATAATTTTTCACGCAGCATCAAATATCAACAGAATGCTATAGTCAGAGTGATAATTATCTATATTAGGTATGAGCAGGATTGAAACTGTAAGTGACTATTTTAAATAGTCCTGCATACTGTTCAAAACGTCTTTTTATGTCAACAGTTTGAAAATTTTGTAAATGATGCTTCGGTTGGTGAACACAATTAGTGAATGGACATAAGTCGTGCTCTCTCAGGATGGGACATTTGGATATGTAGTTTTTATAGTTTTTCTTTATTCCGATCTTTGCGTCCTTTTCCATGAATTCTATCAATTTGGTCATTTCGTTCATAAACTTCAAAAATAGCATCACACAGCGCTGAAGGAACTTTTTAAAAACGAGAACAGCATTGAATAGTTGAATCGTTGGGTTTTTTCACTTTGTTTACACAAGAGTTTTAAATATTAAACAATAAATGGTGAAATGAATGAAAAGAGTCTCTTAAATGGAAACATTCTGCTTTCTCATTAAGCTTCCTCATCCCGGCGTTGCTTCTCAGCACAGTTATTAATGTCAGAAAATGCAATGGATTTGTTAGGAAGAAAATAATGATTCTTTTCGTCTAGGGAAGAGCTTTACCGATGATCCTTCTGTGCATTTTTCTCAGAGTTTTTAATGTTAGACGTTTGCTGGCTTCATACAATGAAAAAGGAAAAAAAGTACAAATGCATATAACATAAAAAAAAAACTGAACTGAGAATCGGAGAAAAAAATACCCCAGTAAATCCTTAGACAATTTTATAATTTTATAATTTCTAAAAAAATTGGTGACTTTTATTCATAAAGAAAAATACCAAGTCGATGTATTTTTAAAATGTTTATATTTACTGATTTACTCCAGGAGGAATGGCAGTGACAACATCACCGTGGAGACGTTGTGCCACAGTCCCTCTTTGCCCCTTTACGGCATCTTGCTGGAGGATTACAACAACACCAAGTGTGAGATGAAAAAGAAGAAGTCAGACCATGGGCTGTTCTACATCTGCTCCTGTAACGCTGAAGAGTGCAACGAGAAACTGACCTTCACTCAACGTGAGTGTCCTCCTCTTTCACATTTTGATTTATTTGTCCTGTCCAAGTACTCATGCTACTGTTCACATTTTACTCTAATCTCAGCCAGTGCTACCAGGTAAAGAAGCTGTCCTTTAAAATTCTTCTAGTCAATCTCAACACAGCATTTTATGCCCCACTCACTTAGAATGGTGTCAAAACACAGAACAAAAAACTTTGAATTGTAAGTGAATTTTCTATTAGCAAATTCAAAGCTCAGGTCTTCTGAAACCAAATATTTAAATATTTGATATTTTACTACTTTTTTTTTTTTTTAATTAAATTTTTTTTGAAAGCTGCATTTTTAATATATATTTATTTATTGACGTTTCTGGAATTTTTGTCACGTGGTATGCCACATTTACATTTTGTGAAGACGTGCAGGGGCAAAGCTGTAGACAGGGTAACTGCTGCGTAAAATCTTTTGAGATTTGTCCTACATCTCACCTTTCTGTGGTTTAGATCTCATCTGAGATTTGTGAAAACTGTGGGCTCATTTTAATTGTAAGCTGTTGAAGAGTCGGTCAGGGCTGCAGAAAGCTTCTTGACAGATAACACTCAACACTAGGGAAGTATCCCATGTTAGGTCAGTAAAATTGAAAAAATGAAAAAATTTTGACTTCTAAGTAATGATTATTTTTATCGATCGAAGGATTTCACTCAATAAAATATATAGCGAACGGAATAGAAGGGAAAAAGTGTGTCACATGCAGCCACATCTCTGGTTTGGAAACATTTGAAATGTCTGTTGTGCAGAGGAGGGAAATCCGCCTACTGTATATGTACGTGTGTGTGTACTTATGTACATGGCCACCTTTTAGGTACACTAGTCCAACAGCTACTCAATACACATTTCTTAACCAATCACATGACAGCAACTCAATGCATTTTGGCACAATCTGCTGCAGTTCAAATCAAGCATTAGAATGAGGAAGAGTGGTGATTTATGTGACTTTGGATTTTGGTTGTTGGTGTCAGATTATTTCAAAAATTGCTGATCTACTGGGATATTTACCCACAACAATCTCTAGGGATTACAGAGAAAGGCCCAACAAATTGACAATATCCAGTTAGTGGCAGTTCTGTGGTACAAATGCCTTGTTATTGTCAGTGATGACCAGGCTAGTTCATGCTTATAGAAAAGCAACAGTAACTCAAAACCGAGAAAGAAGAGCATCTCTGAACACACAACACGTCAAACCTTGAGGCGAATGGGCTGCAGCAGCAGAAGACCACACCCGGTGCCCCCCCGTGTCTGCTAGGAACAGCAAACTGAGGCTGCAATTCATACAAGCTCAATAAAATTGGACAATTGAAGATTGATTTGAATTATGCTGTGTTGTCAATATGGTCAAGCAAAAGAGTGTCCAATAGGTACTAGTACGGTTTATTCAGCTTTTCCTGTTAATCCCATAAATCTCAGTTTTTGGTATTCAACTAAAGTCATTTTGCCATAAGCCTCAGCCGGTTGAAAAGCCAGTTTTAGAAGATTGAAATGTCAAACATCACTAGTTTGTGGTGCATTTAGGATGTTGGGAAATGGCGTGTTAAATTCTAAAAGCATGCAGTATGACATGTTCTGGAGCAGCTGCAATGTTGCTAGCCGAGCTGCTCCGTTTCAGGCAAACCTTCTACTGGCTTCAGTTGTGTGAATGACTGAGGATCTCAGACGTCTGAGATGTGGTTTCCTGTCTGTGTAACTTGACGCAGGGACATCTCGGCCACATGGCAAAGCAGCTGCGTGCACTATTGCGGACTCCGAAACCATGCATTTCTCATACGTATGTTTTTTTTTTAACAATTTATGTTTTCAGAAGCCCTAGAAAAAATGTCTGCGCCATAATACTGTCCTTGTGATTTGGACTATTATTGAAATTGCATTGAAATCCTAAAAATCTGCTGTGCCATACAGGCCAAAGAATACGCTAAGTGAATTTTTGCAGGCTGCGTTAAAGACAGTTGAATACCGATGCGACTGATGTTAAACAGTGGATACTCAGCACAGGAAGATGACTTGTGTTTGATGCCCGTAGTGTTGACAGTGGAGGGAGGCTGTAATTCCATCCGGTGGAGGAGGCCTCATTCTGTGCCCGAGTGGGGAAATATTGCAGGAAGTCCATGTTTACTTTTTGGAAGAGTTCCACACCACGTTTCTCAAGAAATGCCTGGCATTGTTTTCCTGGACCATAACATTTTTATGACATTAACTGTGGCTGAGTGCCTGCACGTTCGCAGAGATAAGCTCCTTGTTCAACATCCAACCAGAAACGCCGTTGTTTCATTTGGTGGACACTCGTACGCAGAGATCCGTCGCGCTCCAATTGTGTACATTTCTCACTGAATTAAATAAACGTGGTGACGCTCACAGGTTTTAAGGTCTCGGTGNTGCAGTCCAAAACATGTTGGGAAATAAATAGTCAATGTAGCAGAAAAGTGTATGTATATTGTATAAATACTATAAATACTAGGTTTCTTTTATATCACAAAAAAATAACTTTTTATTTTGTTTTTTTGTCCAGCTATTCCTCACGATTCCAACCAAATGGTTCAGGTGATTCTGGTGAGTCTCCTGCCCCTCCTGGTTCTGGCCCTGGTGGTCATTTCATTCTTCTACTGGTATCGTTTATACCGCCGCCGCAAACTTGAAGAATGGGACACGAAGAAGCCTTCTAAACGCAAAGGCCCTCTGGACTGTAGCGACGTTTGTGCCATCATGATGGACGACGACCGCTCCGACAGCAGCTCAACGCATGCCAACAATCTGAACCACAACACCGAACCTTTGCCAATCGAGCTTGACCTTCAAGTCGGCAAGGGACGGTTTGCCGAAGTGTACAAAGCCAAGCTGAGGCAGAGTCCGTCTGAGCAGTTTGAGACGGTGGCGGTCAAGATCTTCCCTTTCGAAGAGTACGCATCGTGGAAAAACGAAAAGGACGTTTTCTCTGACATCGATCTGAAGCATGAGAACATCCTCCACTTCCTGACAGCCGAGGAGAGGAAGGTGCAGAAGCAGTACTGGCTCATAACCGCCTTTCATCCACGTGGGAACCTGCAGGAGTATCTGACTCACCACCTGATCAGCTGGGAAGACCTGCGACTGCTCGGGAGTTCGCTGGCGCGGGGCGTGGCTCATTTGCATAGCCATCATACCACCTGTGGAAGGCCCAAGGTGCCCATCGTTCATCGAGATCTGAAGAGCTCCAACATCCTGGTGAAGAATGACCTGACGTGTTGCCTTTGTGATTTCGGCCTGGCTCTCCGGCTGGACAACTCCCTGTCGGTGGACGACTTAGCCAACAGTGGACAGGTGAAATCATGCATACACATTCTATATCACACGATTATCGAACGCATATTCACAAACTAAGAACGCAAACTATAAGAATAACATTCATAAAATTGCAGTGCTGGTTGAGTCTTGTCTTAACATGCAGGCTTGTCTTGGGCTTGTGTGCGCTTCAAATGCTTAGTTTATATGCTAAAGTGGGGACCTGTGGTCACTTGTGGGGACATTTGGCTGGTCTCTACAACTTTGAAGGCCAGTTTGAGGGTCAAGCTGGGACGTTAGGGATGAAGTTATAATTGAGTTTTGGTTAAAGTTAGAGAGTGTGTGTGTGGGAAGGGTGTTTTGATGGTTGGGGTGGGGATACACTACTAGTGTGTTTGTGTGCGCGTGACCTTTGTTCAGACTGGCTCGGATATTTATGATTCATCGGCTGAAAACGCAAAGATGCTGTGTGAATCAGTAACAAACCAAGTAGAGATCACTTGACTCCATCCGGCAACGCATCTGTTTTTTTTGGTAAATCAACACTGGGATTATATGAGACGGCGACCGGAACGTAAACGAGAGTCTATCTTATGTTTTAATGTATGTAAACAACCTGCTTATGATCTGCTGTTTCACAGCAACAGAAGTGTAATTTAGTAATCTGTAAACAACAATACTGCAATATTT
>SOMO01000021.1:469086-495927 GCA_028128575.1 Paedocypris carbunculus | reverse complement strand
CTTCTTGTATTGCGGAAATTTGTTTTCATGCTTGTCCTTGGAACGTAACTAGCGCAATATTTGATGCTCCACTGTATTACAAACAAGATGTGATATGAGTGATGATGATGAGGAAGACCATGCCTCTGTTTTTAAAAAGGTTGTAAAATGAATTGTCACTGAATGTTCTAGAAATGACTTCAGCATTTACACATTTTTTCTTTTTTTCAAACACCTCTGATTTTGAAGGATGCCGAAGCGTGAAATAAGACCTCAAGGTGAAGCTGCTATCAACAGCTTTTACTGAGACAGCATGAAGTGTTTGCTTTCTGTCAAAATGACACTCTTCTGGTGTTAAGAAGAAATATGACAAGAATAAATAATCAAAACATGAATGCAGAAGGTATGTGACAGTTATTGTTATTGCACATTACATCATGAAGGCTTAATGGAGGTTTGAGCTTTCAGTTATATGCATATTCAATTCAAGCATGCAAAATGATAATATTGAATATTTCACGTTAAGTTGTACTACATTTTGCTTGTACTTTTTATTACATAATTTGCAAATCTTCGTCAAAGTTGTTTATTGCTAACAATGACATGTATTACGAAATCTAGATACATTTTCATTGCTGTTTATTTTCAAGATTTTTCGTTCATGCATTACATTTGTTAATAAAATGTTCATTTTATATGCAGAACTCACAATTAAAAAATTGTGAAAGAAGACAACAAACAATTACAACTTGCATCTGCAGCCAATTTCTGCTGTAAAGTAAAAAGAATTGCCAAGCAAATTATTCTATATTATTCCAGGATCCAGTAGCCGGCTGTTGGAGGTGAAAACTCACTGATTAAATAATTCGTCTCTTACTTTTTCAAACAAGGTCTTAATTTGGTGTAAAGTGCTTTTGTAAAATTGGATTAGTTGAAAACAATGGCACAGTCTCAGATTATTAAATGAATTCATCCTTATTTCTTCTGCAAGAGATTATTCTAAGGTTGCCGAACACCTGATGCTCTGTGTTTCTTGTTTATTGCACATCAATAAATATTCAAAAGCTCAAGACCCATTACGTAAATATCATCTTCAAATAGCAGAGTTTATTGCTTTGTTTATTGGGTCAAGTGTGGCTATAATATAAAATAAAATTGTAATCAATCATCAATTTTATTCGGTTTTGTCGCCTAGGTGTCCTTTAATTTTACAAGTTCTACTTTGTCACCTACTCAAATATTTTTAGACAGTGCAAGGAAGTCAAGCCTGTAAAAAACGTTCCAACTACACAGAAACGCCTGAGCGATCTTGGATCCTTCTTGCAATGAGGCAGTGGTGATTTTATATTATTGTTTTAGCTAAATCGAGTTCATGTTTTGGAGGATACGTATATATAGATTGTCAGAATCCAAATGCTGTTTCTCTTTGTGGGCAGAGAGAACAGGTTTTCTGTCAAATGTCATCATATGTTGGTCTCGCCACAGTTTTCTCTGTTTTCTTTGTGCCTGATTAATTTTCCAATTATTAGTTCATTTTTTCCACTTGTGCTGCCATAAGCTTCAGTTTAAACCATTCAGTTCCTTTGTCGTGTGTCAGTCATCACTTTTGCTGTTCTCATGTCTGTTGAAGCTAAGCTACGCTAAGCTAAGTTCTCGCAAAGCTAATGTCTAAATTTGTTGGTATTATTCCTGTCTTAGTGTTGATTAATCATACCTTGTCTTATTTTATTTAAGTTTTTTTTTTTATTATTCATTTTGGGTCCTTATTGTGTGGCAATTTTTTTTATATTTGTATGGTTATGGAGTTTTATGGAAGCTATATTTTATTTATTATGTTAGTTTGCTCGTTTTGGCAGTGCTGGTTTTATTTTTGCAAAATAGAAGTCATAATTAGTAATTGGATTTGTCGACCTTGGATGTTGTGCCATAGATCGCATGTCATTTCATAAATCTTTCTTAACGCTGGACTGAAGTTATGTAATAGACAAACTCTCACTGAAATGATTCCGTAAGCCTTTAAAAAGTATTTTATGTTATTCATATCTTTATGCTGCTAATGTCTGCACCACTATATCATATCTCATTTTTAACAACCAAAAAGACTGACTCTGCAAGCTTACAAAAATTACATTTAACTTTTTTTTATTTACATCTAACCATTTTTCTACAGCTGCTACTTTACAGTTTTTAATTGTTACAACAAAAAGGACTTTAATGTATTTAATATCTTGATATGAACAGCATCCAATCAGTATTCTACAATAATTTCACCTTTTTAAACCATTTTCACTGTCTATGGCAGTGTCTTTAAATTTTAATTCATTACACTTACTGAATTATTTTATTGATAAGATTCTCCTGTAAACCTAGTTATGATTTAGTGTCCGTACAGAAGAGGAACAATGAGTAAATGATTGATCTTTCTACGAGAGTCCCTGGAGAAATTCATTCATTGTTCCCGGAGATGTGTTCACATTCACACAAGAATAAAAAATATCTGAAGTGTTTAAGCATACAAGTCAAGTCAAGCACAATCTCTGACTTTTTCTCAATTTCTTTATTTAATCTATCAACTATCATCTTTTCAACGACAAATGTACAAATTGCAAGTACAAAGCATCTTCTACTAAGCCGGAAAAGAAGTTCAGAGTTACTAGGAGTGTTTTTGGTGCTGTACAATTGGAATTCTAAAGTCTTTATGCTCCAAGTAATTGAATAAAAAGTCATGTGGGTTTAAACATAATACAGTGACCAACCAAACAACACAGATCATTGCTGAAGTTTTTCAAAGAATTAACATATTTACATCCTACACAATTAAATTAAAATGCACTGTTAACGAAATTTACATAATTACAAATATAAACATCCAAGATTGAGGACTGTGATTTTTTTTACTTCTCTATAAGAAATGTTATTTTGTTACGCAAGAGTGTCACTATAAGCATAATAATAAAATTGACATGTGGGAGTGAGTCGTGACTTAAAATTTTGAAGTGTTTAGGTTTTGCATGTGCACTACACTCTTAAAATCCAAAAGCAGACATGTGATGGCTGGAAAGGGGCTTTTAGTGGGCTAATTTTAAATTCCTCTTGAAAAAAGGCCAGAGTGACATCTAGCTCTTATATTTCTGTCTCTACACTGTATGTAATCACACACTGTCCTTTGAGCGGATCTTATATTATTGGGGCTTGGCAGTGGCGCATCCTACTGTGTGAAAGAACTAAAGAATTCACCCTGATCTCACACACTCAATCGCCTTCAGGTCAATAACTTCACCTAGTCATGTTCACTCAACCATCCGCTTGTCTTTTTATCTTTAACCGTGAACAATAGACTAGGCCTGGACTGAGTTCAGCTTCTGCAGTCTTCAGTCTTTGCACAATCCTACATTTATAAACTGAAAATTAAACAGTTTTATTTTTTCAGTTGTTGGAAACGCTTTGTCCTTAGTCAGACACTCTGGAAAAATCTAAGCACTAGCTAGTGTTCCCTTACAAGCCAGCGAAGACTCCTTAAACAAGATTCTTTTTTTTCCTGGTAGGAGCTCCACAGCCGCCCCGTGGATGTCATCCAGCTCTGTGGTGTAATGATCTGGGCTTTCTCCATTGGAACTCTCCTTGATGACGCTGTAGGTGAGTGCCACACTGTACGTCGGGGGCTTTTCGGAGCGTTGGGCTCTGCAGTGGCACAGTTTGTGAAAGGCGGCGCGAAACTTCTGGGACATGGCATTGTAGATGATGGGGTTGATGGCGCTGTTCATGTAAATGCACAGACGGCAGAAAAGAAGGAACCAGGTGTCCAGATAGGCTTCTTTGAGGAAAGAGTTGACCACCACTAGAGTCCGATAGGGCATCCAAAGCAGAGCAAAGAGAATCACCACCACTGCCAACATCTTGGTCACCTACAAAGAACAGAAAAGTTCTCTGAAATTCTGCTTAGTTTTATGATGATAACCTTTGTGATGTCTGGTAAGGGTGTTTTGCCAGACAGAAAATACGCTTTATCATTCAATCTTGACCTTTGGCAACTGTATAAATCTGACTTCAATGGAGCATTGTTTGAGGGATTATTCACAGATGTGTTAGCAAATCACAATGACACGGGTTCTTCATGGTGGAGGGAGCTACACACACACTGTTCACGCTGGTTTTATAAAGGTCATGAAACGGCGCTTCTCTCCACACCACGCTGGTCAGCCAGGCATTCAGAGAAGCCCAGAGCAACAGAAAGCAGCAAGTGTAATCAGTTGCTGTTTATCAGATGGTGTCTGGTTTCACCGTGCGTTCTGACATTTACCTGCTCAAGGGCCTGTGAGCTATCGCAACACATCACCTTTTCAAATAATGTGCAGGTCCCCGGGCTCTGCAGCTCCAGTAACTTCTATCTAATCATTAGCATCGCACAATTAGAAGCTTCATCAATCAATGAGATTTTGAAAAAGGTAAACCATATTTGTGTGTGTTTTTCATTAGATTCTTGGCTGTGCTTGGCACACCAGTTTACAAATAAACAGATCAATTGGAGTTTTGCACGATGGAACTAACAGTTATGTGTATATCGTTATTTAAAAATATGAGTAAAAATAACACCTAAAACACTTTCCACGCTTTGCATTGCGTGCGCGCGCACGCTTGTCCACGTGTTCGCGCTAGTGTCCGTGTGCGCGCGCGTGTGCGTGCGTAAACTACCAATAATTTTACGGATTCTCACGTTGTTAAGCAATGGCTATGCACGCGCAATACAAATGAACTACAGAGTATTGTTTTTATAAAAAGCAAATCTCTTGCACTTTACCTGCCTCCGAGATGCTGCAGTCGTGCTGCCGGAGGAATTCTTCAAGCTCATTGACTTATTCCACACGCACGAGTCCTTTTTCAAACTTCTTCCACTTTCCTTGGGATCCGACGGCAGCGGGTTTAGGAAGAGGATTCTCGCTATCAGTCCGTATAAAACTGTGGCCAGCAGCAACGGGATCACGTAGAACACCGCAAAGTCTGTGAAATAAATGGGCAGGTAGAGGTTCCTGGACACCTTGTAGGCGCAGGTCATCTGGATGACGTTGTCGTAAATGACCTCTTTAGTGTCGGAAAGATAAAACCACATAACGCAATAGAGGGACGTGAGAACCCAAACCACAACGATGATCTTTTTGGCCCGGGAGAGAGTGCAGAGAAACTGTGCTTTTATCGGATGGCAGATCGCGATGTAGCGCTCGATAGTAAACGCTGTGATGGAGCACGAGGACGCGTTGATGCCCAAGTACTGGAAATAAGTTATGGACAGACACCCGGCGTATCCGTACACCCACTGTCCGAACAGACTCTCGGTGATGTTGGGCAGCCCGGCTGCCGTCAGGACCATCAGATCGGCCACGGCCAGACTCACCAAATAGCAGTTGGTCGGGGTGCGCATGTGTTTGGTGGTCAAGACCACCAAGATGACCATCACATTGCCAATAATTCCAATTCCGCAAATGAGAATCACTAAGAAAACACTGACCACCTTGTATTCTAAACTGTAGTCGGTCCATGTAGGAAGAGTCTCGTTGTCCAGTTGTGGAAAAGTGGCGTTCTCCATTCTCCACCGCTTCTTCTTTCTTTCACGCGCTTCCAAAGTGGACTTCAGCTCAGCAGAGCGCGCGCCAAAAGTTCATGATTCAACAGTCGATGAAATAAAACCAACATCGGAAATGATAATTCTGTTCAGTTTGAGCTGATTTTGGAAGAAAGCCTTGGTTAAAACCTGTTACTGCCGTTGGAACTAGAAAGCAAAATTCTGATATTGGTGCAAAGCCAACAATGTGTCCGTGGAAATTTGCGTGATGGAATAAAATTCCTCTCTCCGCGCGCCGAACCGCAGAGAACCGACAGAGGTGCTGCACCGCCCAAAGCTGATCAGGCTGGTGGTCTGAAGCCCCCCGTCACCCCAGTGTGAGTCCGTGGACGTCAGCGAGGGCAGGTTGTTTGGTGCGTAATTCCAAAAGCAGGAGAACCAATGTGCCCAGCTTTTAAAAAAAATCAATTACCTTTCTCAGCTAAAACTAAATGGTCTTTTTGAGATCTCACATCCACTGCCAGAATTTGTCTTGTTTTTATGTTGGTAGATTTGAGTGCTTGTTTGATTAAAAGTCTTATTTCGCCCGGAGAACGTTCCCACCAAGAGGAGAGGAGAGCCATTACACTTCATAATGGCTCTTTAAGCGTTTTAGGTCTTTCGACTGCCTCTATATTTTGAAACAGAAAACTGAATTAAATGACTAATTAAAAACCAAACAATGTAAAATTAAATATTTTGGCTTCAGTTTTTAATTCGCGTGTTTTGTTAGACCCGCAGCTAATCTCGAGCTTTTCATAATTAATGAGGAAGAAAGTAAATGTCGTTTAATGTTTATTTTGTTTGGTTTCTCTTTGTCAAAAAAGGACGAGTGGGCACATCCAGGCACAGAGCTTAATGAACAGAGTCTGAAATGTCTCTTACATCCTGAACTCTCATTCGTTTATGCATAAATATAAGAAGAATAAGGAAAGATGAATGACATCAGCATTAATAAAAGAAAATGGGATTTTTTTTTTCTGGTGATGGCATTGATTCATTTCGGAATTAGAAACATTAACAAAATGGTTGGAGAAGGTCAGATTGTTTTGTACAGTTTATGGCTCAGTGTAATTTCATGGCCAGAAAAACACTCTTTATTATGAAGAATCTTTTTAAGTGTTTTGTTTATGTCTAGTAAGGATCTTGGGTAAACGCAGCTTTTACTTTTTATATGTGAAAATTACACATTTTCCAGGTACAGAACTACATTTAATATCAATTGGGTATGTATTGGGAAATCGTTATTTACTTTGGTTACAAGTCTTGTAAAACCGACCGTTTTACTTGTACTGTTGCTGCCACCTGGTGGAAAAATGAAATCCGATCATTTTTAAACAATAATTAGTAGAAATATAGATCTACCGTATTTATGATTTATTAAAATAATGTAATAGTAGTATGTAGAGTACTATACCATTAGTCATGCAATCATATAGGATTAAGACAAACACTCGTATACAAACAGTCATATGACTCATTCCTTTTGATTTTAGAAATACATAATTATTCATATCAGAATCTGTTCGAATGCCAGCAGACCACTCAAAACTTGGCAGTCAACATCCCAGAGACTAATTTACATTTCTGGCTCAGAATATTAATTTTTCTAATGATAAAAGCCAATATTAGCATCACACATTGTGTCCCTTTAAGCTTAATGAGCTCAAACAGTGGTTAACGGCTTTCTGTGGATCACATTTGTCAGTGTGTTTCAGAGTGAATGTGATCAGTTGTGCATCTAATTCAGTTTCTTTATCAAATCAAACGTTCTCTGATGCATTAGCCGGACGGTTCGGTAAAAACCCAGTGTAGCTCTGAATTTCATTTTGAATGGTCTTTCAAATTCACCAGTAATTACAATTGCAATCAATTTCATTTTGGCCACACGAAGACGTTCTCATTCACACGCGGCAATTTTTCTAGACATCAAATCTCTGGTTTGTGGACTGAAAAAAAGAAACTGAAGACCCAGCTACAAAAAAGCAAATTTCCTTTGGGATCTAGAAAAGTACAGTAATTTGAATCTGGAATCAAAATTCTAGAACAACAGGCAGTCTGTTTTCAGGACCGCGGACAGCACCTCTATAAACGTCCCACATATTCTGACTGTAATTATACAATAATAATTCTGCATTTTGCAATAGTTTTATTTTTAAGCAACTTAAGATAATTTGCATCAGTTTTCCCTGGAAATCATGCCCCAATCAAGGAAGCTTGTCAATCTGACCGTAGACTAATATCTAATATCTAATAAACCATGACATTTGTTTGTTGTATTAAACATCTTTTAAACATCCGATTTTGTCCTTTTCATGAAACCTGGCTCAGCAGGCATCATGTAACGTAAATCTCACGGGCTTGCAGTGAAATATTATCCATGTTGCCTTTTTGGGCTCACGTCCTGCTGAAAATAGTCCAGTGGCACTGCAAAATGCAAATGTTCATAAATCCTCCAGTGACAGCTGGAAATCCATGACTGTGCACATCCAACTCCCTGAAGTGAACCTTCACCTGAACATTCATCTCACTAAAGCTTAATCTCTGCAGATTCATCTTCTCCAGCTTCTGAACAATCGAGTCCACGGTTCCATAATTTATTTCATAAGTTTTCTCCAACAGTCCCAAAACATGTATTCAGATGAGTCTGGAAAATTGTCAATATTGCCATTTACAAACTCACATTAATCACATAATTCGGGTGTGAGTGAGAGTGTAAGTGTGTGTGTCTGTGTTCCCCACTTTGCATTTAGCTGTCCAACATATCAGGGTGTGCGTCCTTGCCTTCAGACCCAGAGCTGTTGGGATTGGCTCTAGCTGCCTTGATCCAGAAATTGAAAGTGTTTCAAAACAAGATGTTCATTGTTTCTTCCATGAATTTATATGAGTTTCTTCAGTGTGTGTGTGTGTGTGTGTGTGTGTGTGTGTGTGGATATGGATATATGGATTCGATACAATGGATATATGGAAACTTGTTTTGTGTATTTATAGATACTTGGCTTTGTGGTTAAAAAAATAATAATAAAAAAGATTATCTAGAACTTGCACAAACTGACCAGTAATCTTCCAAGCTTCGACGAGCACAGAGCAGATGGCGTGGGATGGGTGTGGTTTAGCACCGCGTCGGTTCCTGGACAGTGTTCGAATGTCCTGTCTGCTTCGCAATTCTTCAACGGTCAGAAGACAAAAGTGTTATTTTAAATCACGCACGATATGATGTCAAAAATGCGCCCTGTAGAATTCTGTGCGCTGGCTCACTTAACATACTATGGCAAAGACGGGATAATAATTATTCATTAGCCGCGCTTCGTGTTTGGAACGCCAGTTTTTGACGTCACAAGAAATTCTGCCCATCTCAACAAGTACTGGTCGCGATTGGATGCTTTCATAGTAAACGTCGTTGGAATAAAATTAATTATTCATAATGTATATTTTTATTACAAGGTTACCAGACCGCATCGGTAGGGAACAATGAATATTCATAAGCTACACCGTTGTCGTAGTAGGTTTCAGAATGTTTCTTCCAGCAGCTCAGTTCAGCTTTTATACGAAGCGTGGGAGGAAGAAAACGGTCGGTAATCTGCAGCCGTGAGGCCGACATGTCCGTCCAGCGTGAAGGCATTAAACAAGAACGACTGTTTATTTCTGGCTTTACGTTTTCTGGGAAGCTAAGACCGCACTGTTTAGGTCGCGTTTCTGCGGGACATTTCTGCGACTTACTGGCGAGTGCAGCGATGCAGCGTGATGGACAGGTGCCAAACTATATTTTTATCTTGCACGAAAATGTATTGCGTGTTCACAGATCACAATTCTCGCATCACTGTTTTTTTTTCCAAAAATCGGATGATAATACGAATTATTGATTAAATCTGAAAACTTTCATTATAAACAACTTTTGATACATAGCAATATTCAGTCCCTTTATGTATTTACCGGCAAATGTTTGAAAGCCGCTGCGTTTGTTTTACAGTGTAAGATTCTTTCTTTGTTTAGCCGTACTTTTTAAAGGTTCTTATAGATTATCTTGGTTTATACGGATTGCTTTGCTAATTGGATGCTGAAGCAGTGCGGCTAATCGGTAACTGTAATCGTCTTTCATTATAGAGGCAAAGGATTTCATTCCAATAAAACCATTAAGTGTGTCTTTGGCGGAGTGCAGTGTAAATAAAGAGCAGAAAACTAAATGCAAGAGCCCGTGACGTCATCAAGAAGCACATGTTGTAGTAAAGGCCTGTACTGACCCACTAAAGATCACAGCATCATGTTTGCAACGAACATGTTTTGATTTATCGAATATTAGATAGTTACTCTGGTTTTTCAAAAAAAATAGATTTTGAACATCTATCATAGGCATCAACCTGAATATTCAAAGTTGTTTGAATATTACACTCAAATATACACACATCACATTTCAAATAGATCCATTTGACAATGCCCTCACTCACTTCTCACTCGCTGGTTGTTATTTGTGAGATTAGGGCTGGAGTGGCTGACTTGGAAAATCGAAGTGACCATCGCCAGTGGATCTGATGGCCTCAGTGGAGTTACTTTACATCGATGGCAGAGGGGGCAAACCAGATCGCCCAGGAGCCCCAGACTGGTCTCCGAGTTCTCTTTATGTCCACAGACTGAGCAGCTCAGTGACGGAAGCGTCCCCCCCCTTCAAGGCGCCTGCAGGCGAGGGACAGTGTAATTCAGCACCAAGGACAGCTCCCCTCAGAGGACAGCTTGGCCAGCGTTGGCCATCAGACAAGGTCAAAGTCTGCTGCGACGAGGAGCTGGAGACCTCCTTCACTTACATCGATGAAAATGTCAATCTCAGATTGGCCACCCCAGACGCGAGTGAGAAAAGCGCTCGCCACGCGACATCCCACCACGACCAGGAGCTGTCGCTGATGTCCGACTTTGACCTCAGCTCGGAGAGTTCAGGGAGATCCGTGGATTACGGCCTCATAAGCGCCGTCACTTTTCTTATTACTGGAATTACATTGGTGATCATTTCGTACTCTGTTCCCCGTGACGTGCAGGTGAACCCCGACAACGTCTCTGCAAGAGAAATGGAAAGACTGGAGATGGAGAGCGCCCAGATTGGCGCGCACTTGGACAGGTGTGTCATCGCTGGGCTTTGTCTTCTCACACTAGGCGGAGTAGTGCTGTCCACTTTGCTAATGATTTCAATGTGGAAGGGCGAGATGGACCGGAGGAAAGCCTTCGCCTATTCCAAGCGCTCTAGAAAGCTTTACGGTTCCATCCATTTGAAAACCAGATCGAGTCCTGGTCTCTCGTCGCAGCCGCACGGTTTTGTTGAAGAGGAGAATGGCGAATCCATCACTTGACTGTTTTTCCTTCCCTTGGTCATTTATCTGTATTGGACAATACACACTAAGAATAATAAGTACTTTCCGGCATGTGCACTGCTTGTCAGATCAGTGGCGATTGTTTATGACAAATATTTATTTACAAATTATCAGGATCTGGAAATGTAAAGAACGAAACTCTCAGGTTATCCACAAGTCATCTGATAAAAAGTTTTGCTCCATTTTTGAAGAAGCCCAACTATTCCCAACCAAACCGTTCACTAAGGCTGCGTAAATACAAAACGCTTATAGCAAAAAATAAATAAAAAAATTACACACTATTACCCAATGTTTTTTTTTTTTTTTTTTTTTTNTCACTTATTTTTAATAAGTATTTTTTTTGTTTCACTGCTAACTGGCTGCTAAGTTTGTTCTTGGTTTTGCGACCAGAAAAAGCACCTGAATATTAGAAACATCCTCAAAACACACATCTCTTTAGATTAGTTTTTTTTTACAAGTATCACAAAACTTTTGAATTGTATTTATACAAATAAATGAGTGAAGCTCAACTAATTTCCCAATTGTTTTCCTAGTTTCCTGTTTTGCCCAATGATAAACACCAATACAGTGTCAATAATAAAAACGCCCTGTTGTGGACACCTGCAATTTTACTAATTTTTCCCCCTGTAAAGTGACCATCGCTGGTTTGGGGATGGTTGTGGGATTGATCTTAATCAGAAACCTCACCATGCAAAGCAGCAAAAATCCATTAACTGTCACTGATATGTTCCTGCACGGTTTTGTCCTGATGTGTGCAACCGTCAGAAACCCAACACTTTCCCCTGACCACCAAAATATCTCATCAATTTTTAATACAGGAAGCTGCCGTGCAGCGTTTCCTATCGTAACAATAATCTATATGAAGAACAATTTATACATCTATATGAAGTTCAAACCTGTCATCTGTTGTACTGTCTAGAACAAACAACACTTTTTAAAAACACTTTAAGAAATGCTTAATGAGAAATTACTTAATTAAGAAATGAATGAGAAAAAACAGCAGTACAATGTTATTCACTAATGTTGATTCACTAGTTATGACTGTAATGAAGGATTCTCTTTCAACTTTATACTTACAAACATTTTTCATAATTGATTAATTTAAAATACAAGATTATCACAGATCATCATTTAAAGAAAACACCATCCGATTCAAAAAATACATTATTTATTTTTACTGTGTTAATTCATTGTTAAATATTTATTTAAACACAGTTGTAAAGTATCTCGGACAAAACGCAAGACACAATGCAATAAAACCAGACAGCAGAATTGTGACTTTTAACTAACTTTAATCTAACAACATTTGGATGAATTCAAGGTGAACACAAAATAAATCTAAATGCTGTTTACCGTGTTCCTAGAAATCTGTATTATTATTCCTGTGACATCATCAGGACTGAAGAAAACGATGTTGTCGATGATGTGGAATTTCTTCCTCATCCGCCGGCACAGAGATGCTGAAGCTGAGGCTCATGGGAAACATGCTGGAAGATTCCAGTGTAACTGATGTCTTCTGAGAGAGTATTTCTTGTGGGCTTCTGTGTGCTTTGGTTTATTCACATTAGGCTAAATATCTTATTGTAATGAAAATTCAATATTTGAAGCAGAAATGGAATGACTCCATTCAGACGCCTCGGCCCGAAGCATTTGTCATTGTGAGGGAAATATTACAATGGACTCGTCTAACCCAAGACGCCCATCGGCCTGGGTGAGCAATGCTGGTTCTGCCACGAAAGGAAATTTTACATACAGTTTGATGTAAATGCTTTAGACCTTCAAAACATATTTTTTATAGATCAAATAAAGCCAAGAGCTAGCTAAATGTATTACAGATGGAGCTCAGAGTCTGTTGTTAAAATGTATTCCAAGTTGTCTTGCATGATTTTTTAATATTTATGAATTTGTCTTCATGAATTTTCTTCTTTAGCCTCTCTAAGACCTTTGGTTGACTTACTAACTGATGCAAACAAAACTTCCCTTCGAAAGGGCAGAGCTGTCAAATCCATGTCTACTGCTAAATTAAAGATTTAGAGAAGATTTCTTCCATCCATGCTGCAGTCGAGGCCTTTCACAGGTTCTTATTTGTGAAGCTGTGAAGAATGTACTGTTCAGTTCACAACAACATTGAAAGTCACATATAATGCACTTATTTTACTCCATCTATTAAGCTTAATATTTGAATTATTTCAAAATAAACAAAATCGTAGCTCCCTGATTCTATTTTGTAAAATGGCCACATTTGTAAACTTGTGGTCATGTTACAATTTGGGCTCTGCAATCACATAAATATGTAAATGAAAAAGGAAACAGAGAGCAGAGGTAATTGAGAGGTAATTCCATTGCGTTCCAGAATGTAGATATGATTTTATTTACCAGCAGATGGCGCCTTTGGCTTTGATTTAGTAAAGCGGACTTACCTGGTTTGGCTTCATCATGAAAGTAGCATCAAATCTTCTCTTATCTATTTACTGTCATTCGATTTCATTTGAGGTGGATTTTTTGACAAGAGGCTTTAGATTTCAGTGTTTGTAAAAACGACCAAGATGTTTGTATCAAAAGAGAACATCGATTCCGAATAAATGTATTTAAAGTGATCAATATACTAAAGGTATAAAGTACTTGCGCTACAAACTTTTCTCTCCCACTGACTCTCCCACTTAAATACACGGATAAATGACGCGACCTCCATCGCAGTGCTCGGGTTTCACTTCAGCACAGCTCGTCTTAGTCACAGTCCACTCAGCATCAAGTGTTTTCTCCAGAATCCTCTTCAGAGCAGAGTGCTGAATAATTTATTCTCATCAATAGCTGTTAAAGGCTACGAGACTGACGGACACACGTTTTGCACGGCGTCTTTTGTTCCCTACCGTGTGATGCTCTATTGCTGCATCATGTTTAGCTGCTGATGCTGATGTTCTCGATCTTCATATCTCTGTGGAGAGGAGAGAGCTGCTGATTGCGGGAATCACTCGTGAAAGATCGTGACAGAGCCGATCTCGGGTTTCTGACGCTGTCTGCCGTCATCACTTTAAACTTTTCAGCCAGGCCTTGTTTGCCTGACACGAACACACACGGCAGGAGAATATTGCTGGCAGAGGTTGATTTCATTTGACCGAGAATCTGTGATGTTATTGGAATTAATGATAAACTATTGGATCAGTTCACAGACGCTTCAGTTCACAAATAATTTTCTCCACAAACATTTGATGCAAATCTGGTTAAAAACAGCAGGTATTAAGATGGAGAAATTGAGTTTGATTAAGTTGTTTTTGGACTTTTGATTTGTATTTCGGATGTGAATAATTTTTCAGATTTGAATCTCAGAAGAGATAGACAAAACGAAATACTTAAGCTGTACTCCAGTTGAAATCACGTTCTGTGTTCGTTCTGAGAACAGTAAATGTGATTCTATGTGATCATAGTCATAACCTCCATCTCTCAGTATCAATGCCTTTTCTCTATCAAAGAGCATACAATAAAAGTCATCCATGTGGCCAGAAGAAAACGGTCTTTGCTTTGAATCTGAATAATGCACTTAAATTGATCATGAGCCTGCCATGTCTAACTCTGAACAGAGTGTAAAAATGAAAAAAAAAAAAGAATAAATAAATAAATAAATTTTTTAACTAAAAAAAGTCACCAGCTTAAAGTCAAGCAAGGCCAGAATTCTTGAATCAGACCACAAAGGTCTAATAAAAACGCATGCTGCTGTATGTTTGGAATTTCATGCGTTGTTGATTGACATGTCGAGCTTAATGCAAATCCTCACTAAGTCTAGGCAGTTATTGGTTATCGCAGCTGGTGCGGCCTGTCGCATCACTAGCCTGAAACAAAGTGAAAAACTAATCCCAGCGCTGACATGGAGCTTTGAGAGCGTTTGATGGCGCTTGCGGTGGAGACACGGCGGATGATAAATCAGACGGATGGATGAGGGAGAGCGTTTGCTCCAGCTTTATACACTCCTTTGACAGGTGTTTGCTGTTTAGCTCAACTCTTTTTCCTTGTCCTGCTCGTCCCAGACCAGAACAATGAGTTAATGTGGTGAGTGAGGGGGGCTTGAATCATTGTGCTTTTTACCAATAAACAAACTGACTCCACCTTATCTCCACGCTTGTGCCACCTTGTCTTTTTTTTCCATCCATTTCCTCTTGGCTGGCCAGGAAAAAAAGGCAGGGTTGAGGTTTTGTAAATGAAACGAATCTCTACCCCAACTCTTTGGCTCCTAGATTTGTCTGAGATTTGTGTGCGCGTAGAGGATGAGGATGACGTGATCCCCTTTATCCCAGCCAATAAACGAGAGTGGCCAGCACAGATCCGGTTCCGTACGTGCCATCAAATTCAATAAGGTAGTGCTTTAATGTTTTCTTTTAATCAACCAAATTGCATTAAACACTGCCGGCCCACCCGACTGATTCGGAATGCTGGAAACGGCAGGGGGCAGACAGGACACTGTGTTCCTCTCGGTTGGAACAATGGTGGACGTGACGTTATATCTAGAATTTTGGAAAACTCGAGAATTCAGTGATGAACATCTGTCGTGGACAGAAATGCTGAATCTTACACAAAAGCGACATATGCGTATGTCTTACAACTCTTTTCCCGTTGACATTAATGAAATCCTAGCTACAGGAAAGATACAGCTACAGTTTGCCTGACTGAAGTGTGCATTTGTTCTGTGACTAGTTTCACAAGCTTTTAGTATTCCTATAAAAACCTATAAACACCAGTGACAGGAAACGCACACATTTGTTGTGAGAGTGAAATGTGCCCATACTTTTGACAATATTTTCACCACTTTTTGAAAAAATTGTAGAAATTCCAGCTAAAAAGTCTACTGCTAAAGTCATGGAGCTCATTCTTGATCATAAGAGCTGATGTCAACAGCGGATAGTGGGATCAATTTCCAGAGAAAGAAACAACTGATGTAACTTGACTGGAATGTAATGTAAGACAATCTGGATAAAAGACAAACTAATTTGGAGGTGGACAAACCAAGGCAAACTGTCTTATGAAAAGTATTTTGAGGGCAAAATTATTATTATTATTATTATTATTATTATTATTATTATTATTATTATTATTATTATTAATAATAATAATAAAAACATGAACTACTTGCATAATTAGCATATTCACTTCATAAGCAATTAGCACTTCATAAGCAATTAGCAAGCATATAAGTCCATTATAATGTGTTATTATATTGATAACCTCTAGCTGAATGTAATTATACATAGATAAGTAAATAAAAGTAAATAAAACCAGGAAAGGAGTCAGGAAAACCAATATTTTCCAAGTCTTCATTGGTCATGTTCACGTCTCGTACTCGATCCTGATCTGATTGGTCCATCTTGTCGGAAGACTAATTTGTATTCAGAGGGAATTGTTAAAATGGACTTTCACTTAAGAACCAATCAAGAAAAGGACATTCGCCCTGGTTGCAGAACACCAAATTGGATCTTAAATAATTGTGGCACAACATGTTCCCCGAGGATAATTGTGACTCTGCATAATGCCAATTATGGATTTAGCATAATACAAACCATCAGTGTAAAAATGTGTTTAAAGTGAATACAAACTTCTCCGGTCAGGCTGTGGTGCGCTTGATCGATGTTCCCAGCATGACATTTCAACGCTGTGTTGCTTTCTTCTGTGTCCCACAGACAAACCTTGTGCATTCACACCACATTCTCACTCGGAGCAGAGTGAACTGGCAACCGAACTTGATCCCCGGCACAGTAGAGGAGGAGGAGGAGGAGGAGAAAGTGACGGGATGACTTCAGCCTCAAAGTCACTTTGACACAGCGAATGGGGAATCAGGTAACGGGATCAGGCTTCATTAGGTGACTTCAGGCAAGCTGGCAGTCAGCCAGGTGAGCTGGACACACAAATGGACATTGATTTTCCAATAAGGCCCTTGGAGCTGTCAGGCAACCGTACCACACAGATATCAGTCTTCTGCACGTGGCCACCTGCCTCCCACTTCACTCTGGCTCACCTGCCTTTTACACTCCAGGCAAGTTATGTCATTTTTTTATAAATATAAAACGCTTTGTTTCATTTGTTGAAGCCAACACCAGCAGCTCTGGATCAAAGAAGTGAACATATTGTGTATTGATGACCAACCAATCAGAGCCTACAGGACATGCAATAACAGCAGGGCTATTGATTTTATTGGGTGGGCAATAGAAAGTGGTGGGAGAATGAGAAAATATTCATATTGTAGAGGACTGGACCTGCATGGACAACCACTGTGCAGTTCTTCACAAAAACCAATGGAAATACGTATTTTATAGGCTTTTTTGTTTTTGAATAAGTGAATAAATCAAAGTTAAATCATATTAAAATAGTAGACTTTACATTAACTATAAGATAGCATTGCTGTACTTGGTAAAAATGGCTGATTTTACTAAACTAGAGTTCTCACTTTCCCACATTTGAGGGAGTTTTATTCCAGGTTATTGTCACCTAATGGCAGAGAACCTTAAAGTCATATTTGAGTAAAAGTACCTTAATACAATTACTCCATTGCAAGTTACAATTCACCAATTCCAAAAAGTCTTGAGTAAAAAACATAAAGTATCTAATTTTAAAAGAACTTAAGTATTTACTAGTATTGAATTTAGGCAAAAAATTATCAAGAAATGTGAATAACAAGAGCACTTTATTAATGAGGGTTTATTTTCTTTTATAGAAATGAAATGTTACACTTCAATTTTTCAGAAACTTTGGTGTTTGGTGTTGAGGTGTTTTTAGAGCCTAAATTCAGTATGAGTAAAATACTTAAGTTCTTTTAAAAATTGATACATCACGTCATCTACTCAAGTCTTCTTGGAATTGGTGACTTGTTACTTGTAATGCAATAATCGTATAGATAGGTTATAGTAATTTGTTTTTTTTACACACGTATGGTTTTCAGTTCTGGCAAATTTAAATAAAAAAAAATCATAGATGCTACTTTCACCATTTGAAGAACTCCTCTAATAGGCTTTGAAGGAGAACAGGTAAAAAATCAATGCTTGAGGCTGTGTAAAAATTATACAAGCTTTACTTATGTCTAATTATCAGATCTCCAGGCGATTTACACTGACACTGCTTAACGAAATCGATTATCTGTTGTGCACAATAACAGAGGGTCTCGCAATCTATATTAGGGCTGACCCTCGCGCAAGCTCGTAAATTACGAAAATGCAGTGAGAAGTGGATAATAAATAATATTTATACTAGCTGTGAGGTAGAAGCCATCAGGAGAGCAATAAAACTTGACTTGGCTAATGCTCGCTGAAACGCCATGGCTAATGAAAGGGGACTTGTCAACAACTATGAGGTCATCGGAAGCCGTAATGAGATTAGCTAATCGTAAAAACCAGTCAACTTGGGCAGATTTAAGGATGTAAAGAAGTATGAGACAGATTGAACTACTAAAGCGACAGTGGGAACAAGTTATGTTCCTGTTGGGAAACACAAAATTCTTAGAAGAGACAGGAACAATGTTTAATAATTAATATGCAATTAAAATGAAAAAGATGGTGATATATTACTACATCTAACAAAAGTATTTTTATGATATACGTACTGTATATTGTTTGGCATTGTTCACACACACAAACACACACTATCAGATTGGGACCCCAGCATTGACAAAACAATAAGTCCCCTCACCCCAAAGGTCAGAACAATATGTCCCCTGACCTGCCAAAGGTCCCCACAAGTACCCATAGGGGTTCACTTTTGGATAAAAAAGCTCGTATTTGGGGAATCGACTTTTTGTTGTATAGTAATCAAGTAAAACAATATAAAAATGAAATGAGTCAAAAAACGTTAATAAAAAAAATTACTTAAACAAATTATACTAAATTATTTTGATTTTGTGCCTGAAAAATCAGGGGGTTGCTTATATTTGCAGGGTGCTTATATTCACGTAAATACGATATTTGAGAACATGTAGTGAGACTTGGTTGCTGTGATTTGTCACGTTATATGCTTCCTCTAGGGGACATAATCAGAAAGCCTGGTCATAGCTTTCACTGTTACGCAGATGACACACACATTTATACAGTGGTATCCGAAATTAACAAAATTATTCCGTGCCGACGGCCGTTTCTTTAGGCGGGAATTTCGTTAGCTGAGCCGCATTTTACATGCAATTCGTCTAACCCGTGCCACAAGTTTGTGAATTCAGACAAACATTTTTTTTTACAAGTGATAAACAATTGTTAATAAATATAATAAAAACATTTTACAAAGTGGTTGTTTAAATTGTCCATTGGTAATTGTTTATAAAGGTACAGTTTATAATAATACAGTGGAAAAACTCACATGAATGGTGACCGGCATCTTGAAGTGACGTCACACAGACGCGGGACAAACGTCATCAGAATGTTCCTCTGCCCAGCCCATTGAGAGTGTAACACCCACTGTTAGTGACTAACCCACTGTTAGTGACTTTGAAACTGCTTCAAACTCCCGCTGAGTGAGTGAGTGTGTGTGTGTGTGTGTGTGTCCTCTGTGCTGTGCTTCTGTGTGAGAAGCACGCTAGCTCCCGCTGAGTGAGTGTGTGCGTCTCTCTCTCTCTCTCNAGACAGAGAGAGAGAGAGAGTGAGAGAGAGACAGAGAGAGAGTGAGAGAGACAGAGAGAGAGAGAGAGAGACAGAGAGAGAGATAGAGAGACACAGAGAGAGAGACAGAGATAGAGAGAGAGACAGAGAGAGAAAGACAGAGAGAGAGAGAGACAGTGAGAGAGACAGAGAGAGACAGAGAGAGAGAGAGAGCAAGAGGAGAGAGAGAGAGACAGACAGACAGACAAAGAGAGCGTGAGAGAGAGAGAGAGGGAGAAAGAGACCAAAGTTATTTCAGGACAACTCTGTGAATTTCTGGAACAGAACGATAGATTTGAAAAATTTCAACCAGGCTTTAAATCATCACCCAGATTTAGTGTTAAATATGGAGTTCCACAAGGCTCCGTGCTCGGCCCAATCCTATTTGCACTTTATATGCTTACACTAGGGGACATAATCAGAAAGCATGGTCATAGCTTCCACTGTTACGCAGATGACACACAAATTTACGAAATCTCAAAATTTGCAAATTTATTAGATTGCTTCAGCGACATTAGTGATTTGATGACAAGTAATTTCCTCATGCTGAANCGCTTATCCTCAACAAAAGTGAAAAACTTCAGTTAGTTCAGAATGCGGCTGCTAGATTACTCACCAGAACATAAAGGTAAAATCATATTAGTCCAGTGTTAATGGACTAATTAACACTGGACCAGTGCTACACTGGTTACCTGTTAAATATCGCAATCAGTTTAAAATTCTCTTACTCACTTACAAAGCACTAAACGGTTTAGCTCCTCTATATCTCAGTGAGCTCCTCACTTACTTCAAGCCTACACGACTGCTGTGCTCACAAAACTCCGGCCAGCTTATAATACAGCGAATCACTAAAATCTACAATGGAGGAAGATCCTTTGCATACCTAGACCCAAACTATGGAATGCTCTGCCTAGTCCAATTTGAGACATCGAATCAGTGAGTCAATTTAAGTCTAGACTGAAGACGCGTCTCTTCAACGAAGCATATTGTGACCAGTTATAATAATTTACATAATAAGTTAATATAATCATATAGAAAGGCTGCCTAGTTTAGTGCTCGGAACCGAATCNGTTTTAGCCAATTGATGTTCGAAACTTATATATTGCCGAGAAATTCTGTTCGCGTTAGTAACAATAACGAATCATAATATGATCAACCCAAATCAAAGATACAGTTTGTATGCATGTTTGTTTAAAAAATGCTATTAAAAGTAATCCTACCAAATGCTAATGTGAAATAGCATACTGTTCTCCACAGCCCGAGTGCGGATTCCTCGTAGCTGCTGTTGTTCTAGCCGGTTTTTGCGCAAACGTTTAGCTTCCCCTGATAACAAGAACGTCGACAAAAGGTTCCTACTTACAAGTTTCTACTTCATTTTCATGTGTTTTGTGCGCAATTCTATNATATAACAAAAGAAATTACTCACAACCTTCACATTACAATCCCAATATGTCTTGCTCACACACAACTCCTAGACTCTAAGATCAGTCTGGACAGGCTCAGAGTCCCAAAAAATCTAAATATTATCTTTCTGAACTTCATTATGTGAGGACAACGCTGGCAGAAAATAATTTGGCCCAAGATTTTAGCCCACACCTCCCTCGGGTGGATGGAAGAATGGACAGACGCTCCCACAGAACAACACAAATGCCTTCACACGCAGAGAAGTTGAAGGTCACTTGAAGGACGTGCAAGGTCAGCAGAGACTTGGCTCACAGATTCAACAACACTGCCCACTCAATCCTTGGAACGGTTAACGTTCAACACTCAGATTACAGTGTTGATAGTGTAAATTTAGAGGGTAGAAATAGCTTTAGGTGTGTCTGTAAGGGCTGTGGTCGCTGGCGCCTTCATTGTTTCCTTCTGTTATTTCAGAGCGTAGGACTTCTTCAGAGTTGATTTTCTCTGGACCTCACTGAGAAACAGCTAACGTCAATCTGGAGGTCTGCATCTTTTAGGAGCTTATCTGATTCTCTGTTTCCTCAAGTTGCTTTGAAACAGGCCACACAGTGATAAATGTGTCTTTGCCGGTAAAGCTTGTACGAGAGTCCCAATGATTCAGGACAACAATTTGGGGATCTGGAGTCCAGAGTACTTGAGTAAATGGACTTTGTTAGTTTACTTTAAGTATTTTTTGGCTACTTTGTACTTGTACTGAGTATCAAAAATATATAAAAGCAATAAAAAAAAATATATATAAGCAATTTTTACTCTCTACTTGACTAAATTTTTGATTGAGTGTCTGTATCCTTAGTCCACTACATTTGAATGGACATGTTCCGTTACGTGAATTTGTGATTGTGCATAACAAGTCGGCATGTTTTGTACCTCGGTAAATTAAATTTCTATATTAGGAAATAAAACGCGAAAAACAGTTTCTTGTATTTAACACTTCTTGATCTTTTTTTAACCCTAAATTTAGTCAATATACTAAATTTATAAAAATACTTATTTTACGTAATTTTAAAATGGAATACTTTTACTGGTTCTGCAATATCAATCGAGTCTTTTTATAGTAAGATACTTTCACTCTTTATTCCTCCTCCGGAATCCAAACATATAGCAGGTTTTTTTTATTTTCTTTGGAGGTTTACAATTGCCTGTTTTTGTTTCTGCAACGAATTTCCATTTGTATCTACAATTCCAAATTGTATTTTCTGTGTTGGACACTCATAAGGACCAAGATTTTCCATTATGTTTGATAATCCCAGATTACAATTTGAATAGAGTAATTATTCATAGCATTAGTGTCTCAATATTGACAAATTGTAATATTTAACTGTTTGCCAAAATGTAGGGAAGAATTATTCCCTTCTATTGTTTATTTCTCTGTTTTAAGCGTGAGACTAGTACAGAAAGTCCAAAATCTGGGGTTTGGCATTTGCAAGTGAGTGTTGATCATGCCTCAAGGACTTTAAAGATATATTTCCTGTAATATTCTGGAGTTACTTAACGTTAGAAGCGATTTAAGCAGACAGAAAATGGCCAAAAAACACAATGAGCTCATCTAAATTTTACTGCTATTGCAGATCTTTCAGCAGCCAATTTGCGTAGATAACCAGTGCGGACCACCTCTGTGTGGAGTGATTTCTCTTTCACACACACACAGACAGGAAGAGCTGTATGGATTGTGCCGTGAAGAATTGTGGTGCATGACTATGCCAGAAGCTGATGAAGACACGCTATTACTAATGTGGTGTTCTCTGTTGTTTGAGCGTACAATCCTCTGGAGATCAGAATGAGAAATTCTTACTTTAATAAAACTTTATTTCATTTTGGTTGTGTAGGCCAGGTCAGAAAAAAACCTTCTCTGCATTACCAAACACATCCATTCATTTTCTAAACCATCTTTTCTATTGCTGGGTCATGGGGAGCTGGAATATCTCTGGGCTTCGGTCTAAATGCCATTCACCATGGGCATCACAATATGCAGCATGTTTATTTTTTTTTTATAATTGAATATACAATAATTGAATAATGTAGTTTTTTGTCAGATAAATATAATATCAATTCGAGAAAACGTACTTATTTTAACTGGAATTGTACACAAACATTATGCGAAACGACTAGCTCATTTTATCTCTCTCTCACACACACACGCACACACACACACTGTTGTGCGCAAAACGCAGAACAGATTTAAATAGACATATATCTATCATTTTAGATGTTTAGTCAAAAGAACTAATTTTTAATTAGTTTGTCCCTTTAATTATATGTCCCAAATGTGGCCAAAAACCGAGCCACGCGCCGTCATGCTCTTAGCACAATCATTGATTTCGTCACAGGATGATTGTTTTGGTCTATTTTTGACTCTTTTTGCTTCAGATGTAAATCTTGATCGGTTTTGTGTGGCTTGAATGAACAGAAAAACCCTGATGGCAGCACTTTTTGTTATTTGGGTCTCTCTTGGACGTCATTGAATAATAAGTGGCCGGTAGCAGGACCTGAAATCCTGATCCTTTTCGACGTAAACTAATAATGAATGAAAGCCTGAATGGTAAAGCCTGAAGGCTGAGGCGACCACAACGTGCTAATAAGTTAATGTGGCCTTATGGAAAAGTCCTCAAAAAATGTGTAAGGATGACCTGGTTGTTCAGTGATTTGAGTCTGAGCTGCAAATTGGGTTCATGATGTTCAATTGCAGAAATCTGTAAAGCATCTCACTGGGACTCAATAAGTAGACATCTGAATTCTATAAACCTCTATTCCAATCATGGGCCTGTAGAGTTTGATCAGGATCGTCAAACTAATATTTATAGATACATGTACATATATACAGTAGTAACTGTAATAATTGTTATATGTACAATCATGCACACACAAGCATATATAAGTAACCAGTGCTCTGAAAAGTAGTCACATTCATTATTTAAGAAGTAGTATAGAGACTAGAGTTTAAAAAAGACCTTTGAGCCATTTCACTCGCTGATCTGCAGGTGCAATGGACCACGTATAAACCAATAGGGCGTCAGGAATGATACATGTTTATACGTCTCATCCAATCACAATCAAGTTTACCATAACCAGATGGCTCGATTTATTTGAATATTTTTTTTTAGATGGATGACAACATAATGGCTATTTTTAAAATGTAAGGAATCGAAAGCACAGATATTTGCATAAAAATGTTAAAAGCAGGTGGTAAAAATTACTCAAGTAAAGTATAAACGGGCCAAAATTCTACTTAAACAGAGTAACAAAGTATTTTTACATAGCTACTTGTCACCTTTTGAAATATGTTAGAACTATTTAGTAAGACGACCTCACAGGGAGACAATGAGGACTGGAATATAAAAGTGTCTCATCTCAAACACTGAGCTAAAACTGAGACGTTTGAGTTCCTCGCGAGCAAAGAGGCGTGTGTCTCGGCAAAGGAGGCGTAGGATCCGAGCTCAAGGTGTTCTGTGTTAAACAGGCCCGGAATGTGAGGGAGCGAGATGGAAATCTGTTGTAGCAGCACGACACGGCAGTTGAAAAACCGCACGCAGCTTTGCCACGACCAGAAGTGTGAAACACTGGAACATAATTCATGGCTTCTTTAAAGTAAAACTCGGATTCGTTCAGAAATCTATTATTTCCCTATTAGCAAGTCAAAGCCAATATCTTCACAGGACTGGCCGACTTTGTGACCTCGGTTGCTTTTTAATGACGAGACAGTCGTATTAAAGACTTCCACACTGCCAGGAAAAATTAAACTTCCCTTTAAAAGATTTCTCACACCTGTGAATACTAAAAAAGTAACTGTCGAGTGTTTCTGCCGCGGCTACATCCAATCCGCTAATCGATCCGCACCACTGCCCATCCGCGTAAAAGTGAAAGTTATGGCCTTGGGTTTTCATTTTTGATTAATGTCATGAATAAGTGTATTATTCCAGGCAGAATCCATCTGGCCGCTTGCACCTTATTGGAGTCTTGCCCTCCATACATCTCCGCGTTTCACTGGATTGGCTTTACAGCTCGGCCTTAAACACCACTGTTTTTATGAAGCAGCTTTATGAACCCAGTAACAGTTTTTCCAAAACCACCGGCGAGTCGTGGTAACGAAAGATCACGCTGACCTTTGTTCAGATGTTCAAGGCCCTAGGACACCCAGCTCCAGAAGATCACGCTGACTCTCCGAGAACCATGTGGGTTCTGTTTCCTGCTGTTCGGGACGCCTGGTCAAGGACCTGCTGAGAGTGGCATCAAAACGTCAATCTCGGAAGGTTGCCCGGTGTGATATTCAAACACGCAGACGTTTTTCCTCCAGTTAGTATGAATAAAATGACTAGCTTGGTGGAACTGAATGGAAAACGGTTCAGCAAATGCATTTTCCCAGCACTATTGAACAGGTTGATGGTTGTCCAAATTTTTTCTTGTCCGTCCATTTTTTTCAGACCTTCCGCAATTGCCAAATTAAAGCGAAACAAGACAAAACAAAAAAGCGACTCAGAGCCACAAACAGCCTTTGCTATAAAACAGAAAAGAAACACTGTGTATTTGTAAATGTTTACATTTACACTTCCGGAACATTGAGGAAGTGTAAATGTAAGAGTGTAATTCTTGAATTTATGTTTTAAGGCTGAATTCTTTGTCTGGAATGTAAGAATATTATAAAACATTTTAACTTGTAGATTATTTGCATTTTAACCACTGGTTAAATAGAAAGTAGTTGTAAGGATTGAGAATTTTTAGAGATGTAAGGACACATTCATGCTGGTGAAATACAAGTAAGTTCCAGAAAGAGTGGATGAATCAGAATTTGATTTTCTTTTTTTTTTTTTTTTTTTTTTAATTTTTGTGAGATTGTCAATATGGCCACTAGGGTCCGTATCAAAATTTTGCTATGCATTTAACCACTCAATAAAACGTAAAGTATCATCCTGGCTAGTTATGGGCATTATTGAGTTAAATGCACTAGAATAAAGATTTTGCTTTTAAAATGCTTTTTAAATGACTAGATGTCAGTTGCCTCATAAAATGTTAAAACATGTTATTTGTTTAGTGTTGCAAACACCAGCTTTACAGATTCAGCAACAGGACAAGAAGTCCATACTGAACCCTTCATCCATTTAATAAACCCCTTTTCCATTGCTTGGACACAGGGAGTGGGAGCCAATCCCGGCCACATTGGGCCTGCAGGTGGGACACGCCCTGGATTTGTTGCCAACCAATCACAGAGCAGCAAGCTCAAACACAATCGCTCACACCTGGACAATATTCCAGACATCAGGTTGTTGGACTGGCAGGAAACTGGAGACCTAGAGGAAATGCAGCAAACTTGGGTCTGAACCGTAAACAGTTAAACGTACAAGCACAATTTAGTAAAACTCTGATACCAGTGGATCAAGTGGCGAGTTCAGCCGTGTCATATTGTTTCCATTACTCAGCATGAAATGATCCCAGTTAGCGTGAACCTTACAGCCCGTGAGGACAAATCCATACATCGATCAGCTATAATGTTACTGACAGAGCAGCGTGTTCTCAAGCCCAGCATACATATTTCATCTTTGTAAAAAGAGTGTACTTAAATTGTCCTCTTCACTTGTACTGGACGTCATACTTGGTCACTACTGGCAGCAAATCGATAATCTGAAAGACGACACGACAACAACAACCCAAATACAGCACGATTGGCCTGGAACTACACGACCATAATCATAAAGTTTTTACTTTGTATTTATGTAACTATATTGAGAGACTTACTGTATATGAAATTTCCCTGTAGTTAATCAGTAGTGTAGTTGTTTGCAACAATAATGCTTTGGGTTCGATTCCCAGGAGTAGATGTTGTACATAAGTTGGCTTATTGTGTGTGTGTGTGTGT
>SOMO01000021.1:457864-469062 GCA_028128575.1 Paedocypris carbunculus | reverse complement strand
GTGTGTGTGTGTGTGTGTGTGTGTCTTCACCTGCATCAAAATCTTGTATAATATTCAAAGTAAAAAATTATTTTTGTTATTCTTGTTTACAATGTTATTTATGTTACAATGTTATTATTGAGCGAACTGTAGAAATGCAATAGTACAATTCCGGGAAACATTTTATCCCATCACATCTTTTCCCACCTCTATGGATTACTTCCGTGTGGGTGTTTCACTGCGGGAAAGACCCCAGACTGGGTCACTTGAGGTCAAAGAAGGTCGGGCTGTTTATTGTAATTCTTTGAAATCAATGGAATTCTAATTGTAGGTCTGAGCATTGCCGTGGAGATAGCGTTCAAAGTTTCAACTGTGTCGAAGTAAATGAGTATTAATGAAGAATCGCGTCCATGCTGAGAGTATGAAAAGAAAAAAACAACATGTCAGAAATAACTGATGTGCAGAACATTCCAGGATGGCCTTGAGTTCCCCACAAGCCGGAAAAACGACCCATCAGTTGAGTGGGCTGGACGTCTAGTGGCTCTTAAGTGGACGCAGAGACCTGGCCTCTCATCACATCACTTCCAGAACACTCTGTGACTTCAAAAAGGTGTGTTGGGCTTGTGGCATGATTTAGTGTTCAAGCTTCTCAACTACTATATTAATGTGTAATACACTTCTATCATTATTGAAGTGCGGTGACATCTAATCTGGAGGGGACAAAAGTGTTTTCCCGAAGTTCAATTCTGAACTAAATATGTAATCAAGTACATATAAACATCTACTGTAGCCTATTGTAGACAAATTGCTTCACTTGCTCCTCTTTTTTGTAAGTCATTTGTCTGCCAAATGACTGTAAAGTAAAGTAAAGTAAAAAAAAAAAAAAAAATGACCAGTAACTCTAAAAGTGAAGTGGAACGGTCTGAAATTAAATTTAGAGATAGGTGAGATTTGAACCCAGAGTGAAGGAGTGAACGTTTTGGACCATTAACGCAGATGTGTTAATCTGATATTTTTAGATTATTTAGTTTAATTTATGATTTTTCAGTCTTACACTTTCACTGTCTTACACAAACCTGGACCAGATTTCTCCAAAAGTTTAAAGGACTGAATGGCTGATATTTTACTCTAGGCAAAATTGGAACCCAGAAACCTCGCACTAAGTACAGGAGCCTAATTTATTGAGCCACTAAATCACTGTGTCACAAGAGCTGTATTAAGCAAATTAAATTTTTCAGACCATTCCAGTTTTATTTTTTGCATTTTTCGTCAGTCCAGTTTTCGAGGAATATATTCCAGATTTTCACTCAGTCCCCTCCACTTTTTGAGATTAAAAATCCCCATTGTTGAAACAAAACCATAAATAAAAATTCCTTTTGACATAGCTGCTTTAAAAGAGCAATAAGTTAGGTTTCTGCACTTAAGAATTCAAATCTCACCTAGCTAAATATGTATATTTTTTTCTAGCTTTTCTTGATTAGAAAAAAAAACTTTGATGCAAATAAAAATGTTCACAAACACACAGACACACACAAACCTATATGCATGTATATTTAATTTATAACAAAATTATGTATTTACTACCTTCATCTAACTGCCGTAGAGCTGAGGTTCCCAACACCAAGATTGAGGGTTCAATTCTCAGGGATTGCAATGCAAGCCTGTGACGGAATCATCGAAATACATTAATTAAATGTCTTTGCTGCTGAACAGTAGCTTGTCTTCCCCGCAGTCGACCACTGTGCGATGCCAAGCAGCATCAAGCATCACGACATGGTAGTGGAAAATGGCAGCACTTGATGTGTCAGGGTGAAGAACGGCAGGGCCGTGAACGGGACATTATGACTTCTGGAGTCAGGCTCCTTAATCTGGTCTGTCTGGTTGGCTTGTTGATCCATGATCAGTGTGTGATCGGACTCGGGTTCCAAAACACCCTGGAACGCCCAAATACACTCTGGCGCCCACATTTGTCCCCAGATGAAGAATGAAGCAGTGAGTTTGCCAAAAGTTGCTTCTCAGATCTGCGGAGATGCCATTTTGTATTTATAATTCCGAGATGAAATTTAAATTTAACTTATAGTCAAAAACTTAAAAAATGTATTTTTTATATTAAACACCGGTATAATGAAAAATGTAAAAAAAAAAAATAAATCAACAAATCAATCAAAAATTATGCATTACATAGTGTATTTTATCTTGTATTTGTGAAAATCGGAGGTGGTTTAATTTTGACATCTCACAGTATCTTCCTGCTGCTTTAAACTATTGGAATTTTCAGAGCAGTAAATGAAATGGCTGCTTTAGTCTCTGACATCACTTGATAAATTATCCCCAGTTTACCAAATAAAGGTTTTATTAATTGTGGTCTCATTGTTTCTCATATTTTTATTCTGGTCAGGCACTTATTCAGTCTGACATGACTTAATATCAGCATTACAAAATGCTAATTAAATAATGGCGCGGGTCGGCGCTGACCGTCGTCTTCCAGAAACCTTTCATTACCATTGTTTTCATTCAACCATCATTTATATAACCGACCACTTAAACGCTCGAGGTTGTTGTCCAACTCCTGAAAAGCTCTTTATTCTTTTCCGTGCTCATTCCAAATGTGGTAGATAATTTTGGAAGTGTCTCAGAACAGAATCAAAGTCGATCTTTCCATCAAAAACAATCATTCCAGTTAAAGAAAGCTCAAGAGAAACAGTAATGGAGTATCGGAAACACAGATCTACAAACAATCATGATAATTTAAAAAGATGTTAAATAAAATCATTCATGGCTTATGCTTCAGATTTAAACATTTCTGCAGAAGTAGCAACTGAAAGTCAAACAGATTTGTTGCCAATTTTCAGGTTGTTTATTCTGATTTCCCCGAATCCTTGTGCTTAGACTCNAGAGATTACATTTTTTTTTCCATGAAAGTTGCAGTTATGCATTTTGCAAATGTCTCCAAAACTCCATATCCATTTTTTTTTCTTTAGAATAAACAACATATAGAGACGAGTGGTATTTTCTCACTAGTTCCCTGTTGCCAGCAGTTTCTCAAAACCCCTGAGCATTGTGCAAGTCAGCTGTGCGGTTTCTTCAGAATGATGGTTTTCGTCAAGTCTTTCCAAAATCATGACTTCAAGCGACCTGAGGACAATCAATAATTTGTAGGTGTGAATCGGGGTGAAGGTGCAGTCAGCTACACGTGGCTTCTCCATGCAACCCAATAATGAAGTATCCAAGAAGGTTGACAAATTGGTGGTTTTGGGAAACTTTGGGCCATTTTAATTGCTTTATAAATGCACGTTTGTAAGAANACAAACCAAAACCATAAGTAAATGGCGCTGCACATCATAACCCCAGTTCAAGTCACCAGTGTAAATTGTGGAGTCTAATCACAGCAGGTGTTAAAGATCTGCTATATCTCCCCGTCTCCTTCTTGGCAATATTAAGGGCAGTATGGTTCTTGTTTACATTTTTATATTTCAGAAAAATTCAAAACCGAAAAACTTTGAATCAAAGACAAAGACAATGAATAGTAATATACACAAAATATATCAATATAACTTCTACAAATTTTGATTTCTGTTAAAAATTGTAAGACCCTCTGTGGTAAAACATTCTTAAAAATGTCTGATATTGTCTAATATCCACATTCAATCCCACTCAATTAAAATATGCTTTATACACAATACAATCCCGGACAAATGACAAAGTGGTTATCGTCACCCAATAATAAACATAAATGTGTGATTCTGGAGTGGCCAATTCTGCATCTATACTGTAGGTGTGTTCAGAAGCATTCAAATCATCAATAAACCGAACTTCACACACTCACAAACACACAAGATACAAACCAAAAAGAGGAAGTGTCTGCATCAAAGTGGGGAAATGTAGTGAAATTCCTTTCACCTTCAATAACCGCCATTATGAATACTACCTGGCACACGTCTAAGACTCCTTTGTCCTTGAGCTGAAAGGCCGCATTGTTTCGAAAGAAGAAACGAAGGTAGAAATGCTTGTGAAGAAGTGACTGCGAGAGCAGAGCTGGTGTTCTCTGAAACTCAACACAAACTTATCAAACCAATGGCCTCCACCCAAACACTCTTGCGCACCAGCATCCACATCCATGCTGCTGGTTTTATTCATTTTTATTGTCTAATGAACCAATTTATTGTCTTGAATGGACATCGGTTATGTGCTGACCAACATATCTGTTCCTCTAGTTTCTGTGCCACTTTGTCCATTTTTGGGTCCATTAAAGTAGGCGAAAATACATTTTGGACGTATAACAAACCAATTCAGAAACCTACACAAACAAGGAATTGTTGAGATTCATTGAAGAACCTCAAACTTGGTACTTCCTTGTCTTCTACCTACCAGATTAATTCGTGGGAATGAAAAAAAAGTTTGTTGATATTTTTGAATGTGAAAGTTTGGTGAAAATTACAATATTTGAGGTGAAAGTGTGGTAGATTCTGACAGATATATAGGTTGGATTTGCACACGAGGTGGAGGAGTTAACCTCATGCGACTTGACGTATGTAAATATGTATCGATTTCTCCTCATAATTTTGTGGTACAATCTGGCTGGAACGATGAAGTCGAAAACCAAACACATCGTAGAATTTTTATTTCTAGCACAACATAACTACATTTTTTTCTTTTTGAGACAGAACCACCTTTTCCTCAGGATTAATTTACTTCATGAATTTTAGCATTAAGATTAGCATTAGCACATTTAAATATGCTTGAAAAATTACAATTGCATAGCTTAGATTCCCCAAAGCTGCAGAAATGTTAATAAAAGTACGAAAGACTTGCTTGTGCACAATCTTGGCCAATAGACCCGATTATGAGGAAAAGTAAAAAACACAATTAACACTATTTAACTTAGCAGAACTATATCCAAACAAGCTGTACATACATCACATTTATACGTACAATGACACATAGTGACATAGAACCCGAGGAATCATTTTCACAGTTTGTAATTCATCTTGGAATATAATTCCAAGAAAAACCAGGGAATTTTGGCAACCAATCCATAGTTCCACGTTTAAAAAGTGAAACTGCGAAATTGATGATGTGAAAAGGAGACAACGGGATCTGCTGCATTTTTTATTCCAATCCTAGGAAATAAATGTGTGGACACTTCATGTCTTGAGACCATTTATTCTTCTTTATAAATCGTCCTGACGATTCCAGTCATGGCGGAAATTATGTAAGGAGATATTTACCGATTCATCTTATTCACTCTGTTTCAAAAACTTTCTCTGCAATGGATTATTTATCGTCTTTCCTAGTCGGTGAACACAGATCACGGTTCCTCACCAGAGGTCTTCTCACACTTCCACATGCTTTTTTCTTTTAGCTTCGCCAAAACGTTGACCATCACGTTAAAACCAAACTGCAAGCTGTAGGCCGATGTCCCGAGCAGAAACGCACCTACCTACATAATAAGGATAGTGGTGGATGAAGTCTTTCTATTGNAAAAAAAAAAAAAAACCCTCCTGACTACAGAGGGCACTATTGCGCTAAACTGACGGCAGGTCACAAGGTTTCACATACCGTTCGCACGAGTGATTGACATGTTCTTTTACAGACCACTTACAAGCCTTTAATGACCTTTACACGCGAGAACAGTTATTTCTTCCACTCCGCGTTGCCCGGGAAACCCAGTTCCACATGTAAATGATATTCCCTTTCAAATGAACCATCCTTGATGATTCCTCAAAGAGCCAGGATTCAACGCGGCGGTTCCTGTAAAAATAACCGCTGTCAGTCTCCGGGTCTTCTGGCACGGGACGCAAAATCAAACGCAGACAAGTCCACTGACCAGGGTATTAAACCTGATGAGTAAATTACTTTTACCGCTTAGACGACCCTTTACTAGTCAGCGAGTCCCCGGGAGACAAAAACGGAGGCAATAAATTTGACGCTCAACTTTTCCACCGTGCTGCATGTGAAATTATGAGACAATTGCCACAACTTAATAAACAAAAGAAATGGAAGTAGCAGCTGATCTGGTTCCGAAGCGCTGCGGCTGTTAAAGCGCCGTCGGAATGCAGACCTGCGTTTCAACACCGACCCCAATTTGAGAAAGAGCATCTAGATTTATGAATCCAGAGTGCTTTTGTTTTAATTACTGGTAGAGTTTTCCTAATGGTCTTCGGTAATTGAGGGGCACGAGTCCCAGTTGAATCGTCCAAGTGAGAAACCGCCAGCTACTTGGCCTTCTCTTAATGGGAATATCTGTTGCGTTAAGTAGTTCAGCAGATCCTCACAAGCGTCCACAGAGGTAATCCAAAGCCCTAACGCTTCTAAAGGTGCATTATAGGACTCAAGCAATGCTGATTATTATCCTCTTTATTGCTTTTGTTACACAAATGATACGAAAAGCTCAAATCGAAATGTCTCTTTAGAAGGTCACCTCTAATAGAAGGCCACCATGGCTGAAGGTTTGAAAAATAAAAGGCCATATTTTTCTAATAGAGCTTTTAGAGTTTAATAACAAATTAACCATCAAATGAAAACTCAGCAAAGGTTGGAAAGGTTTAAAAAAAAATCCGTCTTTTATTTTGTCAAAAACAAAACCAATCCATAATCAGTTGATGACACACTGATAATTTTTCTTGAACTTTCAAAAATTAGTATAAATATATTGCAGTCCCTATTCAAACTCTACAACAACGGACCAGACTAAGATATATAAGACCAGATTTTTTTTTCTTGCCTGCTCTTCGCCTCTAACCAGCATTGGTGAACCCAAGCTTGACCTCTAGATGAATGAATTCAGGAGGTCAAGATCAAATCAAGCAGACATTTGGAAAAGCCGAAGCTCTGTCTAGAGACCCCAGTGCAAACATGGATGACTAGAGATGGTGGTGGTCTACTGCAGTAAGCGAGGAGAGCTGCCATGGCGCTGTGGTGATAGAGGTTGGGTTTGCGGAGCTGAGGTTTAAGACATGGTGATCTGCATGGTCTCCAACATTTCCTCCACCGCCTTCACCGAGCATTTGTTCTCCTTCTTCCCACGGCCAGCCATCTAGAGAAGAAAAAAAAAGACGCCACTGAAAAGACATTGTTCCATTTACAATGTTTTTGGACGTATTACATTTTAACACAAACACTGCGGTGCGTCGGGCTTGATGGCGTGCAAAAGCTAAAAAATATTATTAATATTTCTGTGCAATTCCCTCTTCGGCTTGTGGGAGCGGCATTGATTAAATCATATTCTGTGCAGTTCTGACAGGGTGAAGACCACGTTGTGACCCATGTTTGTCTTCGACGCGGAAAAGTATTTGGCAAAAACGACTTTAGACCTCAATGACTTTAATTGTACAAACGAAAACATGGAATCTTTACGGTATTTTGATGAATAATAACCATGTTATGGAATGATAGAGAATGAGTGTGAAGTTTTTTTCTCTCCAGTAGCGGTTTTCTCAAGATTTTGAACAGGAACAGGAAGTTTGGACCCAACCATGTGTGGCCAGACAGTTTCACGCAAAACTCTAGAACTCGTAACTGAATTACCCAATTCTAATTAAACTTGACATTTGGAATGACGACACTAATGTCTGCCCTGTTGCAGTAATTGAGATGCCGTCACTAGTCTCACTCTCGCTCCTTGAGAGTGAAAAGACTGGAGGGAAACTATGGGCTAATGAGTCATAAACTTACATGCTCACTCACAAAGACCCATTAGCCAAAAGACCCCGTGGCCAAAAGTACTTACTCACCCTCACGCCATATCCGATGTGACTCATCTACTCGGAGTCTTTTTGCTGAACTCGAACTGGACAAATTGAGCATATTGGCCAAAGCCCACTTCACTATCTTCCCCTCCAGTAACGGACATAATAAACCAATCCACTATCCATTAAAGGCTGTGCTCTCTGCCTCTCCTCGTTAGTCACGTCTGAAGTCAGTCGCGCATCATAATCGCTAAGAGTGAAAGTGGCAGTCGCGCAAATGATGACAATTTTCGTTGTCGTGTAAAGGTCTGTATGCCTAGAAATTGAATGTTTTTTTTCTGTTCGCAAGCAAAAGGTGAGTGACTGATGAGCATGTCCAAGTGTGGCGAAGGACTGTCAAATGTAAAATAAAAATTCATAAAATTGCGCAAATTGAAAATGATNCCCACCGGAACGGGATTCGAACCTGCAAAGCCTGGGTGGCCGGTCCAACTTCCTACCGCTGAAGCACAACTTCCCATAAAATAATAATTCAGAGAGATTACATTTTTTTTTCCATGAAAGTTGCAGTTATGCATTTTGCAAATGTCTCCAAAACTCCATATCCATTTTTTTTTCTTTAGAATAAACAACATATAGAGACGAGTGGTATTTTCTCACTAGTTCCCTGTTGCCAGCAGTTTCTCAAAACCCCTGAGCATTGTGCAAGTCAGCTGTGCGGTTTCTTCAGAATGATGGTTTTCGTCAAGTCTTTCCAAAATCATGACTTCAAGCGACCTGAGGACAATCAATAATTTGTAGGTGTGAATCGGGGTGAAGGTGCAGTCAGCTACACGTGGCTTGTCCCTGCGACCCAATAAAGTATCCAAGAAAGTTGACAAATGGATGGTTTTGGGAAACTTTGGGCCATTTTAATTGCTTTATAAATGCACGTTTGTAAGAAGTGATGGATTTAACTAAAAGCCGGGAGAAGATTCAGCAATTATCATTTCACAGCATGTACCTCCTGAAAATGAAACCCAGTTATTTCAGCAGACAGAGAAAGAGCACTGGATCTCTCTATCTGCTGAGAAAGAAGGATACGTCACCCTCATCCATCAGAGCGGTGAGTCATCCGCCCGTACCAGAACCGAGACGTGGACGGACTCTTTGACAAGGGGCTGTGAATTATTAGATCTGTATTGAAAAAGCTGAATGAAGCCAATGCATTTATTCCCAAAGTTAAATTACAAAAGCACTAAGAGGGAAGCTAGTGGAGAATAGGCCACAAAAATCCAATTCAGACTATTGTCAGAGAACATCCTCGGGACCTTGCGTCCACCTTAATGGTAATCAAGGTATGCTAACCACCGCTCACCTTCACAAGACCTCATCCATCACAGCAGTGACTCAGCTTCTCTTTGAAAGACCTCAGATGGTCTTCAAAGCAAAGTCTTCTTGATTTTTGTTGACCTCCCAACCTGATGCATGACAAAGTGTAACTGAAATGCTTTTAGTTACAGTGGAGAAAAAAAAAAGCTTGGGAGTAATGACTTCTCAGTAGCCTCAGGCCAATTTCAACCAGCAAACTCAAGATTTTACAGATGCATTTCTCTCTACAAGTTTCAGACTTCTATATCCAACATGCACATGCACTCAACCTTGATTGGACAATGCCACTTTCTCTTTTCCGTACTGTAAACCGGGTTTTCTCCAGTATAGCAATAAAAAAACCATGTCAAACTCATGGTGGCACCATGGCATAGTGGGTAGCACTGTTGACTCAAAACCACAAGAACCCAATCAAGACTCAACTTTGGGGCCCAGTTGGATTATTCCTTGACTGGTACCTTGCATTGGTTTTCTCCCGGTCTCCGATTTCCTCCCTTTTCCTCCCATCCTGATTGAGAAGGATTGAGAAGACAGAAGGTCGGATGCCCACCTCAGTCCTACAACTTACATCTTTTCCAAGTTAACACTTCCCATGTCACAACAACAGAGTGACAAGAGTCGTCCATTCCCACAGGAAACACTTTAAAGCTCTTGACAGCCTTGAGTCTTGCCGAGTAGGAACCCTGTTATTGCTTTTTTTCACCATCAAGCAATGCATGTAAATCTATGATATTTATGTTTCTACACCATAGCAACAGTATAGGGCGATTTTGTGATTTGCGGTGCACTTCACTTTTTCCTCTCTTTTGCTATCATTGTCGCCCACCCCCTTCCCAACCATAGTGTGAGCAGTGCATATTTTCCCCTCTCTAGATCCCCAAGGCCTGTGTTTGGCACCAGCTGTTATGCTTCATAGGCCGAGTGGCGCTTTGACATGCAGACATCGAAAACAGCTGTGTAACACTATGCCAGGCCCTGTGGGCTTAAGTCAACATATTAGCTGCACTTTGCTGAGGCACGCGCACTCAGCACAGGCCCGTGTAGTGTGCTCACTGACTAGGGATGTTCACCTCACTGTCTGCGTCTCAGATTGTCGTTCTAGAAAAGGCCAGTTGTCTCACAAATCAAACACCACACTTTAAAAATATATATTTTTGAGCCATCAGAGATACTTTTTGATTTTGTATTTACTGTCTTTGTACGTGAATTGTACAGTTGTATCTTATTAATTGTATTGCTAATTTTAAAGTTAACAAAAAAAAACCTTTAAAAACATTTTCCAAAATAACTAAAAATAACTAAAAAAAAAAAACTATAGCAGAAAGATTGATGAAAGAGAATGAATACAAAATGAAAAAAAAATACCAATTTTACACATTTTAGAAAAAACAGTAATATTACTTTACTCTTAAGTAACCTAAATTGTAAACTTTATAAATGTTTATAATATTGTGCATTTTATTCTAGTACAGTAAAGGGACTGTTGGATCATTTTTGTGACTTCATGACTTCGCCTTCATTACGTCATAATGTCGTGCATGGATCACGTCATGAGTTTGATTGCCAGGGAAAGCAGGAATTTGTTGATTTGTAAAAATTGTAATGGAACGCAAGTCGCTTTAAATAAAAGCATCTGCTAAAGTAAAGTAAAGTAAAGAATCAATCACAATTTGACAGTGAGCATCTCTTTAGCGCAGAACGACAGTTTTATGCAGACCAACGCAGAAATCTGCTGAAACAAAATAATTGTTCTTGAACTACAATATATGTTTATTTGAATAAAAATCCTACCTATATTTTTACGAGGGACCTGGGCTTATGAAGGTTTCTGTGTGAGGTCTTGCACAGCGATTATTTAGTAATTTTGTTTGTTCAGTCCCTTGCAGCTATTATTTTTTATTTGTTTACGACTTGATAGATTGTTTTTAATAAATCATTGACCCACCGGGGTTAGAATATTGGTACATTGTCTTTCGGCTTTGGTCTTAGCTTAAGCCAAAGATTCCTGTTTGCTTGGAGTATTAGAACAGCCAATGCAAACAAATATCAGCATACAAATGTATGTCGTCATAAGTTTTGCCCTTTATTTTTATTTTACGATAAATGTGAAAACGATGCAAGTTTCAAGAAAATGTACAAAAAAAAAAAAAAAAAAAAAAA
>SOMO01000021.1:412419-423804 GCA_028128575.1 Paedocypris carbunculus | reverse complement strand
CTGTACAAAATAAAATGTAATGGTACACTATATCTAAATGTAAGACAAAAGTGCTTTCCTGTACAAGTATTGTACAACAAACTGTCTCAATATTCATACTAAAAACACAAAGCAAGAGTACAAAATACGGTAAGATAAAATATGCAATAAAACACAAGTATTTTATCGTTAATCTTAAATGCTGTTTAACATTTGATAATAAATGTGAGTAAATGCTTAATTTTTCACGGTGCGCATCAATCTTTCACACGAACATCAATGTGAACAAAAGGAGTTTTTTTTACTACAAAAAAACCTACCACGTCATGTAGACTCACAACTGATGACATCACACACTATAATATGATTGGTCAGAATTTTTCTGGACATGATCTTTCTGTTTGTCACTATTTTCACAGCTACAAGCAGTTCAGACCTTATTTCACGCCGTAAAACGAGTCCTAGCGTTCCACCGCTCTCCGCACGCAACCGTGTTATGGGCTGCTGTGGAAACGGGCCATGACTCACCAGTCCTCGTTTTTTTTTATGATGGCCAGTAATTGACAGATCAGTAAGATGGTTAACAAGAAGCGCCTTTCACACACTTTCTGTGGCGCAAACCAGCCAATGATCTTGTATAAACCTCATTTTACTATCTCTTCATCGGTTTTGATCCTTTTCCTGCTTTGTCATTATTTCTGTCTTCGTGAATTTAAGAATTTGCTGTTTAGCGAGGGTTAAAAATTAAAAAGCTAAACCTATAAAAATGTTTTCACATGGTAAGATTCATACATGCACCTTTTTTTTATTTTTTTTAAATAGAACTCCACTGCTTCTTTTTTTTTAAGAATTTTGCAGATCGCAGACAATCGCAGACGTCATTGTTTGATTGTTCTTTCTTCCTCTCTCGCAGCATAAAGGTTGTGAGAAGATAATTTATGGTTACAGTAAAAATTAGATGGTTCAGGGACAGTTATTGCAGAACTTGCACAAAATGAATCTCACCAATACAATGTACCAAGTTTATTAAAATAAGCAAAGATAAATTAACAGGCTTGTGTGATTATTTACGAGTGTCAGAGCAAAACAGAATTGGCAAGAAAAATGCACTTCTTAGTCAGATTTATGAACAAATCCAAAGTTTAAAAAGGGCAAAATATGTTTTGTGAATAGAAATGTGTTTTTGAACAAAATGATTGTGCAGGATACCTAAGAAAGTTAAAGCAATGATGCACAGAAGTCCATTGTGCGAATAGAAAATGACGTCTACTCGGCTGATTTACCGTTTCAAAGACATGGTTTTAAAGGGTATTTGCATTGTTATATTCTAGATCTAAGAGAATGGTTTCATTCCATTTTTATACTTTTCTGCTGAATGGATCAAACCAAACTTTTGTTCATAAAGCGGATTTTGCCCTTCTCTATTTGTTCGTAAATCTGTCTTTAAGTGCATTTTCCTGCCAACTCTACATTTTGCTTCGTTCCTCGTAAATAATCACAGAAGACGCAGAATATAGAGTTCAGCGTTTTAATGAGACTCGTGTCTTTGCTTAATTTTTAATTGCTTTGGAAACATCTCGGACATTATTGCAGGACTCTTAAATTCTAAAATGAGACATCTAAGGTTTGGAATGGCATGAAAGCGTTTTGATGGCATGATGGGATGTTCTTTTAAATCTTTTAAATTCTTTGGAATTACGGCTTTTTGTCAGTTTTTTTTCTCCGTTTTTTTTTTTTTTTTTGGAAATTTCATGTTCTAACATGTTCAATTAAGTTTTTATTTAAAAGATTAGACCATTAATTTCTTGTTTTTGCTNTTTCTTAATGTTATCCCAATTTGTATCCCTATAGTAGCCATCTTAAAGGTTTTATGAATGGCAGTTATTAACCTGCTTTTGTGTCAATTTTTCCTTAAATGCTGATAAGGAACGATGCACCAACGATGATGCAGAAGTCTCGGCCTGATAAAAGCCAGAAAAAGCCTTCAGGGTTGTTTCTGGTCACAGTAAACGCACACATTACATTACAAGGATTTGTTCAGTGCGTAATTAGCTTGAGTGCTTTTAACGTAGCGTCTCAAGGCTGTTCTATTCTCAGAGTTATGAATTCAACGCTCAGACCTTTTGCCCATGACAAAACCCAATTTTGTTTAGTAACAAGCAGCTCATTTGTTAAATAGCGGGGGTTTTACAGACACATGGCATAAAAGAAGCCAGCTTAACGTCGAAACGGGATCCTTCCTTAAACACCAGCGTGATTTATAAACATTTGCTCCTGCGAGAATGTCCAGCTGTTTTTCATTCCAGCCGTTTATCGTCAAGAAGCGCAGAAGAAAATGAGACCCAAATCGCCAGCAGTGGATTTGTGCGGGAGGCGAGTCATTTGGGAGATCTCCATTACACTCGTAAGGCCTGCAGTGATTAGCACACCTGCATCTGAGATCTCGTGAGAGCCCTCCAGCTACCGGACCTCCAGGACCAAGCATATTCCGAATTACCACCCCGACCCAGGCGCTGCCAAAACGGCCACCAATTAGTCCTGACCCTGCTAATGAAAGCCTGGGGCGTCTTTAAGATCACAAGCGAAAACCAAGAGCTAAACTTTGTGGTATGCGAACATAACTGGCTTCGATCAGATGCGTCGGCTCTGAACGCTCGGAAATTCACAAAGCTGGTGCGTTTTGTATTAAAATGTGCGACTAACAGCCCGAGACTTTTCCTGTGGATCGAGACATTAGAGCGTCTCATTCTTTTGAAAAAGTTGCTTCAATTAGGTAAAATTGCTATAAATGATCTGCGACTGTAGCTAAAAAAGAAACCAGATTTTTAGTGCCGCTTTGCGATTACTGTCTCACGGGAAGCCGTATCGTTCAATGATCATGCAGTTTGAGACTTTTTATGTTGTACTATTTATAAAAACAATTGATTTGACTATTTTGTTCAACTGACTTTTGTGCAATGCTTTACACGTATCAAGCCTCCTAGGTGCATTCAACGCNATTTTGTTCACCTCACTTTTGTGCAATGCTTTACACGTATCAAGCCTCCTAGGTGCATTCAACGCGGCTTTATATAGCTATTGTCCATCGTTGTGAAAGAAAGTAGGAAGTGATCTTGTACTTCCTTGGAATAGTTGAAGTTCCTGCAGTCTCCCCCTTCCTCGACAGTAATTCTAGCACTTAAGTCAGCTGTTATCAGCTGAAGATAAGACAATGTCAGTGATGAAATGTGTGTTGGCTGATAGGCCCATGGCCATGTAGTTGAGGCTAATTCAAGCAGAACCACAGAGATAGTGGCTCACAAAGCCTGAGCAAACAAAGCGGAGGCCGTCAGCGAAAAAGTCTGAGATAAACCTGCTCAAAATATTGTTTTTAAATGTGCTGTTGTATCGTCACGGCCAAGAACCATGATTAATTGCAGTGAAAATCAATCAATGCTACAATTTCAAACTTGTGAATGATTTTATTCTGTTAAGTGTTTTCTTTTTTTTTTTTAAACTTTTTGTTTTTGCAGGTGCTGATAAACGATTTTTTCCTGGTTGCCTGCCTGGAGGACTTCATTGAAAATGCCCGTCTGTTCATCTTTGAGACCTTCTGCCGAATCCACCAGTGCATCAGTATAAGGTTTGTAGAGTAAGAACAGTGGCAGATTACGGGAACGGATCTTGGTGTCTACTACGTCTAGCCTCGCCTGGCTGCAACACAAGTCCCATTTAGACTTGATGAATTGATGGATAAATCACTTTGGAACTGTTGTCAGGAATGATCAAAAGGGGAAAAAAGAAGGCAGCAGGTCTGAAAATCTGTCCACAGTGTGGGAACTTTTCCTGTTTCCTCTCTTCCATTCCCACTCCACTTCTCCCTGATAAGGTTTTTATTACCCGATGTGCTGGAGGAAGCATGTCCAGAGACCGGTGCCAGCAGCCCAGTCTCACACATGGAGACACGCATTCAGAACCAGACATCGCAGGCACATCAACCCATCTGGTTTGAAGCATATCTAAAGGCTCTACACACTGAACCTCAGCTAAATCCAAATGCATTCGTCTCAACTGTAAATAATACCTCACAGTTTTTTTTTTTTTTCACTTCTCCAAATTCTTGTTTGGACCAGACTATAGGTGTGTTTTGTAATCTTCTAAAATTGTCCATCAGCTTGTGCACGCTTGACAGTTAGTAGAATCTTTTTATTAGATTGTTTTTTTTTTTTATCATTCCAATAATGTTTCTGTTCATATCACATACAAAAAAAAAAAAAAAGCAAGTATCAATAGTGCTTCAATAGGGTTCACAATGCAATTAAATGGGACACAAACTAGTTAGTTTGAATTAATCTGAAAAAGGTTTCAGCTTGGCCATTTATGCTCCTGGGTTTTAGAGGGCTAAAATGACGGACAATAGGACGGAAAACGTGTCTTTAGTTAATCACAAAACATAAAAATAGGTAAATATTTAGTAATAACTAATAACTAAAAGCGTAATATCTCCAACACTAAATCATGTAAAAAAATGACGCTTTATTACACCTTTTGTGCTTCAAGCCCAACTAGTAAAGCAAATTTCAAAGAGGTTAATAATTTAAGACTAGAATGTGCAACTTCAAACTGTGAATGCAACTATATTGCAACATTTTTTCTAAGTGCTTTGATTTTACATTACGATACCAAATATTTTTATTGTAAATTTAAAGTAGACCCCTTTTATTATGATGGTTACGTTACAAAGCTCACTGAGAAACCATGACCAAGAATTAGAGGTAAAACTTAACGTTTAACATGTTTTTCAATCTTTTAGTTTATCGTGGACACATTCCACAATATTACGTACATGTCGGTTTTGATGTGAGACATCAAATATTTTTGAAAAGCCACCCATATTTGCATCAAATTTTTGACACTACTGATCTAAACCTTGTGTTTTAAACCATTTTATCGTGACCCCCCCCCCTCGTCTTTTAAACTCCTCGTGACTTCCTCTGCCTGTGCTTGGCTGAAGGCAGCAGGTGTTTTATGGCCACTTTACTCCGGGATCCTTTTTATTGCCTCTTTTTCTGCTATTTAAATGGCATTGTGTTTTTCTACAGAAGACATGCAATCCCTGTAGTCGATAGGACTTTCCATCGGTGGAAAAGCAGCAGTCTGTGGGATGGATTGTGTCACTGGTCTTCCCTGGCCTGGTTCTTGTTAGCCTCGGTGACAGAGTGTGCCCGTTGTGCCCTCCTAATGAGCTTTCAGAAGTAGTCAGCATCTGTCCTCCACTCCAGTGTCCCGACCAAGCACTTGACAGCAAGCGGAGATCTGCTAATAGGTTTCATCTACCTCAAGGGGATTTATGACATCCCGTAAACTCCGAAGGGTCCAGGTTTACGTTTGCTCAGCCTCACCTGACACACCATCACATGGCTTGTCCGATGAAAGCATTGTTTTTTGCATGTGAACTTACAATCTGCAGTTTTGCTGCGCACTCACTCCTGACCGAAATACTGTCCTTTTGCTGTGTTTGTGGTTTGTCGAACTTTTTAATTGTGCTGCAAAGTTTCAAAATAGTTTAAATTGGGACGGCCTGGAGAAAGGTTCGAAATATGGATTGTGATCAAACTGTGACTAAGACATTTGTCTGGATTTGATTTTGAGTCTTGGCTCTTGTTGTCGGGCAGCTCAAACTTTTATTTGTCACATGAATGAGTTAACTAGGAAACTGAATGGTAATTTCCATTTTAATGTTTTATGGCTTGTCTGGTAGCTTATGAGTCCCCTAATGAAATGGGAAAATATTATCTATGATTTATTTACAAGTACAGTATGCAAAAAAAAAAAAAAAAAATTCACAGAAGCTAATTTTGGTCTCAAATGGCATGCGTGCTTGCTTTACAACAATTTGTTGTGGTTCTAGGAGCACGTCAAAAAAAATAATAATAAAAATTATTAACTTTAAAAGTTGCTGTTTACTTTGGAAGAATTAAGCGTTTAAAAGCTAAAGGACTTATTTTGTAGTTTTGTAATCTTTGCATTGACAGCAGATTTGTTAACCTTCTGTGGCTCCTAAAGTGAGACGACTTGCCCCAGTCTCCCTGAAATTGGAATTGGATAAATCAATTATGTAGAGCTGGTACTCGTGAGCAGTGGAAGTGAAAACGATCCTTACCTTCCAACCTCAGAGGAGCAGGTTTATGGATGTAAAATGAGACTTTGGCGAGGAGAGTCCAACAACTTGGACCGAAACACCTTGTCAGGCACTTGTCTGGCTGAGTAGCTCATTCATTTACCATTTTCTTTACGTAATTTCTTTGTTTTAAACCCTTTTCCTTCAGTTTGTTTGTATTATGCATTGTAAAAAAAAAAAATGTTTTGCAGAAGCATTTCAATAATAGAATATAATCCCTTTATTGTCATTGCATCACATGGTTACAATGAAATTAAGAACACTACTCCGTTTGGTGCAACATAAGGAAAAGAACACACAAAATACAAATGTAAGAAAATGTACATTGAATAAGAGAAAATTCTTCTGAACACTTAGGTGTTCAGAGCCTGTATAGCTCAGAAATAGCTTTATGTATAGCTTAATACATAAATGGATAGCGTTATGTATTAAGCATGACTCTTTGGAATGGAATTAGTTCATTGATTTCATATAAAATAAAGAAAATTGGCAATTGAACCAATGACATTGTTAGCATGTTATATGCATTCTGAAAAAGGCAGACGGGCAAGATCATGCGAGAACACCAAGAAAGAAGTAAAATATTGATTGATGTCTGTATGATTTCCTGTGAGGAAATGTACCCGTCAGTCAATGTTCGCCTGATATGTAAAGTGAGTAAAGCCCCTCCAAGTCTAGAAAATACAACTCGTCTGATGTTTAAGGTGTTTTTTTATTAACTTGGTAATCATCTCACAGCTATGTGACAGATGATCAACCAAACCGATAGCATCTATAGTCCTTTAGCTTCACCTTAAACAATAACTGATGTATAGCTATTCAAGCTTCCCAGTGTTTTAACCATTGCTTCACATTGGTTTCCTGTTCCTTTTCAGTTATAATTGTCCATCAGCCCACACGTTTCATGGGCTGAGGAGCTGGCGAAATGCTGCCATTACATGTTCCTACTTGAAGCCCTAACAGACATTCGCTTTTCGCACTAAGTGTCACTGCTTCATGCTGGACATGTGTTAACCATCACCATTTTGGAACTTGTGACGTGACAACCATTCACATTCGTTGGCAGTTAGCTCTTAAATAATGAGCTTTATGACCAATCTATCCTGTCACGCATCGTTTTCTGAGGGATTCACTGGGAGTGAAAGACATGAGCTGTCATCTATGCCTGTCTCCAGACTCATGCTGTTGTCCCGGTGGGCGATCGAGTTACCGTTCGGTGTGAACGTGTGTTTGTCAGTCAAATCTTTAGGTCGCCAGCATGACATGCCAACGAAAAACTTTTAAGTTAAAGTAGAAATTTCATCACCGCACTAAATAAAGATGTCTTTTAGAGAATTACAGTAATACACTGGGAGTAAAAACCAAGTACACAAACAAGTAAAACCGAATCATGTTACCTAAAGTATAATGCAATATTTAGCCATTTTATATACACTTACATTTGTAACATCTCACAAATGACCAACGTTTCAATATTTTTAAAATATTTTTAAAAACTGATCGGATATTTTATAAAAAATATTTTAAAAATATATTACCTTAGGATTAACAGTATTGTTTGGTCCTTAGATATTTTAGCACTTCTAGATCATTTGTAGTCAACAAGGGTCGATCTATACTAAATATCTACACTAAAAAAATAGCAAAAAGCATAAGCACGTGAAATGGTCTGTCGTCTTGGTTCTAGAATTGCCGAATACTCCATTCCCCTGTCAGGGTTACCTTGACTCAAGGCTCATAGACACACGGTGATCTAATGCGCTCCCGTTTTATGGCTTCCTCTGTGCAATTAGCATCATGGACTTGATTACATAATGCAAGGCATTTCTCACTCTTATAGTCTTAAATGCTGAGCTATGACTGCATGAAACCCATTATCATTGAGCACTTTTACTCCACTGAAAATTAATCAGTTTACTCAATGTCCAACCTTAGTTTGCCCTAATGCACCGTGTTTTCTTTGCAGTATGCTCGCAGATAAGCTAAATATGACTCCAGAGGAGGCAGAAAGATGGATCGTCAACCTCATTCGCAATGCCAGGCTGGACGCCAAAATCGACTCCAAACTGGTGAGATCTGCACTTTTTTCCCCACTCGTTTTTTTTCCCCTCTCTCCTCAAATGGCAAACAATTGATAGGTGCTGCAATGGTGTGCTTTAATTAGTCACAAAATCTAATTCAGCTTCTTCTGTGCAAGGATTATGTTCTCCTCTAATACATAAAGGAGACACAATCAATTACCTCTGTAATTCTGCCCAGTGCTGCCGAGTTTCTCACTGTTTCTGCCCTTCTGGAGGGAAATAACTTTTTTTTTTTTTTTCTCAATCTTTCCCTAAATTTTTGACTTCTATTAGAAGTCTAACATTTTAAAAGATGTTCAGACCCTTTAAAACAATACAAATAAAAATAAAATTATAAAAGATTATTTTTCAATCAAAACTGTAGTTAAATTGAATTCTGTGGTTGAAGACTTTCTGTGAATTATAAATTGAAAATCAATGAAATTGTAATCAAAATTAAATTGTAATCAAATTTGTAATGGTAAGCTTGGTCTGTTGTTGTACACCAAAACGTCTGTATTTTACAGACAATGTATACATAGGTTTAAATTTGATTTCTAAAGATTAATTACTCTAAAGTCGAATCATTAATTAGTTGTCTAATTACGTTGTCTGCAAATGCATTAAAACATTTAGAAATTCAACATGTACAGAATTATTTTTTATTTATTTAAATTACTACCCAGTAGTTAGTACTTCAATAAGATTAGAACGTTATTGTGTCAAACTCATCTCTAGTGTAATATGGCAAAAACCGCCCTACCATGTTGAACTTTTGATTTTTGATATGACATTTTGCTCGAATCGCACAATTCTTGTTAGTTTTTCTATTTTATTATAATTTAAATGATTTAAAACCCTTGTATTTCGAAGTCTTGTGTGTGGAAGAACGTTCCATATTTGTACTGTAATATAACGTGTTTTCTTTCTAAGCTTGATTGCTAGTGTTAAATGCGTTTAAACCTTAAACTGTTTTTCTTTTCTTTACAGGGACATGTGGTGATGGGGAACAATGCCATTTCACCATATCAGCAAGTGATCGAGAAAACCAAAAGCCTTTCTTTTCGCAGCCAAATGCTGGCCATGAACATCGAGAAGAAGCAGAGCAACGTCAACAGGAACGAGGTCAAAGCACCAGAGCATCTCTGTCTCACTGCTTTTATCTGATCTGATCTCATCTCTGTTTGTCTTCAGCCCTGTAGTTTACACACACAAATGATCTGTCCGAAAGAATGTCAAATGGCAATCAACCAAGAACTGCCTTTACACGGTGTAAACCAGTAAGAGCAGGTTTAACAAAGCAAGTGCTTTCATCATGCCGCTTTTCTTCAAAGAGCTAATGACAAGGTAGCGCAGCACAGCCGTAAAGAAGAGCGCTCGGGTCCCATGACTCAACGCAGCAGAGTAAATAACGCTCTCACACAATTCTCTCAAACCTCTCAGTTCTGCGTTTAGGAGTCACTGCAGATGTTTTGCTTGGGGTCCAGTCACTCTTCGTTTGATCTCGGCCCTGTGTGCGAACCCACTGATTGGCTATCACGCCAAATGCGCTCGGTGGCCACTCGCTGCACGCAAACTGCCGCTGATTGACTTGTGCAAAAGAGGCCGTTGAAAATAATAATTGCCTTGCTCCTCAAAAGCAGGCCGTTTTACTGACTCACTCCCAAAAACCCCACAGTGGCAAAGGCCATAACACGCAGTATCGCGTTTTGATGTACTTGGCTAGACACGATTTAATTAAAAAATTCTCAACAACACTACCAAAAGGTGCAAACATGTACTTGCACTGCCTGTACTCGGGAAACGACCGCAGTGTTTTCCGTAGGGTCTCCGTCAGATCCCCCGAAAGAATATCCTAACACCTTTAATGTAATCACCTGCTGTTTTTGCTTTTGCTGGGTAGTGACGTTTTTTTTTATTGTTGGCATGTTTTTTTCAGACTCCGAACTGGGCTGGTCAGGACTCTGGCTTTTATTGAGTGGATCGCTGTGGACCGAACACTTCCACACTTCTCGCTTTCCATTATTCCCATACTGCAGTTGAACATCGTGTTCTTCTTCGCATCTTTTTCAAAGGGGTGAGATGGAGACCTTACTGGGTTCAGTGCCTCTAGTATTAAATAATAATAAAACAAAAAGCTTACAAAACCATTTTCACCTCAAGCTTGTATTTTATTCCTGGACGTTACGTAGAGTGGTCGAGGGTTAAGTGGTTGTGATTTTCTGCGTGTAATAGATGAAGTTTTAATGTGCTCTGAGTCACTGAGTGGGACAGGGTTTTTGACTCTACAGCCGCACATGAATGCGCCGTGATGATGAATCTGTGTTTAGTCTGCAGCGTTTACGGTGCTGTTATGCTGCGGCGAACCCGGGGATGTTAGCGCGGAGGGCACGGAAAGGTTATTGTCAGGATGCTTGGCGTCATTTCCACTCCGCTGCTTCATTCGTTGGCATGGGGGTTTGCCTTGCGCTAACCAGCGATGGCCACTCTGGAGAATTGCATGCGTCACACCTACTCTCTCGACTCCCAGGTTTTCTATCTCTTTCCTGCCTCGTAAACATGCGAAGCACTCGCAAGGCACCGCGGGGCTGGGATTCGAAGCGTGTCTTAATACCGACTTTGGCCTCTCCGTCAGCTGACATGTTTATGGGCCCTGTCTCTCTGGACGAGTGAAGACGGGGCTTATAGCTGCCACAGCTCTTGGGCTTTCGGCCAGGCATCTAAAACGACTGACGTCATCTTTACTTTCCCAGCGAGCGAGCGGGGGTGGGGGGGGGGGGGGGGGTGAAAGTGATTGGTTTACCGGTCCTGTGAAATGACACATTACCAAAACAAAACGCTCCTAGCCCTTAATTATCACATTCACCTTAGGAGTCCTGTCTCGGTTGTTGTTTTAGTAAAACATCCAGCCCAGCGGCAGACGTGTGGCGGAGAAGGTCGTCCACCACAACGTCTGTCACTTCACTTAAAATAAATAAACAAACACCCAAATGAAAGGTCAACAGAAGTTTTGTAAAAGGCTACACAATCTTTCCTTTTCGTGTTCCTCTCGCTTGCTTGTAAAGGCCGCGCAATTAAATACACAACATATGTTCCCTAATAAATTTAGTCCTGTTTTCCAACTTCACTTTCCTGTTGTATGCACTTTACAAGAGCTGGCATGCATTTAATGACGTTTTTTTTTTT
>SOMO01000021.1:396910-411839 GCA_028128575.1 Paedocypris carbunculus | reverse complement strand
TGTTGTTAATCTGTGTGTTTGTTACACGCCCCTTGGTAGAAACCGTTTCACAAACATTAAAGTGTGACAAACTAATGCACTAGGACCCTGGGGACGCTTATATGTGCTGTATAGATACAGTGGGAGAAATTCCATTTGTCATCTTTGAAAAGTTAAACAAGGAGGGGAGACACAGCCCCCTTTCTGACCGAGGGGCTTCTAAAACTGCTCTGAAAAGCCCCACTAGATCTTTGAGCCTCCACGTGACAGCAGCGCCTATATAGCATCAGCACCAGTAGAGTTTTACTCCATCACCAGTCGAGCTCTGCAGCATATGCCACGGTCACTCACTCATCCTCGTGCACCTCCAGGGTTTGTTGTAGAGCTTTTGCAGACTATTGCATCCATGTGGTTTTTCACTCTGTCTGGGTAAAGAAAGGACTTCTGAGAGACTAAACTTTTCCTGCGAGAGGGATGCTGGATGCTCCATGTCCACTTTGGCAGTCGGAAGGAACTTGATGTATAAGTTTCCCGTTTTTTGGACAGCGCTCGCCCAGGTAGATTTCCATTTGTCATTTATCTTTTGCTCTTTTTTTTTTTTTTTTTTTTTTGGAGGGCATATCCGTCACATCCCGCGCTCTTTTGGAGATCCGTCCTGTTAATTCGCTTCAGCTGAAGTTCTTAGAGTTCAAACACTTTAATTACAAACACGTTGACCAGTCAAGGTGTGACTGTGACTCCGATAACCTCAAGGTGATTTCTTCTCTCCGAACCGAATAACGAAATTAACTTTCTCTTCCCTTCTTTTCCCCACTATTTGTTTAGTGTGAAGAAGCGCGTTTGGCTCTCAAAAGAAAAATGAAATCAACCGGTTGTGAGAAATAGTATTTTACCCACCCGTCTAATGTGTGACATATCCGAGCCCGGACTCTTCAGCTCCCCGCTCCTCTGTGGAAAAATACACGTATTAAAAGCTCATAAACGGACCTGGAAGACTTTCGGTGAGGACGTTTGACGCTTTCTAACGTGAAGCCGGGACAATCACAGCCGCCCAGATGCAGTTTCGCCTGTTCTCCTTTGCGCTGATCGTGTTGAACTGTGTGGACTACAGCCACTGTCAGGCGCAGCAGTCTCACCGCTGGAGAAGAAGCAAGAGAGGTGAGGAATCACGCGTGGGTCTTTTAAACCTATTCATTCGATTGAGAAATATTGGTTGATAAATTACTCGTTTACCTGGCTTTGGCGGCACCAGTAACAGGGGGAAACCCCGGCCACTCTTCGTTTATGATCCTCGTTTTCACTTTTTGGATGAATAACGACTCAAGTTAAAGACACAACTTCGCGTTATGTTGATGATATTATCACGGTTTTTTTCCCATTCATACCGTTGCAGCCGGAGTGATGTGGATGTGATCCCTTGTCCGTTCTGGTTGAATGATGTAGTGAGGGTATCTTGTCAGACTTGAGATTTTACAGCTCAAGCCGGATTTTCGGGCACTTTCCACACTTTGCACGCGCCTGTTTCGTTCGCGCCTTAACACTTGACGTGCGAGTCATATGGCATTATAATAATCGCATGAGCGGCATTTCTTTTTCCCTTTTATTACTAATTGTGACCCTCGCCTGCACAAATGAATGTAACCAACGTAAACGCAATTAATAGCACCACTATAGTCGTCAGCATTATTAAATCCAAACTTTTTAATGTCACATTCAAGTCCTGCACATGTCTGAGGGAACACTGTTACCTCGAGGTAACCATAGCGACGCAGCGCCGCGCAATCGTTTTTATCTACCCTCTGATATTTCGTTACAAGTCTTTGAAATGCATAGCTGCTGTTGTTTTATATGCAAGGGAGCCTTTTAAACGTATTTGCGTATAGATAACGGGAGATTTGCTGGGTTGTCGTGGCGCCCTGAGGTGTTGGTTAAGTGATGCTCAGTGTTAATTATCTCACTTGGTGAATGGTCTTCAAAATCTGGGAACTTGGTTCTTTAAAAGTTGACGGTATACCCTCACTGTGCGGCGCTGTCTGGTGGTCACTTGATGAATAGTTGAGCTTACCTCGCCTTTTGAAATGCGTTGACCCTCCTCTTGCCCTAAGCTGATTTTAATTGATCTCACAGGCAGACATTGATTAAGCTTTGAACAACTGGTGCAAGTATAACAATTCGCCCTTAAACTCCACAGGGATTTAATCCATCAGTAAACATGCGACTTGAATGATTTGCAAAACGCATATGGGCTGAGGGAAGCTCCAAGTCAAACATTTCAAACTTATCTGTTGCTTAACTAATCCTCAATCTCTGGATCATCAACTTTCCCTTCATGTGACCTGTAGCCATCTCTAACACAGCTTTCATTTAATCCCACATTAAGACACTTGCTGACACATGACTGATCTGTTCAGTCTAATTCACAAAAAATGATAAACTCAGGCACTAGATTTAATCACACGCATAGCATGACAAAAGAAGCCGAGAGACCGTTCACTACCCATCTGTAAACAATCAGACAGCGTTGAGAGCTGGTATACTTGTTTTATTTTTCTAGGCGATTTTAGATACCGTGTAATAAAACTCTTTATAGGATCAAACCTGTTGGCAGAGGCAGGCAAGTTAAGAGTTTTCAGTGGATTGAAATGACGAGAAATGTGCCTCTGAGGTGACAAGATTCTTTGTTTGTAAAAGACCCGATTGTTAAACGTGCCCTAGAGGCGCAGTACACCCAATTTGTGTAAGTCGGATCATGTGGAAGAGAGGTGTGTTTGTGTTTCTGTAATGCTGTAGTTTCCAAAAAAAAAAAAAAAAGACGGGACCGAGAGTGACATTTGTAATGCACTGGCAGACTGCCAGCCTTCAGATTAGCTTTTCTCTCATATTTATCATGCTCATTGTGGCCAGTATCACTCTTCAATTGAGTTTAAAATGCTGAACTATTTTCTTGCCCTCGGCGTTGCTCTGACAGCTTTATGTGCAGTCTTTTCTGGCATGCATCAAGTCAGCTATGGTCATTCCTCAAGAATGGCATCTTATAAGGCTTTAGTTTAACCGCTGCTTAACCATATTCATTCAAATTTCAGTGCCTGGGCAAAAACGCCTTGTTCTCAATTTTACAGAATTCTCCCAATATTCTGTCTTCAGCCATTATGAGATTTCAAGACAAAACCGACGACAAGAAATGCTGAATGTGTCACTGTGTTCTTTTGGTTGTGTGCTGAGCTGGAAGATCTTGCCAGAAAGTTTGCTCTGATATCATCACTTGGCTTTATTGGTTTTAGTATTCATTTTTATTCTCTGGCTAATGATGCCACCTGCTGACTACTTGAAAACCGCCGTCTCGCTTACCAGAGCGGAGAGGAAACGCTCATACAGGACTTGATCTGGCAAGGCTCCCTCACTCCTAAAGCTACCGTTCTTGAAATGCCAACGTCGCCCCCTCCAACAAGTATGAGAACATTGGTTTGAATCTGTGCTCCCCGCGCCTGATGTCGACTTGCACTTTAAGTGAAACTCGAGCGGTTAAGAAGCTGCTAACCCTGATGAACGGTCCGATTAGGCTCACGGTAATGGAACTAATAGAAGTCACAGTAATCCATGGGAAAGTGGAGGACAGGAAAGGCTTAACTCCATCCCTGAGCTACACCCTGAAGGGATTAGAGGGAAAGCACCTGTAGTTTTAACACTAAACTATCGAAGAGTTTTATCTTGATCCGCTGTCAGTTCACAGCGCCTTGTGGAAGTGAACGCCATATTGGCTTTGGTCTAATTGGGAGATGGGTGTTCAACAAACAAATGGCCAAAAAAAAAAGGTAACCAAATTGTGGCATTATCAGGGATTGTGATATAGGTGAAGTAGAGAATCGTCTGCATCAACACACTTCCCTCTGATAATTTTCCTCAGACAGACTTGGAGTTTGAGCTGTGAAAGAGCTCTTTGTTTTACAATGATAGTCTGAAGTTTGCTCAAGTCGTGTTTGAATGAAGGGACAGAATGAACTGTTTTCAAGCTACGGTTTGTAAAATCTTTCCCAGTGTTCTCGGGTGTAGGTGTTAATTTTGGCTCTGGCTACTGTCCGTGTCACTCGGTGTCTTGATGAAGTGTGGAGTGTGAAGCAGAATGGGCAACTGGTTCAGAGCCTCTTTTTTTCAACAGAAGAAAAAATAATTTTGCCACTCTCTTTGGAAAAAAGTGGAATGTGCCATACATGCACTGTAGAGAAATAAAATGACTATTCATGTTGGATGATTTTTAGGATTATTGAGCCGTATAGAAAAATTGGAATCAAGTGAATTGCATCCAAAAGTTAAATTTTTTTGATTTGATTCTTCCACTGAGAGGGTTTCTCTTTGCTAAGATGACTTTTTGGAGGAACATACAATTGTATTGTGGAGGGACAACTACAAAGACACTTTTAAATGAAAACAATAAGTTAAATGGTAAAAAGTAATTTCCTCAAGAGTAGGGATTATAAGTAGAGTACTTGTATTTTTTTTCTATAATCTGACAAAATCACAACTTTAGTTTTTGAAAAACACTGAATATCTGTCAGAAAAGTGTTCCTTTGTGTGTTTTTTTTTCTCTGCTAGTTGTAGTATTAAGACTTTTTGCAAAATTGTCTGTTCTTTTAATTTATTAGCATATGTCTGTGCTCTTCAGCTCTGCTTGTAAAACTTTTACTGTAATTCCAAAAATGGAATTGCATCAGCTTCACAACACTTAGTGTTAGTTAGCAACACTTTTGTACTTGAAGGTTTTTTTTGTATGTGTGTGTCTTTTTAATGCAAAACGAGACAGAATGTTTTCAAGATTTCTGCTAAAACAGCCCTAGCTTTTGCACCCTGTGAATCTCTAGATTTCTTACACCAGAGATAGTGGTTTTAATTCACCCCGTGTTCCTGCTGTGGCCTGGTCTTATTGGCAAAGAGCTGAAGGTCTCGGTACGTGTGAGAGCAGTGAAGAGTCTGAGCTGCTTGAGAGAAAGTGGAAGGAATGGAAAAACATGTTTGAGGAGATCAGTTGGAGATGGTCAAATGGAAGCACTATCACCTGAGATGGATTAACTGTCCGGGTTTCCAGGACTTCTAATACCCACTGCCTTTTTCTTTGAATCTGTTTTTTTTTTTCTTTTCTTTGAATGTATGTTTCGTGTTTTATAATGTCAGGAATGTGCATGCCGATATGACCTTGCACAAATCCAGCTTGCATAATGGGTCAAGTTATTCTTTCCATTTCAGTGCTGGACACCACACCAGTTATTTAAATTTGATTGCAAATTTGAAGACTATGCAGTTATAACTTTGGTGCCTCTTTTAATATAGTCCATCCAAAATGTAATGAGTTGTGATTCAGACCCAGAAAACAAGGGAGAATGGGCTCTTATGCAGATAAATTACTCCTGATGTTCTGAGATGTTCCCAAACAATAGGCAGTGATTCATGTGGCCTAGTGGAAGCGAGACCCAGGCTTGGCCCACTACCTCTGGCTGGCTATCGCTTTAGCTTTGTTTTCCATTGCCACAAGACGCTGTGTCCACACAACCACTTTTGGACCAATTAGCTCATTTGATTCCTTCAAACAGACCCAAATTCGGTTGTCCTGATCTGACTCACTTTTGCTCCGTTTAGATTCACACAGCGGAGTTGATTTTTCTTGTCTTTTTCGAGTATCGCTTTCGTGTTTTTCCAGTAGCGCACACAAGGGGATCTTCTCCAGCGGTCCTGATCACTGTCATAAGAGGATTCCATGTGCTCGCGCCGCTAAATGCTAAACAGATGCTTTCTTCTCCGGCTGCACTTCACCACGCCGTAAAAGTTAGTTTTCGGAAATGTGAGGTATAATGGACTTAATACACAAAAATCTCATAATATGCTCCATACTTGCAGAGAGGTTTGAAATCTGCAGTGCTCCAGACAATAGTTCCAGTGTGTTCCACACAACAACGTTTTTTTTTTCATCTTGACCTTGCAATGCGTTTCTTCCTCAACAGTCAGTTTCCTGAAGTAATCGCTTATTTAATGTCTCGTATAAAGCAGCTAAATATGGTTATCCAGTTAAGTTGGATTTCCTTGAGTTTATTGAGCAAATAAACTCTTGAATCTGGGTCTTGTTTCCACGAGGTAGGCAGAAAAAAAAACCCCGTTATTTGTTGTTTTGTTTTTTCACCCAAAGAAACCCTTAGTAGTTGCTGGAGATATTCTTTATATTGAAAACAATTAATCTTACCCTCCGAGAAAAGCTTTATATGTTTTGTGATTGGTACATCCGATTAAATAATTTTGACCCTGACCCAACTCATTCACACCAACAAACCTTTTGTTTTGTCTTCTATTTTCTTCTATTCTTCATTTTGGTTAAAATATGGTCTAGTGTTATTTGCTATGAGTTTTTTTTGGCTGGTTTTAAATGCAAGGCATCGTCTTTAAGATGAGCACATCTGTACCATGTGTTTTGTTCAAAGGTAGTGTTTTTATTTCTTTTCTTTTTTTAACATGCCGTCTTTCACTTATCATCTTGACATTTGATGAAGTGAGACAAACGTTAAACATGTCACTGACATGGACTGTTGCAGATGTTTGCGTCGTTTTAAAGTTTTAAAATGCCTCTTTACCTCGAAAGAAAGGAAGCTTTCAAGCTCCTTTGGATCTATCCCCTAAAAGGCTAATTTTAGTGTAACAGCAGCAATGTAAATGAAAAGACGAAGCACAGTACGATATGTCATACAGTAACATGAATACAACGAACGAAAAAGAAAGAAAAATAAGTGGACAGCATAAATGCTAACATTTATTTGGATAATGAAATTGTGTAAGGAACATTTATTGTGCAATTTTCCCTAGACACACTGTGTGGATTATTACTTGCGTATTACTTATTATCATTACCCAAATCTAATGGGCTTATTATAGATTAGAATTTTCTTGGCTTTAATTCTCTGTCAGTCTTACTCGGCCACAGTTTCACAGTTCAATTTAGTGTCTCGGCTGTGAGTGAGTTGTTTGTTTCTCTAATCTCTTTGTGTCGAAAGAGTGCGAAAGGTTGATGTATTGCCAATATAATTAAAACATTTGGGGTGTTTGTTATACATCATGTTTGTAAAAAAAAAAAAAAAAAAAAAAATCAATGAGGCAAGAAGGACATTACTTGATGGTAACTCTATCACTATTCAACAATATCATTTCTTCTGCATCTTTTTTACTATTTCAAACAAAATGACCCATGAAAGCACATGATATTAATCAATATTAGTATCATTAAATGTTTTATTATAGGTTTGTTAAACATATAGCATTAATATATTGCTGACTAGGCTTGGGAACAGAAACCAAGGCTTGGGAACAGTAACCACTTGTGGAGCAATCTCACTGGTCTTCAGCATCATACGATTCCATATGAATCATTGACCAATCACCCTTCTCGTCCTCAGCCAGCTACATAAGTAAGGCTCAGAGAGCACAGACAGGGTAATGGGGTGTCGGCTGAGTGTGCCGGACATTTTAAAGAATTTAATTGGTTGTTCAAAGTGCTTTGGTGGGGTTCGATTCTCGAACCCTTCGGAGAAGGCTCTCCGTGTTCCCAGCCCTTGCCAGAATCTATTCTGTTCTGCCTTTGGGTTCACTGTCCACGAGTATGTCCTTCATTGCGGGAGCTGGCTTTGTTGAACCATTAACTCTGGAAGTGTTTCTGGATCCCTGGTCAAGATCAAGGTATTTACATCCAAAATTGTTTGGAAAATCAACGAAGGCAGACCGTTTCCCCTCCCCGTCTCTTTAACACCCGACAGATGGACAGGCCTCCTTTATTTCCTGGTTCTTGATAGGACCTCTAATTACGCATCCACACCACATCAAACCCACCATCCACACGCCTAGGCCTTAGTGTGTTGCGGAAGTCAGGCGATCAGTGGCAATAAAGCTATACCGCTTGCTTGTAATTTGTCCATCCAGCGGACGTGGCTAAGGCCTTGGTCTTGTCTCCTGTGCCTTGTCATCTCTGTCTCCTTTGCGAGGTTTGGGTACACAGCAAACCGGTTTGGACCAAGTATGAGGTCGGGACCCCCTGACTGTTGCCTGCTCCTGGAAGCCTGGATCCCTGGTGTGGTTTTAATCAAAACCCAGGCATGGTACTGATTACATTGGCCTGGGGCAAAGCTCATTGTCTTTCCTCCTCCTTCACTGTATGGATTTAGCATGCGTCTGAGAAGTGAAGGGGTCAACTATCTGAGTCGCATACTTGAGTTTCAGTCGAAACTGAAAGTTTGTACAGACAATACGGATTTATGTTCACTTGATCAGATTAACTGACCATGGAGCAAAATGAATGACCTGGTTCTGTACGTGTAGTTGGAGCTGATTTTTGCACTGATTCAGTAAGAAATTGGTATCATGATTGCGGCTGGGAGTCATTATCCTTTTGCAATAAATTTCCTAGTGCCGGATCATGTACATGCCTGGAATTGTGCCACCGGAGTATGAGACGTGAGGAGAAAATCCCCCTTTTGTAGATCCTAATCTGCTGTGGGTAAATTGGTTCAAATTGAAAATCTTGAGTTATGATTTCAGTGCACTGAGTTTCTTCGGTTTCAGGAAGCAGAAGACACTTGTGGGTTTCTTGCTCTTGTGTAGATTTGCTTTAACGTTCGTCTTTTGTTCATTACCAGCAAATCTTGGTTGCCGTTAGCAGATTGGGGAGGGAAGGAACAGGCGAGTGTGTGATGTGGAAATGAGAAAATTTCCACTCAACATTGTTCGGATTCTTGTTTCTTTCGCACTCTGTGTTATCCCCTTACATTACATCTTGGCTGACTTCAACCGTGTGTTTTATTTGAAGCCGATCCAGACCTCAGAAGTACACCGTCTTCTCTTGTGTAAGCAGCTGTCATAGAGTGTGACGGCATGTAGGCAGTATGTACTGGCATGGGTCACATGTAATAGTTTCATGTTCATGTGTTTAAATGTGTCAGTGGCAGCCATTTTACGGCACAATTTATCAGCTCAATCCCAAATGAAGCGGGTCATGTGCAAAAATTGAATCTGATTTGACCATAAACGAAATAAATCACACAGGGATGCCATCCATCCATTTTCCAAATTGCTTTTACATTTCTGGGTCACTGGGAGTTGGAGCCAGTCACAACAACTCTGGACCTGAAGGTGGGACACACACCCTAGATTAGCCAACCAATCACAGACCAGCAGAAACTCACACTCTCACTCACAACTCTGGGCAATTTCCAGACTTCAAATCTCCCGTATGCATTCATTATTCAAAGTATGTTAGTTGAATTAAATGTAAATAAAAAGCTATTATCTAATGAGTCTAATTGCAATAATTATTTAAAACTATTGTCTTGTCCGTATTTCACAACTCTTTGGCTACAACTGTTGAAAAATATGTTGTTTTTGAAAACGATTTTAGTTCAAATGGTGAGGTTACTACTGCTTTTTTAAAAAGTAGTCACAAATTGTGTGTCTGGTCTGTTTATAGAAGGATGGGCCACACAGAGGGTCTTATATGAGATAGCTGACCACCAGACCAGTCTGTTTTGGTAAGAGCAAGAAGTTGTTGAAGTTGACTGATTATCACAGAGGCCTTTACTGTAACTCTGTCCTGTGGAGCAGATGAGAACGACCATTACACACAACCCTGTTCTGGCCATTCATTTGTATCTGGAAGTGCTCTGGCATGTCCGACCTCGCCAGGTTTTCACAGGGATTTGACAAATTTGTAACAATACAGACAGGTTTTATGCCTCATGTCAGCCATGTGTGCGAGGAAACCACAGGAGCAAATCCTAATCTTCACTTCTAATCTTATTTTTTAGGCAATCGCATGGCTGTTGCATGCTATCTTGTTAAAGACTTAATGAGCTTAAAATAACTCCGAAGCATTGTTTGCAAGCCTGATATAACTGCTGGAGCTATTTGCAGACGGAGACATCAGTCTAATGCATCAAGCTTTGATGTTTCCTCTCGGTGGTTGAGACCATATGAGGTCCTGCGCATGTTTCCATTTGCCTCCCCCATTGTGCGCTCTACATTTGACCCTGTGGATCACTTCTGATCCGGCATGTAGGGACGGGGTGGAAAAAAGGTCTTGTTAAAGGGTTAATGAGGTAAAACCTTTTATGTTCTGCAGGACGGCGTAGAGTCAGGCGTGAAGGCAAAAACAATAGTGTGCAAAGGAAGCCCTGCTGGGACGTGTGTCTGTACGTGGGAGATTTTAAACGCTTGAGGTTATAGATATTTTCTAGCATGGATTGTTTCCTGCACTTTCCTATTATTTTTTTATTATTATTTTATGTTGTGGAAAGACCTAGTGCAAAATTTGTAGAATAGCCATGATGTGATTTTTTTTTTTTTTTTTAAATGCTCTGAAGTTTTAGCCATAGAAATAAAACCTAGTGAAGATCTCCTCAATATGTATTCTTGAATATAGCGTAAAACTTCAAACACCAGCTAAAGTGTCTTAACCTCTAATAGAAGGCCACCATGAGTGAAGGGTTGAAAAATAGAATGCAATGGCCTTCTATTAGAGGTTTTACGGTACTTGAAAATGAGAGCAAATGCTTCGATTTATTTACATTTCTCAGAAAATGACATTGTTAACCTGTAAATCTTTAAAATTTGTCACAGCTCAACGTTTTTGTTTATTAGTAGTAGTAGTAGTATTTATTGTCATTGTTTACAAGAAAACAACGAAATTACATTTGGAGCATATACAACACATTAAGTCAAGGTGCAAATCAGCATAACCAGAAGGTAAGTATTTGTTAAGTGCATTAGAAGTAAACATTTGACGATGTGCAATACGTACAAAATTTTCTTACAAACAGCAACAGTAAATTCCATCGTTTGGTGTTACCATGTAACAGAGTTTTGAAACCATGACAACCACCCAACCTATTTTATTTTTTTAAATATGATTGGTGAATCTGAATGTCCTAAAAATAAGACCTAGTGCTTCTTTCGGAGAAATATGTAAAACATTGCCGTTGAGAAACCCAGTCTGCTTCTCAACCGTATTTTGTGCCAATTGATGGTGATGGTTTTTATGACCTGAGCAGTGGCAGTAAAAAGTGAAGACGTTTTTTGGGCCGCTAAAGCTCAATGGTGTGAAAAAATCCCAGGCATGCAGTTCCTCTGATCTTTGGCCGTGACGTTGCTTTTTCTCGAAGCAGGGATCCCACTGTTAACTCCATCGCATGTGTGCCGAGCAGCATGTGTGACTGAACGCCAGGACTCAGATCCTATTGTGCCACAGGTGTGAAAATGAGGTGCGAGGTTTATGTGTGATAAATTACCAACAGGTGTGCTAATTTTAGCCGTTCCACTTCCCACTGTCTCCACCACCACCTTCCTGTCCTTTTCCACACCATTCTGTTTACAGAGCTCTTCGCTCTTGGGCTTGTTTCCTGTAGAACTGCATAGTTTCAGTCCATATGTATTTGGCAATGTTTAAAAGTAAGATAAATGGCTTCTGTATGAATGGACGTGTGTATAGATGGACGGACATATAGGAAAATAAACAGACAGATAGTGATGGATGGATACGTGAATAGATGGAAAGATACTTTATTAATCCCGGTTGGAAAATCCGAAATGTCTGATTAATAAATAAGACATTTTAAATATACTTAAACTGCTTTTTAAATTATTTGGCTTTCCAATGTATCTTTTAGCTGCACTTTGGTAGACAGATCTGGTCACTTCTGATTTCCAGTGTTCATAGAAATACAGATCTAAGTACACACGTATGCACGCACGCACGCACCCTCTCTCACACACACACACACACGCAGTCTTGACAGCTTTTTGCAACTTAGAAACAAGACTTGAATAAATGACTTGCAGATGACTTGCTATTGTCAGAACGGGCAATTTTAACTTAAGTACTTTGGATTTATTTGGCAGACTATTTATCCAAATAGACTTACAGATTGAGCAGATTAAGTTTAGTCTCTTACTCAAAGACACTTCTCAAGTCCTGCTATTATGGCCATAACGGCCATATTCTGATTTTTACATTGGAGTTTTTGCAGCTATTTTATTCAACTGCAACTCTAAATGAGGCATCCAGATGTGCTACAGCCTAACAAACAGTGCTCCGGTCCGGTAATGACATATGTAATGACAGCTCGTTTTCTCCCATCTGAATTCATCCTTTATGCACAGAGTTTGACAATCTACCCATATAAGTTTGTAGCTCTCGTTACAGAGAGGTAATCTGCAAATCTTTCTGTTGTTGCCTCGTGGGACAAGATCACAGAAACACTCTCACTAAGCTAATATGCCAGCACAGCAAAACAAACGCGTTTGCTCAGACACATGCAGCAGAATCATTATGAGTAATGGGATTGCCCAAAATTGTAAACATGTGTATACAGTACAGTCTGTTAAACTGGGGGAAAGTGGGGAAAATGTGGATGCCCAAATCTTGACTATTTCCAGCTGCTAACTAGACAGAGGTGAGGTCCGGCGATTTTCCCGAAGGAAAAAGGAAAGCAGAAATGTGCCTCGCTGAGCAAAATGCGTCCTAGCCATCTCCCGCAACTGTCTTTGGTTTATTAATCTTCAGCAAAGTGTGATTTCCATATAACCATGACAAAGTCAGACGCAACAAATGTGGCTGGTTTGATGGAGTTTTCCATGTACTGCTTTCAACCATGTGGAACAATGTGGGCACTGGCACGCTTTTAGCGGATGAACTGGAGGTTTTTATTGCATGGAGTTTACTCCCAGTTTCTTTTCCATTTTAAGAGGCAAGTGTATGCGTAGCTCTGCCATTCCGATGTCTGCTGGACGAACGTTACATTAGCAATCATTTACACCTACATAAGTTTCAGGAAAATGATTAAAACAATAGCTATAAAATATAAAAAATTAAGCATCACCACAATCTTTTTCTCATTCAGACACCCAATCAAACCCAAAAAATCTCACCCCTTCTGAGCTCATTTGTAATCCTGCAGTGTAGAATAAATTTATCACTGAAAACAACAGAAAACACCAACATGTTAAGAATGTGAACATCTTTGCGCAGAATGCACAGTAGCCTTCTGTGTTGAGATCAAGTGTCTCAATGTTGTAAATGTCATCACGCAAACGCCTGATCTCTCTCGTGTGTCACTAGTGTTTACTGTTGTGCATACAACACAAGAAACGAATAGAAATTTAGGGATTTTGATTTTTGAAACCGGAATCTTAGTGGAATTTGTGCGTACGTAAACTGTGCATACTAGACTGGTTTAGTACTTGATACATAAACTATTTACTTTTGACTATTGTAAATCGACTTTTGCTGGTGTATAAAGTCATCTGGGTGTCCAGGTCTGGATAAACGTGAGGTTTCAGAGGGTTTGAATGGATTTTGCTCATCCTTTCCAACTCAAGCAGCTCAAGGGAATGAACATCAGTTGTTTGAGTCATTAAATCACACTGATGTTTTTTTTTTCTTTTGGATCTCACTTGTACAGTAATCACTGGTGATCAAGACTCAAAAGAAATCCAGCAAAAGCTGAATGACGGCAGCGTGCGCCAACAGTGTCGTCAGACCCGCTGTTATGAGCTTGAGATGCTCTTGAATGCAGGGCCATGAAGTTCAACTTTACCTGAATGAACCACAGTCTCTCCACAGGAACCGGGTGTGTTGAATTAAGCATGGAATGCATTCCATGTCTTCTACAGTATACCTTACCTGTCATTTCATCTTTCATGCTGTTGGTGTCGCTATGTCAATTATGAATCAGATGGGAAAGTGCAAACTGCTTTGACTTGATGTTATTTATATCTGTTTTGTGAGGAACCGTTGAGAACACGAGAGAAATTAAAACCACAGCTTGAGAACGCAACATCTCCTTTAAATCAAAAGCATATTATTTCAGGTGTGTTGAACAAAATTTACAACATCATAAAAACACAGTCGTGTAGATTCATTTGAAAATGCCCAGTTTAAAGCTATTCCAGTACTTTGACTCTTGAATCTTGTGCACACACTCATGGACCTTGAACCGCAATAGATTCCTCTCAGCAGCAACAATGCAAATTATGATATTTGATGATTCAGAAAGACACGTAGAGTCCTATTTTACTGTAAAAAGAACCAGCAAGAGCAGATCCAGGAGTTTGTGATGCACGAGGAAAGATTAGTGGAAAGATCTGGTCACTTCCATTCTCTGTCACTTCCATTCTCCATTTTAAAAAATACAGGAAGGCAAGGAACCACACATACACTATTGTTTTTTTTTTTTTTAAATACATTTTTTACATTTATTTGACTAGCATGTTTATCCAGAACGTTTTGCAGAAAGAGCTGATCGTTCAGTGATTGTCTCGAGAAGAAAAGTGCACGTCAGCATACAGAGCCGAGATATGGAATTTAATTTAAAGAAACAAGAATTTACACCAATGTCATAAGGAATAAGGCCTCACTTTTACTTTCTAGTCTGTGAAATCCTACCACCAGGTACAAAAATAATGGAAATCAAATTTTACTTATTTTTTTAATTGATATAACAAATAAGTTATGTTGAAAGAGTTTTAGGTGTGGTCTATGAATTTTGAATTTTTCGCTCCTTACGTTGAATTGAAAATGCAACTTGAAATGGACTCCAAAGAATTGGTATAAATAATTTTGGCAGTGAAAATGTTTCCGCAAAATGTGGAAGTATTGGTCTGCTGGACACCCTCAACCTAGACGCAACAGATCCTCGCCTCCTATTTGGCGTGCCTGTGGTCAGGCCTGGGAAAGCCGTACTCACACACGCCACTGTTCCAAGAATCTCTCCAGCCACCAGTGTTGGAGTAACTGGTCCACGGTGAGCAGGGTCACAGACATGGATGTCATCCTAGGATGTTTTTACACACCAGAAAAGTACCACAAATACTCACTGGACAAAAATTCCTAGTTGGAACAAAGCAGGAATTAATTACAACGTGACTTTTTTTTTTT
>SOMO01000021.1:327326-343485 GCA_028128575.1 Paedocypris carbunculus | reverse complement strand
GTGTTCAATGAACGGATCCGGAGACAATGATACGCAGAGCGGGAAAAACCAAAGTTAGAGTGTAACAAATAGTTTTAATCCAAGCATCAGCATATCATTATCCGATTACATGAAAGTCATGGCGTCATTATATACTGATACAAACATGCATTGTTGCAAAGAAAGTCCAATGACGAAAGAACAGCGGGTGGGAGTTGGTCTCTTGGTCCAATGACCAACGAGGGAAACAAGGTAGCATAGTTTGAATTGATCCAATGACGAAAGAGCACGGGGGAGCCACCTGTAAGTCTTTCATCTGGTCAAAAACAATAGCCACGGAGGTATATGTAAATGACGCGCGCCGGCGTCAGGTCATTGTCGACGGGGGTCTCTGTGTGTGTGTCCGAGCCTAACAACAGGGGGTCTCTGTGTGTCCGGACACGGGGGAGAACCATTTGTCATGATTAAGACTGAAACACGAGATAGCAATACATCAAAGCATAAATGTATTATAATGGAACAGAAATAAAATTCAAAAGGCATAAGAGAATAAATCATTTCTCACACATTTGTACTGATGTGTTTGTCTGTCTATCTGCCTGCCCGCCTGTCTGTCCTTACGTCTGTCTATGTGTCTTTTTGTTTATCAGTCTGACATCCTATCACACTGGCTCAGGGACAGTTTGAGATAAAGTGTATTCTGCTCTACTCACCCTCTGTCTGAGTTCAAAAACAATGAGGCGGGAGTGAAATGAACTGGCCCTCACAAGCAGCACAAAATCCTTCACTGCCAGCAGACCGGCTTCAGCCCAGTGAATCAGACGACTGGAGCGGAATGCTGATCCACCTTACTGCTTCCCCGCTTCCTCATTCCGCCTCGGTGGGGCCCTGTAATATGTCCGGTGAAGAATGATGTCATTGATGGGTACTGAGAGAGAGAGAGATAGAAGGGGGGAGATGGAAACAGAGAGAGAAGTAGAGAGGAGGAGGAAAGACAGACTAAAGATTGAGAAAGAAGGAAGATGAGACAGGAAGAGAGAGAGAGAGAGAGAGAGAGAGAGAGAGAGAGAGAGAGAGACCAAAGACAAAAACATACAATACTTCATCTCTCCACAAAAGAGATGGAGAGAAAAAGAGACTAAAGGTTATAGAGATGTAAAAAGAGATACAGTAAAGGGAGAGAAAGAAGGAGAAAGAGAGAGACTAAAAGAGACAGAGAGAGAAACTATGTTTCCCTGTGAGCTGATCTGTGATCAGTGGCCTAGCGTAACAACCCTAATTGTAACTTTTGCTACGTAAGTCATCTTAACACACACACACACACACACACACACACACACACACAGTTTCGCCGCTTGCGCTGTGTGTACGCGGTTTCATATCTAATTGGATGTTTCAGGAATGACTGAGAGACGAAGAATCAGGGATGCATTATTTAAACGTTCTGTCTTTGGTCTCTTTTTCCCATTGCTACATTCTCTCTCTCTTGCACTCATCCTTTTTCCGTGCAGCCTTTTCTTGTGTTCTCACGTTTCAAAACAACGCATTGTCTTTGATCAGCCCTGCATAGTCAACGTGTCTCCCTCATTTCTGCGAAGGGTCGAGGAATTATTATGGTTCATTACAGCAACGGGTTCATTACTGCAACGTTTCATCACTTCCTACTATTATTTTACCACCACACAACATTTATTCGGATCCAGCTAACATGATATTCTGGAAACACAACCTATAGCAAAAAGTTCCCGATGCTCTGAATTGTAAAATATAATTGTTATTTTGGTTGTCATGTGGCTTTGGACTACAACACCCAGGATCCTCCGTTCCTTGTCTTCCTGCGTTTATGTAGTCGCATGTTCTACCTGTGTTCTCATTGTTGACATATTTCAGTTGTCATCTGTTGCTATTTGGTGTCTGTCAACCGTTGCTCTCCACTGTTTTGTCATGTTGTTATTTTGTATTTGTTTGTTCATATGTGACTTTAGTGAAAAGAAATATATAAGATGTTTTTTCCTAAAGAAACGTATAAGAAGATGCTTATCTACAAAATGTATATTAAGAATTGTTGTATTTCAACTTAAAATTTTTAATAATTTAAGACCCAGTTTGACTTTTGATGGAAGATTAAGATCAGTTAGATGGTACGCATAACTTTAACTTCATATACGGTACTTAACTATTTATAACTAGTAGTGATTAGTGGTGTTGTGGATCATTGATTGTAAAATTGATTATTGACTATATATAATCTATTGGAACAATCCAGCACCGTATGTTTTTCAAACTGTGTTTTTACCCTTGTGAATCAAGTAAAGTAGCAGTTTTTCTGTGAGATCAGTTGTGATTAGCGGTGTGTCACCAGAAGCTTTGCTCCTCAAGCTAAACAGGCTGGAGGCAGGAAGAATAGGAACGTGGAGCGAGATGGATAACTGAACAAGACGGCAAACAATATTAAAGATGCAGCTCAGACAGATGTAACCTAGCTGCCAACATCTAAATGAGATTCACTGCTGCTTAAAATGTAAAGAGAACGTTCAAAATCATGAAGGGTGTGTGCATTTGTGTGTGTGTGTGTGTGTGTGTGTGACCCTTCCCGTTTCGTCTTTGCAAGGCAAGGTCACACTTTTAACTCCAAGCCGTGCAGGCAGAAATGACAATAAAAGTCGGCAGCTTCTTGTCATGCACCTCAGCTTCTTTTGGAAATGTTTATCTTAAGTATAAAAAGCCATTTTTATTGGACTGCTGAAACACGTCAGTCTCTTCTGCGCAGATGCCATTAGAGAATTGGAGACCCACCTCCCCACACACTCACTCTCCCCTCATTATGTCCATGAACCAAGGTGAAACCAAGCCACAGCTTTCAGGCTAAAGTTAGATTCAGCCATTATATACACGTCAGAAATGTTTTCTACAGCTCAGGGCTCCAAATATTAAAGTGCACAGTAGACGTCACCCCGGTTAGTGTCTGTAAACAGCAGCATCACTGCTCACGCGGGCGCAGAAGATCCGCTCCATCAGGAGATGATGCAGCAGTTTTCCGAGGCTCTGCAGATGTGCTATATATATGTATTCATGACGCTGGCTGGTGTCTAAATTGGCCAAACAGCTTCAGGTTGGTCGGATCTCAGTCTAGTATTTTTAAAAGTCCTGAGTCGGACACATCTCCGGTTGACCCATTTCTGCTCTGTGCTGACAATCCAGTGAAACTGCGTAGAGGAGAGCAAATGATTCTTGATGAACTGTCCGATGCCTTACAATAGCAAAAATGTGTTTTAAAAGTTTGAGTTTTTCTTTCAAAGTTAAGATACAATACAGAACATCAGTCAATTTTTTTCTGCTACTCTGCCCGTTGCTTTTAGTTATTGATATATTTTGATGTAGAATGGGTTTATTTTGGGTTTTATAGGCAATTTAAGACTAGAAAACTGCTCATTGGTGTGAGACATCTGTGTGTCTTTGTGTTCTGCTCTGTGATTGGTTGGCCACCAGACCGGGATGTGTGTCCCTCCATCAGGCCAGTTGCTGTGATTTGCTCACAGGACGAGCGTATCCACTCAAGGACCAAACATTTTTTTCTAAATTAGTAAGATAATACATTTTTCGATATTTATCATTTAAATTTTAGATGAATTTTTTCTTGTGTTTTTTATTTTTTTATTTTTACGTGCAACCATTCCTTAGAGTTGGACATCTGCATAAGTTACTGGCTAATCTCTCGCAAAAACCTTCTCTCGTTGGCCGGCTGTCTGGTGGAACCATCTAGCCATTCCTCTTAGAAAGTCTGCAACCTTCTCAACGTTTAAAAAAGCACTAAAAACTGAACTCTTTCACCAGCACCTTAACACTGATTAAAAAAAAAATAAAAAATTCTTTGTCTTGTGTTTACTGTTGTTGTTGTTAACTGTCATGCTGTTCTGTCTAGTAAGTTTCCTTAGATAGCCTGTGTAAACATCTACTGTAGCCTATTGTAGACAAATTGCTTCAATGGCTCCGCTTTTTGTAAGTCGCTTTGGATAAAAGCGTCTGCTAAATGACTGTAAAGTATGTTACTTTACTTCAGTATTTTAGCTACTTTCTACTTGTACCGAGTATCAAAAATATAAGCAACTGTTATTCTATACTTCACATTTTTGATTGATTATCTGTACTTTTTACTCCACTACATTTGAATGGACACTTACCGTTACTTGTTAAATTGTGATTGTGTGCAAAAAGTGGGCAACTTTTTCTACCGTGTTTAATTTCTTGGCCCACAAGGCGATATTGCCATCTGCAGGGTGCTGAAGGTACTGGATGCTCTTCATGAGCTAAGTCACGTGAATTTGAATTTGCAGTTCCACTTTTTTGTACATTTAAGTTTGACTGAGACTGACTTTTTGTCCTTTTGTCATCTACTTTGCTCTGCCATTTTGAAACATTGAAGTGTTACATTTAATTTCTATGTTGGAAATTAAAACCTCAACTATTTGAGAAACAAAGAGTTTCTTGTTTTTCACAATGCTTGATGTTTTTGAGCCTAAATTCAGTAGGAGTAAAATACTCAAGTTATTTTAAAACTGATACCTTTTACACCTCTCATGTTACAACTCTAACCAATATTTCATACAGTACGGAGTGAGAAAAACATCTGACTAGACTAGAACTTCATGAGCAGAGTTGGAGCCATAGACGGCACAAGAGGATCTGTGATCCTTAGGCTGTAAGGGAAACTGATTTCACATCTCGCCCACAGATTATCCCCCGAGTGGGAAGACTGGAGGGAAAACAGTCTGTGTGTGTACTGAAATCCACTTTAAGCTTCTCTAGTCCAGTACTGCTCCCAGTAAAGCAGCCTGGGATTTTTCCAGAGTTGAAAGTGAGCGAAATGAAGAGTTTTAAAAGCAGTTGAAGCTCCAGAGTGATAGTTACAGCAATAATGGGATTAGTGCATGTATGCTGAGCTGAAGTGACGTTGAGATCCATCTCCAGAAAAGTGGATCTCCTCTAAGTGGTCTTGCTGGCAGTTTTTGATGGATGTTTGCAGGTTTTTTCCTCTACACGTTCAGGTGGTGCGTGAAGAGCAGGCCTGGTGTTCTCAGGAAGCTCTCTAGCCGAGATGTCAGCTGAAATTTTGCAGAGGAAAGAGCATTGGAGACGAGCATTTGTTTAAAGGTGAGCACCGAAGTCGGGCCTTCTCTTATGATCTCAGCCCACTGTGAAAAACGTTCACAAACCATGATCTTCTCACATTACATCTGTCCGCTCTGTAGGATATCTCAGCAGCGTCACATGCTCTCATGGCCCCACTCGATTTGTTCTGACACTTTTTTACCTTTAGACATGGACTGACATTGATGTTGTTGTGCTTGTAGACAAGCGAAGAATATGAACAGAGTAGCCTTTTTTAAAATTGATTCTTTTCATATTTATGTTATCAGATTACACATACTAAAGCTCACAAAGTAACATCCAATTTCCTTCCAATTTCTAGATAAATAGTTAGTCGAACAGGCAGTCTCATTCTTTATATAATAATTCAAAATATCTTGTATTAAAAAAAAAAAAAAAAAAAAGCAAAACGTGGAGGAATCACATAATAGAGCCGACCATACTGCATCATCAGTGACCATTGTTTTTGTTGCCATGGTTGCAGAATTTTTCATTTTGAACACAAACCACTCTGGAAAAAACAAAGAAACGAGGGACTAAAAGAAAAATATAAGAGAAAAAGATGAGACCCACGAACCAGTCTCTTAGCTAAAGAAAACCAGTGTTTTATCACTCGAATGACGTTTCAATGACAATGCATTGAGAAATAGTAAATAGGCTCGTAATGTGTTTTGATCTCGGATGGCCTCGGATTTTCAGACACATCATCAGATTAAAAGTGAAACTTCTGAACTCAACTCGAAAATAGCTGTGAAAATCCACTCAGGGTTCTGAACAAGAGAGAACTGACACACAAAGACACGCATGTTTTATCTCCAAAGGACACGGGTCTCAGCACATGTTCATTAATGCAGGTTTTTGTCTCTCTGAAATGGAGTGTCTCTCAGTAAAGGCCATTAAAAACCAGCCTGCTAATGTTTATTACTCCGCTCCCCATTATCTCAGCCGCTCTGTGTGTGTGTTTTGCTGTTGTTTATCTTGTTCCACTGTGTTGAGTACATGTTTTATGGAAATGCGGCTGATTAAATTGCCAATTCATTCCTCATAATTCTTGGTCGAGAGTTAAATTGCTTTTAGAATAATGATGGTTCTTTTGTGCTGCAGTCTTGAGGAGAATCTGCCATTTTTGGCCTGTTTAAAGGTTTGGCACTTTTACAGTTTTAACATTTACTTTTTACATTTGAATGTGAAGAACAGCGGTGTAAAGAGTACCTGAGTGAAAACCATACATGAGTAAAAGTATGAATACCTCTAAGGTTAGGGTTAGGTAAATTGCAACCGCTAATTCAAGTTCACATGATTTAGCTTATAAATCGCACCCAGTACTTTCAGCACCCTGCAGATGGTGATATCGCCTCGCCTGCCAAAGAAGTTAGCAGCAGTAGAAAAAGATGCTGACTTGTTGGTCACAAACTCATGTAACAATTAATAATAAGCATTAATTTAAATGTAGTGGACTAAAGAGTTCAGGTACTCAATCAAATACGTATTCTAGAAGAGAGTAAAAGTTGCTTATATTTTTTATATACTCAGAACAGGTACAAAGTACTTTACACCGCTGGTTTAGAGTTTACACTTCAAATCATTTGAGAGCTTTACTGTGATGTAATCTGTGTCGCTGAACTGGAAAATAAACAGAAAAAACGGCGCATGATAAACTGCATGTGCGGTTAGAAATATGAATCATCTGTTCCATTTAATCCATGTGATGTGATTAATCCCCTTAAATTACATCACAAATCTGCAGAAGTTTCGACAACAAACACTGCTCAGTTTTTGTGAGTTACAATATATTGTATTAACAAGGTTGTACCATATAGTTTGTGGACTCAAACTGAACGTAACTGCCGAAAGTGGAGTTTATTATTTAGTGTGTTTACTGTTACACACACACACGCACACACACACACACACACACACATTCACTTTTCACTCTTTCTCTCTCTCACTCCCACACACAAACAACCAAACACAATCTCTCTCATATTATGTGGACACACACACACACACACACACACAAACACTTTTATCTTTTTGAATTTTATTGATAATAAAAAAAAAAAAATGTTAATTCCTAATAATCACTTTGTTGATTATTTTTAAAAACTGCACTTACGCTACATTACAGTTTTGCAATTTAAGTGGATTTTGCAATACTCTCATATTGTTCTATTATCAAGCATTTTTTTAAACGTACATTTATTGTTTTTTTTGTTGTTGAGTTTGTGCCATCTGTCTGTCTATAACCACATCTCCTATTGGTACATTATATTTTATGTAAAAGAAAAGTCACGGGATGTAAATCCAAGATTTGTCTTTCTCTTTTATTCGGGTGAAGCCCTGCTAATTCCCCTCTCTTCAGCATCACTCCGGAATTAGATGCGGGTTGTCCGTGTTTGCTTTCCTCTCTGAAATGGGCTTCCACTCTCGCTCAGACATGAAACACACTGACAGATGAAGTGACTGGCAGCATGGCAGCTTCACAGCAGCAACATGCCAAGCGCTTCTACTTTGCTGGCAGATGTGTTTGCTTTTCCCTTGACTTGCTTTCTCTCCCGCTCTCTCACAATTCCTTCCCCTCTGCCGGTCCCAGCATCAAATATTGAGCCAACGCATCTTCTGATATTCATTGTTTCATTCCAGGCTCACCGATGTGTGTTATTCGGGCCTACCTGTGGTGATTGGCTGAAATGGCCGTGGAAATGAGTGATGGTTGCGTGTGAGATAAGAAGCGGTGGTAATCATGTCCCAATGCCCATGGCATCTCTCAAATCTCCCAGGAGGTGGTTTTGCGTCCGGTTGCTTGGAAACAGTGGTCCAGAACAGAGCCGGGAGAATCAGTTGGCATTGTGACACGGACTGAAAAGATTGTGCCATTCAGTGAGATTGCGGCTGTGGAAATGACATTATTTAGCTGTCTTGTGCTGTAGAGTTTGCTTTGTGGCTGTGTTCAACGCTCACGGAGGAACAATGGCTCTCTGTGATGAAAAAAGAATATAAAGTTCATCTGAATCTTGTGAGGTTTCGAGACGTTGATTTTTCTACACCGCTCATTGCTAGCATGCAATAGAATTCGTTTTTCCTCTGAGTAACCTGACAGAACACAATAATGAAATCACTTTGACTAAAATTGGCAGCAGATTTTAATAAAATAGTTTTATTAATGATCTGCCTTTTGTTTTCAGAAGTGCTCTAATCTATTATGTTGCAAAACCGTTATTGTACAAAAAAATGAGTGTGTGTGTGTGTGTGTGTGCGTGCGCGTGCGTGTGTGTGTGTGCACGCTTGCGTATTTAGTGAAAGAGTATTGTTTTTTTTATATGTATTTAATAATAAACTATTTGTGTATTTATTCAATTTAATGACTACGTGTTTATTCATACAAATAAGCTACAGGCACTACCGTTTAATGTCAATATATCCTGTTCATTCCATTTGTAATTTCAGTATTATCTTTTGAAAAAAAATATATATAAACAAAAATAATTAGTAAATTCCAATTAAGCAATTAAAAAAAAAGATTTGTCATTTTATTTGAAATCATATTTTATGTTTATATTACTGCAACTTCTATTAGGTTTTGCATAAATGTTTTTGGTTTTTAATTTTTTTTTTTTTTTTTAATCTAAGGCTGAACTTTCTACAGTAAACCCTCAAAACTAATAATTATTTTAGTTTGTTTGATCTTGTTACAATGGAAAGTAACAACACGAGAAAGTTTCTCTCAACTAGACAGCAACAGATTTTTTTTAAACCTGGAGGTCTTCAACTCGAACGCAGCGATGATGAGATGGAACCCAGCTTAAATTTATGGAATTTCTAAAAATATCCAACTTGCAGAGGAGGATTTGCTGTCTGTTCCAGTGTGAACCACAAGTCACTGTTGTCAGTATTATGTCTTCATACATCAAGGTGGCGTGGTTACTCAGAGAAATTGCAAAGCTGCCACGTGACGCCCAATCGCCCGCTTATAAATTTAAGTAAGTGAACAACAGCCAGCGAGTGAGTGTGTGTCTCACCCGGTGGCCTGGAAAAGCATTTTCACTCCAGTGAATTCACAGTGACAACAGGTATTAGGGTATGATTTGCCACTGAGCTTAATGGAGCTTAAAGAAAGTGGCCCTGAGCTTCTCTCCTGTCGGTCCTTCTCATCACATCACGGCAGTGATCGGAAAGCCGGGAGTCACCTTGATATCAGTGGCCTGTCGCTTTGCATGGAGGATTTAGGACCTGAGCCGTCGTAACGCCACTGACTCGGATGCAATCACGGGCCACTGTTTGGTTATGGTGCTTTAATTTTAACACCATCTTGCACGTTATAAATGGAAGAATCACGGCCTATATGTAAAATAAAAGAGATTGATGAAGAGAAGGCAGTGAAAGAAACTTGCAGTGGTAAAAACTGGGAATCATTGAATCATGGGAATCAAAAATTTGGGAAAAAAAAATAGATTTCAGTATAAATGTATGCTTTGCATCATTATTCTGTGTTTAGTAGATACTCGGTGCCGCAAAAAATTCTAAACATGGATTGGCCAATTGATATTGATTGAGTGCTTTTAATAATTTACTTCTACTTTGAAAGTATGCGGCTGACCGAAGAAACGCGGTTTCAGTGTCTTCCTCACAGACACTTCAGTTGTGGTATCTACCAGGATTCAAAACTGCAACCTTTTTATCACAAGTCCAAATCTCAAACACTATATTTTAATTTACTATATTGTAAAATATACTGTTAACGGTTTTATACAAGACGCAGTGTGGAAACTTGGACTCTCTCTCNTATTACAGAAAACCAACATATGATTGATCTTGGACGCTTGGATAAGCATGGTAAAACCTGTCATTTGTATTTTTGGTTAACTTCCTGGACCGTTTCGTATCTGTTGAGTGGATAACAGCACTGTGTAGTTTTGATCCACATGTGTAGTAAACTATGACAGAGTGAAAAGGTCGTCTCTGTTATTATCAGATGCCATCTGTGACATCATTGATCTCGCTGATGGTGTAAAAAGCTCCATATGTTGTCCGAGTATCAGAAGAACCGTTGAGAATGTCTGTATCTTTACACATAGAGACCCCCAGAGGGCCGTTACCCATTCACACGGTTCGGTTTCAACCGCCAAAGGTCACGTGTCTCTCTGTCTCGGCTATTATTGGATTACAACCGTTAAATGTTTTGTTCAAAGGTCGTTGTTTTTTTTCTGCCTGGTTGTTCTATTAATTAAGTGTAAAATGTATTTTTATTTGTATTTATTTATTTTTTTTATTTATTATCACCATATATAACAAATGGTTAACAAATATTTATTTAGATTTGCTTGGTTTTATCAATTATATTATTATACTCTTAATACTATGCTATATATGTAATGTACCGTATATGCTATAAATGAATTTGTTATAATAATAATATAATATATTATAATATAATATAATGTAATTCCCAAAGTATTGAAAGATTATTTCTTTGTTTCATTTTTTTGTACATAAGTGGAATTGTGTTCTTTTTTTTGTTGTACTTATTATAAAGACAATACAACCTAAGCCATATTGTTTTCATTGTTTTTGTATGCTTTGTTTGTGTGTTTGGGGGGTGGATGGTAGGATTCCACAGTTTTCATTGTTCTCTGCACGTTCAACTACAAATTTATTTTATCTTTAGTAAGTTGTTACAATAAGTCATTATATTTCCCTTCCCAGAAATTCTGACGAGTATGTTACAGAATTGCAAAGTTAAGCCTCTTAATTCTGACTTTATATTATGCAATTACTGTTTATTCAACATATGAGAACTACCGGTATTTTTTTTGTGATTGTGAAAGGTGTCCCTGTCAAGAAAAATGTTGGATAAAAAATGGTGATTAAACAGCTCAGAAAGAAAGAAAGAAAGAAGGAAAGAAACAAACAAAAAGAAAGAAAGAAAGTAAGAAAGAAAGATTTTTTCACTATGGCCACTAGGCACCAAATTGAAATTGTGCTCTACGTTGAACCCATCCAGTGAAGTTACACTCAAACCGGAGCAGTGGGCAGGTTTAAACAGTTGGGCCCGGAGGGCATGTGGGCATCAGTGTCTTGCCCAAGGACACTCATTTGCAGAACCAGCCGAAGGGGGATTTCGAACAAAACATATAACAATCTATGTGTAGAAATGACAAGTGAACTAACTTTTCTATCAAAGCCAAGTTTTTTAGGCCCACACTACAGTCTCTATTCTAATTCTCAAAGTATCTCTAAAAATTGTCATTGATATAGAAAATCACATTATGACTCACATTTTTTCCTTGTCTTACGCTGGAGGCCATGAGACCAGCAGGCGTTCTGTGTTACTTTGGACTAACAAGCTGGGGTCTTGTCACGGACCCCCGCAGTTGGGAGCAGTGATTGAGCGAGTGTATGTGTGGGCCGGGCCCAGCTCTGAATGTCAGCTGATGTTTGGCATTAAGGTGGAAAAGAAAGACAAGCCCCTCAACCCCCCCTCCTTCAGCTCTGGATCTAACTGTCAGCTGGCAATCTGAGAGCAATCAGTCCCCGTGAAGGCCACATGTTCTCTCTTAGCTTGTCTTCCCCAAGCAGGTACACGCTGACAGTCACAAACGCCGGCTGATTAGCCCACTTCCTCCTGAAGGGCCGAATAATGGCAGAGCTCGGGAATAATTACTGGCACCAGCACTGAGCTTTAATGCCCCTGTCCTTCATTATCGCACTTTTCTCATTAACACCCTTGTGCTCCACAAGCGTTCGATCACATTGGCCTTAATGGAACCCAGCAGAAACGTCAATCAGGCGGTTGCCAGTTGCCAAGAGTGGCTTGAAAGCAGAAAGAAGGGAAATGGAAAGAGGGGAATTTTTTATTGTTTGTTTACTTTCCGCCGTCATGCATATGGATGGATTTATTCAGTGCGCTGACCACAGGCTAGAGGTGATTTACTGGATTATTTCCAGTCTCCCTCGTTGGGACTCTGACTGACAAACAACCATCCAAGCAACAGCTCTAATTCTACTTAAGTCAGGCTGTCTTATGAGTTTCACTGTGCTTTGAACTTCATAAAGCATTGGGAACCAAATAATAACTCTGCTTTTACTTTCTGGAACTTTTCTGTCAACTTTCCCTGGCTTTCCTTCTCCTGTATGTCTTTGACAATGAGGAAAGTTGTGTCTATTTTCCTTCTCGGAAGGACTTTTTAATGGGATTTATAATTATCCTTTTGAGTTAACAGATATGTCATTCTGAATGGCAAATTTATCATCACTTATGGTTGGGTGGTTTCTTTTTGTTGTACTGTTTGAGTCGCTTATTTTTGTAGTGGAATGTACGTATTCTTTATTCCTGGAAGAGTAATAACCAAATGCATTCACATTTTCATCTATTTTATGGGCTTTTAATTTTGACTGATTATTGTTAGCACATTAACATTTTTATAAAGTTTCAGACGCTTTTTTCCAAAGCAATTTACGAGGGCTTCATTATTGTTACAATCTATGCAATGCATTAACTGCTTTTCTATTTCTGGGTCAGCCAGAGCCAATCAGAGCAACTCCGAGCTTGAAGGCGGGACAAACAACCATGGGCAACTGGAGACCCAGAAGAAACCCACACATGCACAGAGAGAACATGCAAACTCCACACAGACCCTGACTGGGTCTTAAACTTGAACCGTAAATGGACTTCATTACTTTAATAATAATTAAAGTCTACTTATATAATAATAATAATTATTATTATTAACAGTCATTTTTGGCTACTTCGTACTTGTACTGAGTATCGAAAATAAAGACAACTCTCTACTTGACTACATTTGTAATTGAGTATCTGTACTCTTTACTCCACTACATTTGAATGGACGCTTGCCGTTACTCATTACATTGTGAATGTGTGCAACAAGTTGGCATCTTTTTCTACCACGGTTAATTTCTTGGGCGGATAAGGCAGTGTCGCCATCTGCAGGGTTGTGAAGGTAATGGATGCTATTTATGAACTAAAGCATGTGAACGTGAATTAGCGGTTGCACTTTTCTTAACATTTACGTTTGACTGAGACTGACTTTTTGAATTAATTAAACACATGACGGAAGTGACATCATGGTTGCAATTGTGTGTCGTGCACGTCTTTCACACAACATTGAATTCTTTGGTTTGGTACTTCACAAACCACAATACATGATCAAGTGAAGCTATGCACTTGAGAAAAAGTACAAAACCTCTAGAGACAAAGCCTAGCATGTCTCCCCCAATCGCGTTTGTGAAGTCAGGTGTTGTTTGTGACAATAGCTCGGTGAAAATAGGCAGAGAGCACGTGTCTGCTGGAGAAGTGTGAGTCACACAAGCGAGCGGTGTGTATTCAAACGCGCAGGGACGCACAGAGACAGCTTGTTTGTGAAACGAAAAATGAGATGACACGCGTTTTGCGAAACCATACACGCGACTTCAGGCTTTCTGAGCTTCTTTGTTACCCCAAATTTTTATAGTCACAAGCTGATTTGGAATTAGCTTATTCCTTCTAAACAAAATGTCAGCCCTCTGTTTACAGCCTCTTCTGTTTTTAACACTTGTCAGGAGATTTTCGCTTTGGCTTTGGTGCATTTGGGACAGTAAACATACTTGAGTCATTTTTCTAATTACAAAAGCCTCATGATGCTGACAAATTACATTGAAAATAATTTACTTAACACATTATGACAATTTGTCTTTTTAAATTTAAATTTACCGCTATAACATTTTTATTATTACAACTAATTTATAATTTTTGCTAGAATTTGACCATGTTTGTGTTATTTTTTTTGTAGTAATTTGAGGAGAGATATGCATTAATCTCTCTGGTTCTCTTCTTTTTTTTTTTCTTTTTTTCCCATTTCATCTCTTTTCGTCTTTCACTCTTTCTCTCAATTGCTCTCGCTATATTCATTCATAAGTTGCATTTTGCTTTTTTTTCCTCGCTCGGTGACAATTATCATTTTACCCTAATTTTTCTTTGCATCTTTCTCATGTCTTCTCATTCTTGTTATTTATCTCCATCCATTTGTTTGTACTGTATATGCATTCATCCACAATCCTATTTGTGAGTGTATTTAGTTAAACATGTCAATTATTGTAGAAAAATAAGCCAATAAATGATAAATGTGTGTCTTTGCCTACATTCGTCCTGGTTTGTTTGCCCGTGTTCCCGGTTTTTGTTGTTGTCTCTGCATTTGACCTACTGCCTGTCTTCTGACTTCCCCTTTTGCCTGATGAACTTCACATTAAAGAGTCACCATTTCATACGTACCTGTTTACCATTCATTTCTAAAAGTTATAATACAAATCAAGGATAGGGATAGAGGAAAGTTTGGTCCCTATTAAACAAATGCAGGAATTGCAGCCCGCTGAAAATGACCGAAGTCATTAAACCACCTCTCCAAGTGTGTCTGACTTCATCATCAAACAACAAAGTTATTCAGTGTGGAGAATTCACATGTTCTAAGTACGGCTCTTTCAATCTTAACCGTCAGATGAAAATTGGTGTGAACTTCTGTGTGAGAATTGTCTGTGATTCACCGCAGGTACAACAGACGATCATTTGTCTCAGATGATACACTCTGTCACAAATGGTTAAGCATTAACTGGTTTCGGTGAGGCTTCTAAATAGAGCGGACAGAATTAGAAGCCGCTCCCATTGATTGCAATCAGAAGGACCGGGGTGAGATTGCCGACACTCTAAGTGGAGGAGACACTGTGGAGAAGCAGTTTGGAGGTTTAGGGAAGGATGAGGTGCACTGAGAACAGCATGCGTGTGGCACAGAGAGTAAAAAAACAACTCTGATTATCCAAAAGATGTAAGGCAGGGTGCTGATGGCAGAGCTGCCGGAGGCCTGATTGAGTGATTTACATGGCTGACGGCCAGAGAGATGGAAATGCATGCTGGGTACAGGTGGCACACGCTCAGGATGAGTTTGGTCTAGCACAGCGACCTCTATTGGACGCTGCAGGAACAAGACAGTCGGCTAATTAGACTGTTTATTTTTACTGCACATTAAAAAGTCTTTTCTTTGCAACTTTGTGTGTCTAAACTTTTGTTTTACATGCTTTTACAATTTATTTAAAATTCAGCCCATATACTAATCTGTCATACTATGATTTATGTCTCATGTCCACACGTTCGATTACTGAGATTGAGGCCTGAGTTTTCCTGCCTGAAGTTGGTGTGTTTCTTTGGTATTTGCATAGGTTTCCACAAAAATGTTGAACCTCAGTACTGTCCAGGCTTGTGATTGGTTGATGTGCGTCAGATTTCTGGAAACCATAAATACTAATATTTTAGGAATAGTAGTGATATAAGAAGCAGTGGAAAGCAATACATAAACCTAAACTTGAATAGACTCTCTTCGTTGAGAGAATTTGTGTTCAAGACTTAGCTTCAGTGTTGAATATCCAAAATGGAGTTTTGTGGTTTAATCTAAAAATGTACAGACCCCTGCAAATGCCTTTGGTGTGGTGTGATGTGATGGTGATTGAAGTGAAAGGAAAGCTGCTGTCAGGGTGAAGGGCTGGAGTGTAAATCTATTAATAGGAGCACAGGGCTAAGGACACCGGCATTAGACAAGCCATACCTTCAGTGGTGGGGTGGGCTTACAGAGACTGATGTTCAACATAGGAGATTGATGAGCTGTCCCTTTTCTTGCAACCGCATAGGTCACAGGAAAGGAAAGGTGTCATTCTGCCTTCCTTCCTCTTGCTTTGTGTCAGTTGCTCTCTATCATGTCTTTTTATCTAAATACCACCTTTCACAAAAACATATCCACTCGTCTCACTCTTACTTGAAGGATTCAGAATTTGGTCTGTGCTGAGGAATTGCAAAAGGTTTACTTTTGTACTTTTCTGCACTTGGCAGAGGCTTTTATTTCAGTAACTTTGAGTAGTTACACATTTAATTTACAACCAAACTATTATATCCATCTACACGTTTCTTATTATATTCCGCGGTATTGCACCATGTTCTTTATTTAGTTATTGTTAGGGAAGACAGTTTCAAACCTAAATATTGCTTTTTTTTTTT
>SOMO01000021.1:306918-326952 GCA_028128575.1 Paedocypris carbunculus | reverse complement strand
TCCATCCATCCATCCATTTTCTACCATTTACTCCATTTCTGGTACAGGAGTCACCTCAGCAACTCTGGGCCTGAGGCAGAACTAACATTCAGATTCACATTCTCACTCACACCTATGGTCAATTTTCCATTGCCATTTCACCAGAAAAATCATGTTTTTGGACTGTAGAAGGAAACCGGTGAGCTGGAGAAACTCACGCAAGACTTGAGAACATTCAAACTCTGCAAAGAAAAACCCCAACCGGGCAGTCTCGAACGGATACGACTCTGATTTCAGGTATTATCACTGGCCTGGGGGTTTCAGGGACTGGCCTGAGGACCGTTCTACCCACCTGCCTCTTCTGTCAGTGAGCATGAAGCCAGTCAGCAATCTGATACACCAGACAGAACGGAAACAGGGTTTTTCTGCGCACAGAAAGGAGGACGAGCAGGGCTACTCTCACTGCTGAATAATTCTTTGTCTGTCTGTGATACAAGAGGGGTGGAGGCAGAGAAATCCACCTGGCATTCATTTGACTGTCAGTTCTCAGATTAAAGAGAGCAAAGGAAGGATGGGAGAGAGAGAGTACAGATGGAAATGAATAGGAAACAAGCCAGAGAGAGAGAATTCCTGTCATTTCTGATGACCTTTGATGGAGAAACTCAAGGTTTGCGAGATTGCCGTCTTTCCCCCTCCGTTCCTGTCACTTTTTCCACAGAGAGGCATGCCAAAATATGATGAAAGGCTGGCATGAGTGGCTGTGACACGACATTCGACACCGTCAACTCCAAACCCATTCGACTGTCACACGCACACACTGCCTGTTGGGGTAAATTGCTGTAATTTGTGTTATGCTTCTCAACTGGAGGTGAGGAGGAGGTGGTGGGCTGCTGCTGCGGGGGCTTTCATGCTTAACAAGTCTATTTGACTTTAGAGAAATGCGCAGGTGATTGCTTTAATCGACTTAAAGTCTGCACAAGTCTTGCAGTGCCGCTGCGTTTAGATGTTTTTTCCTCCTCTCTCTTTTGGAAATAAAGCAAAAAGAAATTCAAAGAGAGAAACAGGGATTCGAAAGCAAAAATTCAAAATGTTTTTGAGAGGTTATGTCATGCTATGTCAGTGTTTGGGGAAGTGTTTTAAAGGTTTGACAGAGGAGAATTACTGTAGGATAAATATTCCCATGTGTTGGGCTTTTTTGGTTCACCTTGCTTCATCTTTGGCATAGCACTCATTCATCACAAATGACATGGTTTCAAAGCACATCTGGACACAGTACGGTTCTGTGAGCGCTGAAGTATATCAATGTACTGTCTTTTCAGGGATGATGATAAAGAAATTGTTTCACCAATTCTACTTCCCACCGTCCTCCAAAACCTCAACGACCTCCAAAAGCATTATGTCCTCGTAAACCCAAATGTCCTCTAAAAACACCATGGGCTCCTAAACCTGAACGTCCCCGTACTGTCCATAAAAGAAAAGAGTTTTTTTTGTCTCATGTACAGAGAATAGACATACATACTAATTTAATTAAGTATTGATTATTATGCAGATGCATTTCATATCTTCCAGAACTTAGGAATGTGCAATTATTAAAATGGAAGAAATCCAAAGTAACATGATTTGCTTAATCACCACAAGGCCAAATTCAAACTTAATGTTAACTAAAAGATTAAAACCTTGAAAAACCTAGTTTTTTAATTTTATTTACTCCACGTTCAATAGCAGGAAAAATTCAAAATTGAGAATTGTGTTTTTGTCATGGGTTTGCATGTTCAAAGCACCTAATGAATGGCGATTACACGGTCTATACTGGCACTCTTAATTGAATTACCATTTGAAAAGCAGTTGGGTTTGAAAAAATATATTGTTTCACATCAAAAAGAAATAACGTTATTCAGACTCCAGATGCTATTCATTTATTTATCCTTTACCTTGTGGACAATACTAGATGTACTATGCATTGTGTAAGACAGCATTACAAAATACCACTTACAGAAAAGCANTTGCTTTCTGCGTTATTGGCTGTACAGTATATTAAATGCCTTCCAGTCCACAGCTTCAATATCCTGTTGCATATTCAACAGTTGCATTTTACGTCTTTTTTGATTGGACAAAACGGCTTATTTATTTAAAGTACATGGGCGGGTTTCTGCATGCTCTGACCTCCTGATAGCTGTGATTGGGTTAAACTGGGTGGGCGGGGCGTAGGTACCACATGGAGCCGCTGTGTATCAGAGGATGAGGGAATGAGTGGGAGCCTACGCTTGAATGATGCTGTTCGTGGCTCACAAAAGACTATTGCTTTGACAAGACAGCGCAAGTATTCTGCTAAAAGCCATTTTATTTTAATTTAATTTCAATGACGTTAAGACACCGTTTTTTTTACCCGAGTCCAAACTGAATTTAAAGGACGCGTTCAGAGTTTCAGAACTGATGGAATAATGGGGAACACCACTTTTTTTAGACTTTCGACTGTGTTTGTATTTATAATATGTCTCGCTGTTTTTGATATAAATGCAATGTTTTCAGTTTTTCACGGACACGTTGATGAAAACGCGCCGATTGGAACTGTCATCGCTGGGTTCGTTTTACCTTCTAGAGACCTATGCGACCATTCAAACTTTGCTGGACCCAGAACTGATTTGACAGGGGAAGACTCGGCGTATTTTACCCTTGAATATCTGGAGAGTGCGGGACTCGTTTTGAAAACCGCCAAAACTTTTAACAGGAAACTGAAGTCAAATTTTACAGTGAGCGCGCGCGTCAATGGATGCCGAGAGGTGACGGTTAAAATCCAGATACTCGAAAAGAACGCGAACAGCAGACAATTCAACGCGAAAACGAACTGGACAGAAAGGGATGTCTTTGGCACGGGTCGCACCAGAATACCAAGAGCCCTTTCGGAAGAACTTGCCTACACCGTCACCGTTTCCGAAGAGGTGAAAGTCGGAGACTTGATCTTCACAATTCCAGACCAGAAGTTCGAGAAAAAGTGGTTCGAGGTGGTTTCCGAGAGAAACGTCCCGGTTCAGATAGAAAGAGATTCGGGGCGAGTTTACTTGTCCTACCGTTTGTCTTCGCCTGCAGATGTCATGGTTAAAATCCACAACATGAGAGGTTGGTGTCCAATTTGTAATTGTTACACTGTTTAGTATTTCTAGTAAGATGTCACAAAATTGGTATTGGGATATATTATTGAACACCGTTAAAGCCGTTACTTTGTTATGGTTGCATCATTTTCTTGGTAGTCTTCGACTCATCAACACATTGACAACTTCAAATGAAGGCTGCAACTTAATTTTAATATTTATTATATTTTGGTGATACATTTTAGTTCAGTTATTATGTTTGCTAATGTTATAACGAAAATCAGATTTCATTTAATTTTGTCAAATTAATAATGACGTTTGGATTGTAATTTTGATATAATAAGAATGAAATTCTGCAAAATGTCGGCATTTCACTTGGGTTGATGACTTTTAATTTGTAGCTCTACAACTCCAATGGTCTGTAACTGTTCACTGCTGTTAGTTTTGGTCTCTAAGAAAAAAACGTTAATTATCGCACTGTTAATATTAATAGTAAAGCTTGTCGCTGGGGGCCCCAAAAGGTCGTGGGCCCTTAGAATTGTCCTAACGTTCACCCCATTTAATTTCCATTAAGCCAACAATTTTTCAATTCTCTTGGATTTGAGTGTTTCCTCTGTTGTTATAAATTTGTACCAAATTATATGATTCATAAATGTTATAGATTGTAATAATGTTTTTATTTAGCTTTTTATATAACATTTCAAAAATAATGCTTATTTAATGTAGAGTTACTTAGAGAAAGTATGCCTAATATAACAATATAATATATTTATATAATGTAAACATTAAACCCTCTACTATAATTCCATCATCTACTTTGATGTTCATGAAATTTGAGTTTTTAACAATCACTAATGTCATGGACCAACTGTAGAATTCACTGGTTCATTTCCCATTTGCAATACATAAACCAATGAACTAATTGTGCATTGATGGGCCATTAACTTTGAATCAATATGAAATCTATAAATTCAAACATGTTTGTGAAACTTAAGAGGTCACCTGCAATCTTCAGGAACTGCATTGGAGTGAATGTAAATATTATGGAGAAAGTCTTCTCATTTGGACGGTGAGTTTAGTTAAAGTGGTTGAGGTCATGCAGGTCTGATTTCACTAATCAGAGTTTTAAAAGCAAACCTTTATTTAATTGTTTGTTTGGAGTAATTACTTGTATTTATTCACCTGGAAGTTTGGAGGCAGCACGTGTGGTCTCGAATCCCTTCTCTGGGGCAGGGTGTCCAGTTGACATTGGGGGATATATGTGTTTGTTTTTGCAAGCAAAGGCCCAGTCCATCACCTGAGTACGACTTTGCGGTTGTTTGTGGTACTGATTGTGGTCATCCTAGTGATTGTTTGACCAAGTAAACTCAGGGATCGGATGAACGTCCCTTGGCATGTGTGCATAAATCCTCCAAAATAGATTTATTGTGTGTCACAAGAAGGTTTTCTTATCTTAGTTAGATGTCTTGAGTCCACTGATTGGAGGATTACAGGATAATTTAAGATGAGATGAAAACTTGTTCGGTCATCAACGAAGACTAGCACAGATGTGGCTTTCCAGAATGAAACCAAAGATCTGTCCTGCATTAGTGAATCTGCACCATCTGCCCAACACATGTCTGGTCGAGGGTCAGTGGTGTCCCCAAAAGTTATAAATGAGGATTTCTTTGCTTAAAAGTTTTACAAGATTTTTAGTCATATGTTAAAGTTGATTTAAGTTGTTGAAGGTCTACATTTGTTTCTGAACAACAACACTGAATTTTAACATACATATTTGTGTTTCACTATAATTTAAAATGTATTATTTAAATAATTAGGTTATAAAATTTTATTTATTTTATTTATTTTTTTTTTTTTTTCATATTTTTATAAAAAGAATTTCCCCCAAGGGGATGAATAAAGAATTTCTGATTCTGATATACAGTTTACGTATATGTATAACGTATGTATAATAACATACATATATATTACTTCAAATGAAAAAAATAAATAAATGCGTAGATATCTATTATACAAATATATTATAAAATTGTGTCTGTTCAGATCATCTTCCCTTCAGTTTCAGTTTGGTTGGTGTATTCCTGAACATGCATATCCTCTTGTGTTGCATCTCTCTGTCATTTCATCACTGTCATCTCTTTAAAACACTTCAACACACTGGAGTATCCTCTCAACTCTTCTGTGAGGTTTCGGCAAAATGGGAAATGCTGGCAGTAGAAGAGCTTTGTATCTCATTTTCAGAGGCATTTTGAAGGACTTTCTCTCTTTGAATGTTTGTGTGGTGAAGTCAAGCCAACGCATGGTCTTCTGGGAGACAATTATTTTTGAATCTATTGTTAAGCTTGGTGCTAACACGGTACTTTTGAGTACTTTTGGAACGCCTGTGTTTGTTTTGTCTCGTTTACATGTGATGTTTGGAATGAGAAGGCCTCTTCTGCGTTAACAGAGCGAAGACACTCTTTCAGTCTTTCTTATCTGATCCCTATTGTAGATTCTTTGAGGCAAAAACTCCGTGTGCACATCTGCAGTGCAGTCATGCGTGCGGGGACCTTACTTGAGAATCAATTTACTTGAGAATTACATTCTGATCTAATAAGATAAAACTGTTTTGGTTTGTGCAAAAATGTCATTTTGTTCGGCCATTAAAAAAACATAAAGAGGCAATTCTAGTTGTTCTCCAAATAATGCATTTTCCTTGTTACTTGTCTTTACCAGCATAGTGCAAATTAAAAACTACAGAAAAAAAGTCCATCCAGACCTCCACTTCATTGCCTTTAGCATGTCTTTTATATTATTGGCCTGTCACATTTGTATAACAGCCGTGCTGGATGAGAGACACCAGTATGGTTGACTCACCCCAGTGTCACTTGCCATTTCGTCAGGACTCCACTCGTGGAGCAGAAAGGCTTAACAGTTTGTCCTGAGCAATTAGCATTAGCATTATTATTCAGCACACATAGAAAGGACCGTGGGGCAGCTTTCTAATCCGTATAAAGACCATCCTTTGCCATCATTGGCTTAATAAACACCGATGATGGTTTGCATGCAGCACATAGGCCGTTTCACTCTTAAAGAATCGGTTCAAGGTTGAAATGAAAAGGTGAAAGAAAACGCAAATGGTGGACAACGTCTTTTCAGATGAGCAGAAAGCATTAAAGTCACGGTTATAAAAATATACATAGTGAAGTTATGTCATTTAAGTTGGGATTACAAATTCTGTCAATGGAGTAATTGGTCACTAATGAGAGCATTAATAATTAGCTTTTCTCATCAGGCTTCGATGTTTCCACCGGACAACATGTCACCATTGGTCATCTCGTTCCCGTCAATAAAAACGAATCAAATGGGGCCAGTGGAGTACAAGGGCATGGATCGGTGACCTTGTGTGCTTCATGGTGATAGTCATAGCTCTCAGGCTCTGAGCTTTAGCAGCTGCCCATTGGCTCTAGACTGATTATATTCCAATTGTCCTTCTTTGTTCACTCTCAGAAATCTTGAGTGCTCTCTTCGTGTAATTAGGGGCAGATTGCCCTTTTGTCCCCCACATGCACTTGATTCGGGGGATTGCTTTTCACACACAAGCTTCACTGATGTTTTGTGCACTCTCATGTCACCTGAAGAAATGTCACTCAGATCAAGACACTGATAAGTATATGCAGACCATGTGAAGGAGAGGTGAATAGTCTACACACACACACACACACGCACACACAGAGAGTAAGTAACTAGGTGTCGACAGTTCGAGCTTCTTATCTCTTTGCCACAACAGTGCCTCTTATGGTGATTTATGAGATTGCGTGATGCTTTATTGCGTGAAGCTGAGTACTTCACATTTCTTGATTCAGTAGACTCAACAGTTATTAAACAGTTATTCTTAATACTACTATTGCCTCAGAATAGAACGCATGGATTTTTGAAGTGAGATTTTGTGAAAAATGACATTTTATTGAACAGCTCAAACCTATTATTTGGAAATAAAGCTCATTAACAAACAACTGTATGCCCCGGGTAGGAACTTGGAAGCCCACAGAGATCCTCATTCCGGCTTGTTCCCATTTCTTGCGTGCTTTGTTTACCCCTGGCGAGCCATTAATTACCTCTTTATTTCATATGCAGTGACTATAAATTCACAAGAGAACAATGACCCATTCCTCTCCTCCCCTGACAGACGCCGTGCAACTAAATATAACTCATACAATTTGTGAATCCGTCAACAGATTATAATTCAGCGAAAACGTGCTTTCTAGAATGGCCTCGTCTTCTGTGCCCTTCAGTGACACATTCTGGAGGCAGACGGTCTACAACTGCTCAGAGGCATCATGGACCACCCGTTTCTTGCCCGTTCCTTTGGTTTGTACAATTAGTTCTTACCCCATCTGCTGTAGTTAGCCTAAGGACTTGACCATGATCCTTCGCTCGCTTTGGCGAGGACTATTATAGCAATGTGCACAGGAGACTTCACCCTGCGCCGAGTTCTAAAGATCACACATTGTGTGATTGTATGTGTAAGACAAATCGTGGCTTTAACGTTAAGCTTTTGGGAGCGAGTGCATGTGTGTGTTCACTGAAGTTCAGAGAACGCTGTAGGATATACCATTGTGAGAAAGCCAAAGCTTTTCAGAATGATCTTTTTTGGTTGTTAATGAAGCCCCGGAGAGCTGTCTGGGTCAGATTGAATCAGTGTTTCCGAGGGCCAGAATACGGATGTGCCTTTCTGTGTATTTTAAGTGTTTTTTCGTGTTCTTGACATGCGTTTGTTTGTGGGGTTTCGGCTTAATCGAAAATGAAGCTGTCAGTCAAACTCGCTCCAAGTCAAGACTATTTTTCTGTTGCATGACAAGCGCAGGGCCTTTGTTAAAGTTTAATGACTATGTCTTTTTTAAATGAAATTTTTGCATCACTTGCATCACTTTTTAGAATGTGATATTTCTGTTCTATTAAGTGTCTTCTATCTTTAGGCAAATCATATAATGGAAGGATGGATGGATGGATGAATGGATTGCATTGTCTGGAACTAAGCAAAGCGCTATATAAATAAACTTGAACTTGAACAATTATTTTATTATTACAATTAATGTAAATATAATGTTATGGTATTACGTGAATATAAGTACCCTGCATATATTCACGTAAATATAGTAATTAATAACAATGCACCCTGCTTATATTCACAAAAATATGGTAATTAATAATAATGTATTAGTTAATTATTAAATAACTAATTTGAAAAAGTAAACAGCATCATCACCGCCACACTCACACCATACATACACTTACTGTATATAGGTCTCCTGTCCTGTTTCCCCGCTTGGTGTTTGTTGCTGTTTTGATATCACTGCTAATGTCCTCAGAGTTAATTGAACTTCATGCCGTGTGCCAGGCTCCCTGTCTGCTGCGCTATAACAGTTTATTGACGGGATAGGCAGAGTACCCGAGAGCCATGGCATTTTTTAATGATGAATTGGGGCAAGGTCGTCAGAAAGCGCGTCCTCTTGCCCCGTGGCAAGCCACAGCCGCATGGGGCTCCAATTTCAGCCGCGCTTTTTGATCTTAATTGTTAAATTGGTCGCGCTGGCTTGGATTTATCTTAATTCCTGCAGAAGAATGCCGTCACTCCTCTTTTCTCCCTCCCATTTAGAAATCCCTCATTTTCACAGCCGAGGAAATTGCTCTTGAAGTGCAATCAATTTAAACCATCCACTGAGGGATTTCAGTCGCAAATATCTTGATCAGAGTTTATGATCGGAGTTTCGGCTGATTTACCTATTAAAATGGGGGAACATTTTTACAAAAAAACAGTGAGCAGTTTTGATTCGTCTTTCAGACTAGCTGAACAGAGTTCCATTAAGAGACCAATGAGGACGAGTGTTTGTGTGAAAACTGCAGCCACTAGAAAAAATGGCAAGATTCTTAGAGTATAATGGCTTTTGGAAATACAAGGTGAGATATTAGCTACTATAATCACCGAACAACGGTCTCGTCTTTTCCAATGGAGCTGATTTGAAACAAGTGCAGAAACATTGTTGCAGTCGGTTGACAGTCTAAGCCATTAACATGAATATTGCATTTGCAGTCGGATTTAGTACGCAGCGTTTCGATGGGGTTTGTGTGATCAGCATGTTTTCTTCCTGTATTCTCTTCCTTTGTACTGGGGAAATGAGAGCTTTCCAAAGCCCTGACACACAGTAATTATGTGAACTCCATTTGCGGCAAGCATCTGTCTCTTTTTCGCTCTTTCGCTCTTCATCCACGCTTTGCCTGCGTCTGCTGACTCTTGGCAACTGTCTAATGTGACGGCTGGAACAGACTGCAGAGCACAAGCTTGGAAACCCATTGCCTATATTGTTAAATGTTAAATGCACACATCACTCAAAATTAAAAGGACGTCTTTTTCTAACACACGCACGCACACACACACACACACACACACACACACACACAGAAACTCGCGCACGCGTAGCTTTAGTATACACAAATAGTAGACAAATAGTATACAGGTAATAGCTAAATGGCTAAATAATATTGAATTGTCAATGGATATACATTCAGTGTGTGTTGTCGATGGATATACATTTGGTGTGTGTGTGTGTGTGTGTTATGTTTTTTGTCTGTGTTTCAGTTCTCTGTCTTACATCCATCCATTAATACCTCTATCTATTCTTCTCTTTCTACCATTCTCTTGAATACAGAGCACTATATACAATATATCTTTGTAGAATGTAATTTGGTAAAAAAAAAACCTGAAAGCTTCCTGAAAGCATCAACACAGAATAGTGAACGTCCTCGGTAAAGAGAAACATCGCACATTTCAACCTGTAGTGAAATGAGTATCTATGGTGTGTGTCACTTTAACAAGCTGAGTAAATATAAAACCTTCATCTTTAAGTCAACTGTCCCTTGACCTGGTTAGATGATTCCACTAGTGCTGGGCTTGCATTTGAGTTTAGGATCTGTCCCGAATCATGACCCAAATACTCAGCATGTTGTGAATGAACACCTGGGCCTGCAAGGCTTCCACTAGCGGCCCACCTGCATGTCATCTCCAGCTCGCCGACACCAGCTGTCCCTGGCTAGCTGGAGCGTGCGGACCCAGTCGTCAAAGGACACGGGTCATTTTGATGAGCCGGACAGCGGAGGAGAACATATCAGCATGTGTTGGAACGTGCACGGGCCAACAGTCTGTAATAGGAAATCAATATTATGTAAGCGCAGAGTCGAAAAAAAATCTCCAGTGTTACTGTCGATGTGATGGTGGGACGCGGTGCTGTTCTCCATGATCATTTGCATAGCGCCGCTGTTTGAAATGCCGACTTCAAAGAGCAAAAGTAAACTGACAGAAAGAGCGACTCGTTTAAAGATTTAAAAGCTGCACAAATCAATTAAGCAAAGATTTCGGGGGTTCGTCCGATGCAGAGAATTAACAAACACCGCTGGTTTAGGATTCAGCCGGTAGATGTGTGTGAAAACGTTCTGAGAGATTAAATTAAGACGTCATATGCTGATGATTGACCCCACGAGGGTAGAATTTTTTTCTTTTGCTTTTTTTTCTTTCTCCGCACTCTCCAAAGCATCATTTATTCAATTTGTCATGACGGTTATGTGAGATGGAAATGGAGTTTACGGGCAAAAATGAATGCTAGTAAAATATGACTTTGTCTGAGAAAAAAGTGCTCACTAAGATGGTGTATGTTGAGAGTGATAAGACTATTGCATCTGATTTACTTATAATGTAATAATGACAGGATTTTTTGTAGAACCTATTGGAATCACTTGTCGCTAATTTTTATTAGACATTTTTATATTATAGTTTTTTTCATAGGTTTTTTACATGAAGGTTCTGGATGCTATTTAATAAATCACGTGAACATGAATTAGCGGTTGCACTTTTTTGCTCATTGGAGTTTGACTGAGACTTTTTGTTCTTTTTTTAATCTATTTTGTTCTGACATTTTGAAACATTGACGTGTAACATTGCGTTTCTATATCAGGAAGTAAAACCTCATAAAAATATTTTCTTGACTCTTTTAAAAATGGAAACTTGGTCTTCTTGAAATGGAGTAAATATTTTCAGGTACTCTTTACACAGCATTTATCTCACTTTAAAGTGTGTGTTTATGTGCATGTGTGCGTGTTTTAAGACAGATATATATACTGTAAAAGAGTCTCTCAGACTCAGAGACAAATGACCAGACTCTTGGAAATATGCCTGTTTGGCCACACTATGCTCTGGGGATCAGTAGGTCAGTCTTTTTGGAAGCTGAAACCATCTTCACTGTGTGGGAAGACTGGCTCAGGTAATTTACCTCCTGCCATTCGTGTCAGACAAAAATGTAATGAACGACATTAACCTCAGTTTTTGTAAAAAGAACCTGATGGCATTCAAATAGATTATGCACCGTGCAGGATATTTCAACAGATTCTGATTACAGATACGTTAGATGCATTAATCTGTAGCCTTCCCCTAGTTTTTTCCACTGATTTGTGTATATTCTAACAAAATTGCTCAGTTTGAATCGTTAAGCCCACTTTAGAGAAGAGTATAGGTCTCAGCTTCCTTTATAAACAGATGTTCCTTTAATCATCTCCATGAAATGGAGTGCTAACAACACAGTCCCACTCACATCAGGCCATGAAATCCACCCAGGATGGAGAGCAAGAGCCGTCCTAACAAGAACAGTACACCGCCTGGACATTTTATATGCGCCCATTTCTGGTCTTCCCAAGTCTGATGGCGTAAATAGAAAGGGATTGGAAACATGAAAGCCGCATTGTGTTGCCTCGAGCCATGTCAAATTCAAAGCCGAGTCCAGACGATAGGCACAACCAAACATTGCTTCAGAAAAAAAAAAGACCAGCAGGTCCAGGAGGCATTTCCGCATCCAGAGGCAAAATCACGCAACAGAGACGAAACCAAAGGCTGCTGCGGATTTTGTTGTGTCGCCGTGATGATTTTCGCCGGCTAATTTCGCTTCTTAATGCTGTTGTTACATCATTTAACAGTCCGGCACCTTAGCAAGGCGGATGAATTATTAATGGTCCGATCTCATGTACTATTAATGATCTTAAATATGTTCTAGCTTTCCAAGGCTCACTGGTTTAGACAAAGCCCTGAAGACGAGCAATTCTCTATTTCAGTTTAAGTGGTGTTTTGTCAGATCACATGGCACTTTTAACCCTTCACAGCTGAAATAATGCTTCTCGGCCCTTTCAGCTCTTCGTTTTCTGGACTTTTGCTTTTAATCGTGATTTAAAAAACACAAACAAACATCATTTACATTCGGGGACCAGAAATTCAGCCGAAAAACAGAGATGCATGCACATATTTTGCATTGAACAGATGTGATTTCAAAGATTAATGGTGGGGCTTGCAGGGGTCTGTTTTGTGTGAGTCTTATGGGCTATTTAAGACACATGTTCACCACGCTGGGAATTGCAGCCAGTGGAGTGTTTGCTGATTTATGAACAGACAGAGAAAACCCGGATAAACAGAAGGTTTCTTTTAATGAGACCGAACTTTCAATTGTATTTTTTTCTATTCACACTACTTCTGTAAAGGTTGCGTTCTTCTTAGGCTGGAGCTTCCCATTACCACTCTCACTTTTCAGTTGTCAGAATTGGTTTGAGTCTGAATTTTTTTGTGTGAAACCATTGAGCTGTGTCCCATATTCTAGTCCGACGGGATCTTTTTGCCCACCAGGCTGCCTATTACTGACCCCCGGATGCTAATGGGCTGAAGGGAGAAAGTTGGTGTTTTAAACATGCAATGTATCACTTCCTGAAGGATCTGTAGTATTTTTGTCTCGTCTTTTGGTTTTAGTGATTACAGGCGTTTAGTATTTCTTAACATTTCATGTTGAAGGCTGTATTTTTTATATAATATTTATAATATGGATAGGTCCTCATTATAGTAATTGTCAATTCATTAGTGTGCACTTTAAAGTGTCTTTTATAGAATATTATAAAATTTCCAAAACTAATCCTTTTATGAAATGTCTTTTCTTCAACGTGTACGACTGTGACACTTCTGAAAACTATTGGTGAATGGCTCTCTAAATAACTTGTAAAATTATGTTTGTATGTGACATCATGACGATATTTGTTTGTGACAACAGGAACATCTGTATAATCACGTCTGTATGTGTATTCTAACCCCCCCCACCCCACACACACACACACACACACACAAACACACCCTGAGGGGTAAAAGTGCTGCCCTGCTTGAGTTCTCCCCTGCCGTGTGCACTGATGTGCATGTGTCAATTGGGCTGTGTGTCGCACAACTGTGTTACTTTTTCCTCTTGGAGAGATTTTGGAAAAGTACAGTTGGAAAAGTACAGGTTACAGTACTTCTTGGTGATATTTGTAAAATGTATTGTGTATTGTTTGACTTCCAAAAGTGTGTTGTTTGATTGCGATGTGCACACTTTGCAATAATTTGAAAAATTTCTTTCTATTCCATTACTTAATATATATTTTTTTCATGCATATTTTCTATCTGATTGCTAATTGCTAATAGCTAAGTTCCTTCAGCACACACCTACAGTACAACGCTAAGGATATTCCAGAATCAAAACTTACTCAGCAACTCAAAGAACTTTTCAGATAATTTCAAGGAAGAGGCAACTGGAAGTAGACTGTGTATGTGGAACAACCCTCAGCCCGTCACAAACTCTTGCTTTTAATTACGCCACAGTAGTCAACTCTCAGGTTGCGTTGGTGTCTGAATGGAGAAGGCAATTGCAATAGTGTGTTTGGGGCTGTTATCTTGGGCAGCTTTAGCTGAATACACATATTTGCAATGAGTAACAAGTCCAAGCTTTGAAGTTTCGCTCCTAGCGAGCACGAGGGGCTTCTTTGATGTTTCCTGCCTGGTGGGTTTTTGCTGTAAAAGGCGTGAGAGAGACAGAGAGAGAGAGAGAGAAAGAGAGAGAGAGAGTTAGAGAGAGAATGGGTTGGTGGGTGGGTGGGTTGTAAGAATGCACGGATACCACCTGGTCCCACAGGGCCAACATAAAAGACTGTGTCATCCAAGACAGTTAGCAAATGCCACACTTAGTCAAGAACTATATAAATTGGTGTCAGAGTAAGCGGAGAGGTTGGCAAAGTGATGGAGAGGAAGGGAAGGAGAGAGAGAGAGAGAGGAACTTTTCCCAAGGCTTTTAACGATTATGTCACAGTTTGTCTATTACTCTTTGATAGACTAGTCGTAAATCTTGGTTGAATGATGCATGACATGTCTTCTAGGTTTTGGCTGATTTTCTACATCACTTTTCAAAAAGAAGGTTTTAAATTGCCTACGAACTTTGTCCGTCTGCCCAATGTAGCATGAGATGGTGGTTCCCAGGCCTGAATTTTACATGGTTGAACTCTTGAACTGTGGAATTTCATGCCCATCGTGTCCATCTCAACACTTGGATGGGTGAATGATGAACTCCATCGCATTAGTTTTAAGCCAAAAAACAGATTTTCCCCTGTGTGGAAATCCGAAATAAAGAGGTAAATATTGCATAACCTTGACAGTTTTACGTCTCAAGTATGTTTTTAATTGATTAGAGCCAAGGCGCATTATCCAACAATTGTATTTTTTTTTTTACACAAACATGAAATCCCCATGCAAGTCCATGTCTGGTCAATATAGAAAAAAAGTCATGGGTATTAATGTTTAGTTGGATATCTTCTCCATTTCTTGTGTTTTTTTTGCCCATATCCTCAAAATCCCTTTGTCCTTTCTGGCTCCTCCACCTGCATAAACATCTCAGAAATGTGTCGTGAAATAATTCTTCTGATTTTAATCTGGCTTTTTTCGATCTTTGTTATTCTCCTATTGTTTTTAGTTAAACAGTTTCATAATGGTCCCAGCGATTCTTACTCAAGTTATAAGGCTCTTTGTTTTGTCACACCCAGTTGAAAAGTTAACACGCATTTTATGTGAAACTTTATAGAAATTGCGTGTCCTCAGTGTCCTACTGAAATGGAGCCAGAATCGGGCCATTCTGCTGGATCCGGCAGTGGTCGGCCTTCCCGAGGGGCCGTGTTTACGGCGGAGGTTTTTCTAGTTGCGTCCAAAGCAGATGAAGCACTGATTTCCCTCGCTGGAGTCCATCTGGACTCTTTAGCCCTGTGATGGTTAGAGGATGAGGTTGGACCGAGCTCTTACTGGACCTAGGCCCAGGCATCCAGCTGCCTTCATCTGGGCTATGTGGAGCTTGCTCAGTTTCTGGCAGACCAGAAAGTCCTCTACCAAACTTCACCATCTTGAACTTTTTGGTCCTCTTCAAAGCTGTTAATCATGAATTCTCAATACATCGGCCAGTAACAACTGGTTGATCACAATGACAATTTTGGTGATTGTGAGGCTATGGAATACATCCATCCATTTTCTACTCCTTACTCCTTTTCAGGGTCACAGGGAACTGGCGCCCATTTCAGCAACTCTGGGCCTGAGGCGGGATACACACTCTGGAGCACAGAGTGTGTATGATTAACATACTGGGCAGCCTATCTGCATTCAACTGCATATAAAATCAGCATAAACGTATAATACTAGGAGCTTTTGAGTGGTAAGGGTTTAAATGATTGGATGAGCCTGACCAATCAAAAAGCCAAAGCCTTCAACAGCATCATTTCACATGTGGATACTGATATCATTTCATAATTTCTTTCAACTGAGAAATCCAATGAAGTTTTGGGCTGTTTTCTTGTACTTTGGGACAGATTACCTAATTAATTCTTTATTTATTGAATTTTATTTATTTATTTATTTATTTATTTATTTATTTATTTTGCGTTGTGATCTGGTTGCATTCTGTCGTGTTGGTCTAGAGAGTTCTTTGTGTGTTCACTGTTCATTAAAATGCAAAATAATTCTTCTAAAATTAAATAAAATGAAAAAACCCAATTAATTTGTTATTTAGACACATAACTGGATAAAGACATTTTTTTTCCCAAATGTCATTTTTGTAAATGTTAGTCACCAGTGCTTTTCTAAAGAAAGGAAAATGTGGAGTGACATTTTCGAGATGTACATAAAAAACTTTGATGCTGAAAGCCATTATAGTAAACAGCATCACATTGTACAGATAAAGAATATATAAATGTTAAAAGTTTTTACACCTGGTAGATCCCTTTGATGGTAATTTTATAAATATATGAGCATCCCTGGTTTATATGTTAAGACTTTGCACACACCGCTGTTGCTTATTCCCAACAGAACGCAACATGCAACAGGCGAATAGCACATGTTCACTCGCTGCACACATACATCTGGTTCTTGTAGCGTCCAAAGATCTGCAAGATCAAAACCCTGCTCACTTCCTACAAGCACCTTACGGTCCTGTGACAGCCGAGAGATTGAAAGCCCCTCATCCCAATACCTACAAAACAGCACGGTCCTTGTCAGCCCTTGACAAACGTCCATCTTTCGTCTGCTCTTTTTCTCTGAGCTGATTTAAGTAGAGGATCAAGTCTGGGAGACTTCATGATCTAAGGGTGTCTTCTAAGGCTTTCATCCAGTATATTGTTTCAGGTCTTACTGTGTATACTTACTTGCCATGTGTCCTTTGTAGATTTAGATTGGACCTCTTTTTTCACATTTGTTTTTTTTTTTTTTTTTCAAACATTGAATCAAAATCATCCAAGATTCATTTAAAATGTTTTCTTGTTAAATTCTTTTTCTTGTTAAATTGACATTTCAAAGCATGTAAAGTATGCTTTACATTTTGACATATTTTGGAGAATACAGTGTCAGTTTCAGTTAGGCAACATTTTATTTTCAAATAGAGATTAGACATTATTAACATATTTATTTTTTAAATCTGTATTGAGGAAAAACCTTTGGTTCTTTTGTAATTCTAACTTGTTGGGGATTATATGACAGTTAAAATTCTCTTTTGAGAATATGCACACACAAAGAGAGACATAATGAAACCATACAAATAAAATTATGTATATCTGTTAGTTCATTTAATTTGTCATTTCTTTCTTATTATTCTTTCTTACTTTTTGCGCCATCCTAATCTTGCACTTATCTCTCTTAAAACAGAAAGCTAGAAGAACAGCTTTTGTCATATCATATATTTTTGTCAATCATATTAAGAATCCCCAAAGGAAAAGTTTTCTTTATACAGGCTGCAACTTGTTAAAGTAGTGAAGGCTGTTGAAGTGCAAACACACTCTCAGGCGTCATTAAAAACTTCACGTTACCAAACACTCTAATCCCCCCTTTATTCGCTCTGTTGTTTTTCCACACATTGCACCACGCTCCACTGACCCCGTAGGTGAAAGGATAATGGGAAACGGAGAAATGAAAAGTGTACGTTTTTTAAGAGGTCCCTGGTATCAGCACCCTAGCCAAGTGTCGACAGGGTCAACTGCCGTCTTGTAAACCCAAGCACTTTAGACCGAGCTGAGTATGTGTGAAGGAGTTCTCTCGTTCTCCTGTGTCGAGAGATCTGCTTTCAGCACATCCCATCACCAGCAAGGCCAATCTCAACACTTAGAAAAGAACAGGACTTAAAAGCAAAAAAACGTCCCTTAAGCCCCCCGTCTTGACTGGTGACGTCGTCAGCACTTTAACATCAGCACATTTATCCCAATTGTCCTTCTTCGAAGCCGTTCTTGTTCTCCGCGTCCGTCGTTTCAACTCTTATTATGCGCCACGCTGTGCTAATTGATGTCATATTTCACTCTGACATTTGGTTGCATCCTTTTGTCCTATCCGTTCCTTTCCTCTCAAAGATTTAATTTGTGCTTTTTCTCCTTTGTCAGCTTTTTCCTTCAGGTTCGTGCTTTACAAGCAAATTCACTTCAGGATTTTTTTTTCCACTTTGCTTTATAGAGTAAAGGCACTTTTTTTTTAATCAAAGGTTGTGTGATGCGTCTGAATGCCACTGCTCGTTTTGGTAAAACTTTGGCCTTTGTCTGGTGGTAACATGTGATCCTGAGCAGACACGCTTTGATTTCTCCCCGGGGTGCAGCGCTGGTCGTGGATAAAACGGGCTCTGAGATGGCAAGTGACAGCCCCAAATCCTTGCCGACAAGTAGACACGGAATCCCAAGAGGGGCGAGATAGGCCAAGGTGCACGATTACAGGGTTGGCATCCGCTGTTAGGTGATTGGTACGTGGTGTCGCCCTCGTTCCACCTGACCTGCCACCCCTCAGGGGGGCATCATGCCACATCAGCGGCCTAGTATAGTGAAGCCTTCGCGGTTTAGTCTTTCTGACTGCAGTGGCGTCTACATCGCCAGTTGCATTGAGGGACTGTGACAGCTCTTCTGCCTTTAATGCAACCTTTGAGAACGTTAGCATAAAAAAACTAAAAGGAAAAGGCAGTAAAACAGGAATGAGATAGAAATAAGAGGGAGGATGGCTTAATGGCTCTTGTGCCATGAACAAATGTGTTCCAAGGGTGCAAGGACACTGAGACGTTGGCTGTGAACACGAGTCGAAAATGCCAAGCCGCTTAATTATTAATGTCGTTACTTTTTAGTGCTAAAATATGGATGCACCACTAAAATGTTGACAACAAACCGAAAGAACAGAGGGCAAATCCGTGTTTCTCATCCCAATGTCTGATGGTTGATGTTTCTTGAAAATTGAATTATTGAAACCAGTTTTTCGGAATTCCAGTGACGGTTCTAGAACTGAGCAAACAATGGCGAGGAAGAACCGCGGGGATGAAGCACACGTCGACTTTAAGACTAAACTAACAGCTAGGCTTGTCAACAGGTCTGGTTGGCAAAGGTGCTTTCTTTTAGAAGAATAGAATTTAGACTGGTTGCTGTTTTCTTAAGAAAGCTGTAATGCGACAGTTGCCCGATGCTTTGACTTGTTGAGGAAAAAGCAAATTGGTTGTGTTTGTCTTTTAAAGAAGACTCTATACCGGTCTATGTCTTAACAGGTTGACATCTTTTAACAGCTGGGTGTTGCACAGGTGTGTCCAGATGTGTTGACATCCAGATGAGCTGGTTTGTGCGGTTTTTTTTATACTGGTGTGTTTGAAATGGGACATATGACAGGATGCTAACAGATCAAAGTCGACAGCATGTGGTTTTTAACCTCGATTCATAGTCGCAGAGGTCAGAATGTTTTCCAGTGATGTTTGCTTTGTGCTAGAGACAGTTTCATGGCTATAGATGCACAGGTCATGTCAGAATAATCTGTTTTATTGGCTGGTGTTGATTTGAAGAGAGCCATGTCGCCCCGTCTTTCCCTCGAGCTGCGGCTTATCGCTCCGTGTAGAGGCGTCTGGAGCTTTCCACCCTCTCTGAACTTCTGGCCAGCTGGCCTGGCCGATGTTGGCCTCAGAGGCTCAAACACTGATGCAGACCTTGACAAAACACAAGTTTCTTGCAATTTCACGTACTTTAAGGATGAACAGGACCCTGTGCTGTTTCTGTCACCTCCCATGATGCACTGCAGGGGTTAAAACACACTGTAGCACCGAGAGAACAGATAGACTTAGAGATGGAGGTCATGCCCTCTGGCTATGATGTGGCCTCTGTCTCGCCCAATCAAATTCGAGTAATGGGAATTTGTGCCGTTGTGGCTGTTCTAACACAAGTTCACATGTTTGGTTTTTATATGGTTGTGTCTTTTCATTCATGATTATTTATTAGTGTGAAGAAGATCTGAGTAGATTGTAATGCCAACTTGGATAGTAGGATTCATTTTTAGTTCACTGGTGGTTTTGGCATAGTTGTTTTTTTAACAGCTTTTGACATTACATTGTACTTTTTTTTACGGATTTCATTGCCTGTATATAGTGTTTAATGAAATGTCTTACTTTGTATTGTATTTAGTTAACAAAAATGGATGTTAAAATAATCATGAAATAAAAAGAAAACAAGTATTTCTCTATTTTCTCTTAAACGAAACAAATCATTTTATTATTCCCATTAAGTTTAATACTTACAAATTCTAATAGATTATCACACATCATCTCTTACCAAATCTTTTTTTTTTTTT
>SOMO01000021.1:294560-304908 GCA_028128575.1 Paedocypris carbunculus | reverse complement strand
GTCAAATTACTGAAAAAGCCAAAATTTGCAAAATTCACAAAACTTATATTATTTCAGTGTTTCGCAATCTAATATACGTTTATTGAGTTTACAATGATTATCTCTTTTTGATTTGGTTGTCTAAAAAATGGCAAGTGATGGCAATTTAGAAAATTATAAGGCGTGGTCGCTATGAAACGAGCATTTCATCATTAGGTACAAAACTAGAGTTTCATAGTTTGATACCAAACTAGCGTTACCAATCATTTTTATCCTACCTAACAATTTTTATTTAGACAATAACAGTTTTGAGACCGAACAGTTAATAGACCACTTGCACGTTGAACGATGTAGCATCACACAGTATGCATTACTTACAAAGCAGCATAACAATATTTGCATAATTAATTTAATCGTATACTCACTACAGAATCTCCTTCAGGATCATTACCTGAGTGTATTGCAGGCGAGAGAATCTGCTGATGGGGTTCCGACTTGACCTCACTTAGCCTCGCTCAGCTTCTCCCCTGTTTTGCTGTACTGATAATGAGAACACTGAAAGGTTCCGCCCTCGCTTTAATTACAAAAATTAAACATGTTGTTTCTGCTTTGTAGCTGCGTCTGGTAGATCAATCCTCACCTGGAATTGTTTCTGGCCTCTGGCTAATTGATTTCCGCAGTAATGGTTGGATCAGAGCGCCGCCTTTTATTTGTCAGAAACGAGAAGAAATAGCTACCTTATTGTTGTTAACGTACAAGACAGAGATGTAAAGAGTTCCTGAAATCCATACTTGAGTAGAAGTATGGATATCTTACTGTAAAAATTACTCCGGTATAAGTTTCAAGTCACCAATTCCAAAAAGACTTGATTAAAAGTCATAAAGTATCCCATTTTAAAGCTTGAGNCTTATATTTTTTACACTAAGACTCATCGGTGCTAAGCTCTGAGTGACCTAAAATTAAAAAAAATCCAAAAATGAAAATGACTGCAGATTAAAGCAAAGAATAAAACAATAGTATAATACTGTATTTAATTTATGAGTAAACAATATGTACTTTGATAAGGAACAATACTATCAAAAGCACGTAATAGTTTGTAACAAGCTCAATGAGGCTGTTTTTGAGCTTAACAAATGGTGTTAATTTTGCTTTGCTTGATACGTCTGAAGTGCTATTGATCAGCCCGGCAATCAGGCGAAAGAAACACTTGACGTGTTCATTATTGAGCTCATCGGCCCCTTTGAAAGCAGTTAATGAAGGGAAACAGAGGGGCATGGGGCGCAAAGCACACTTGCCAATCACCGTACAATCTGATAAATAATCAGAGGCAGGAAGAGGAGGTAGAGCTGAAGAGAATTAGCTCATCAGAGCTGGTCTGCGGGGTGGAAGTGGCTGATGCAAGCCCACCGGCTTCTCCTGAAATCATCCTCTGCCCAGACCCAGACCCTGGGCCCAAACCGACGCTTTTCTTAAGTTTAATATCGTCAGGTGAAGAAACCCCCCACCTTCCGTCTTTAGCACTCAGTCCCCACTTGCTGGTGAGTCACTGGCTTTTCCTGCTGCTTTTTTGGTATTATTCGAAGCTTGTTGTGCTGCCAGTGCTCCCGAAGGCAAGCGCACATCAATCCTGACTAATCCCGCTCTCTGCAGAATGAAGATAAATAACACTCTGCTCTCTCCTCCCTTTAATACATGTTACATTAAGTCTGATGTCTGGACGTTTGTTTATTTATTTCTGCAACATTTATACACAGAATCTAATATATATTTATAAGTGTTTAAAGACAAGTTTTGATTTAATGACAAAGTAAACACCAGGCCTGTTTTAAGGAAACTGGAAAGCGTATAGCCTTATGGCTCGGGAGTTGGGCCTGCAATCAAACTCTGTTTACAACTCAGTTTGACAATATGGCCACTGGGGACAATATCAAAATTGTGCTCCGTATTTAATCATTCAGTGAAGTTACACACACAGAGTGAAGTGACACAGTAACCCGGAGCAGTGGGCAGCCTTACACTGTGGTGTCCTGGGGCCATGTGGGGGTCAGTGTCTTGCTCAAAGGTGGCTGTGAGACCCACCCGGGCTGGGATTCGAACCTTCAATGCTTGAGTGGCAGCATCAAATGTAAAGCACTATAAATTTCACCGCTGTGAGACTGTTGAGGTTTTAAAAAAAAGAAAAATTACATGCTAAACAGAAATCCAACCATCCATTGTCAATTTCTGGGTCACGAGGAGCCAGTTCAGCAATTTTGGGCCTGAAGAGAAATGTAAACATTGAACCCAAATCAGGGATTTGTGGATCTCTGGAATGTCATACTCCATCACTATGTCCAAACATTTAATGTCTCTAACTTTCTCGCAATGTTTAAAGCACCTTTCTTTGATGAGGTTCTACAAAGATTATTTGGGGGTAGCGAGTGGGTGGAAGTCTCTTTAGTCATTATGTCAGTTTTTGTTAGGACTCCTACATTATGTCCTTGTATTAGGTGTTCAATTTAATAGGACAAATGATAACGCTTACGAGAGCTTTCAATGGTCTCTTTGCAGGGACCTGGAGACCTCCTTTAGAGCTCAGGCCCTTTTTTTTCAGCCTTTCTTTTTTCTTTATCGCTCTCCCTTAAAGCTTTTTTAAACTTTGCCTACACTAAAACAAAAAAGTGTTTTTCATTGTGTGGATGGACCTTTCTCAGAGTAAACGTTGCGTAATATGAATGCAAATGCCAAATTAAATTTAAGGTAAGTGTAAAAAAGGGTCTGTGCAAGACTGAAGAATTTGAGCCGAGGAGGAATTGAGATTTAGAGAAAGGAAAAGAAAATCCATCTCAAACCAACGGACAATAGCTTTGCGCTTGTGTGACGCCCTGGACTTTTATTAATGTCCATTCATGCAGGAATTGAGCCTGTTAGGCTTCTGGACGCCTTTAGGAAAAACTCCATATTAAATCCACACATTAATTTAAACAATAGATTCAAGCAGAAGCATCGTTTCGAATAATTGTGTTTCTCTGCTTCTCATTTTTTTGTATAACAGTTGGAGTTCAGGGATTTTCAAGCTGTGCTTTGTTCTATGCAATATTTTTGTAAAACTGTGTTTTTCTTGCTTTTTTCCGAGTCACATTCATGTGTGTGTGTGTGTTCATATAAGTTCTTGGCTGGTTTATGTTAGATTACACACTGTCTTTGACTCATCAAAACATTTTTAAGAATTCCAAACGTTGTTTAATACTGTTAGAGTTGAACATTTTGTTGCATGATAATAATTATGTAACATTTGTTAAAACTAGGTCAGAATCATTTTTTTGTGTTTGATTCAGGAATAATATGAACTAATCTTTGATTTAGTGATATAAATTATCTATTTTAGATACATTCCAGAATATTTCTAAGTTTTACTATATTATTTTGTACTGTATTGTATGTTTGGACAAATTTGGTCTACTCATTCATTTTTATTTTATGCGTGGTTATGTAAATATATGTATATACATCCATCCATCTGTTGATTCTGCATTTTGAATTTAGAAATATTGCTGGCTGCTTTTTCCACAGAGGCTGATGGTGATGTGTCCATATTAGGACATACTGTGCCCTTATAGCCCTTTGGGAAAAGCCTTTTCAGCCCCATTTATCATACTACCAGCTATATAGAAACTAGCCTTTGGACCATTTTTTAAAAACCTTTGTTATAAAGCCAAATGTGAGATTTGGTATGTCCCAGTAGCATCCCAAAGGCTAGACTGCATCAGTCAGCGTGTGAGAAGTGAAAAAGTAGAGGAGAGAGGTAAACAACTTTATCACTAGAAATCCGATTGGAGAGCTGGTTTGAGTGGTTTGTTCTTATCTAGCTGCCTCCCAGCAGTGGAATCCTTTAAACCAGGGAACGAGTCTCTGGTTTTCTATTAGAGCTTCACCACTACAAACATTTCACAAACCTCCTCCATTTTTGTCAGAGCCAATCTGAGAGAAAGAGTGGTGGAACGGGGGACAATAAGAAAAGGTGAAAGTGATGGAGTCTTTCTCAACTACTCATCCCAAAAGGAGAACCAAGCTTCGACGTTATCACCACAGGCCTTCAAGCCACCAGCAAGAGCCAAAGTTCAATGTCGATTCTTCCATCATTCTGAAACAAAGCCCGTTCTGCTTGCAGAAATAGATTAGTCCAGATTTACAGATTGGTATAAACATTAGTTTGGCTTCCCATTGATAAGTTTGTGTGCTTTTTGAAATCCCCACCCCTCCCTAAACCCACGGCCAGCTTAGCGCGTTATAATCCTGAATTTGGTGGACGTTTATGGTAACAAAAGGACAAATCTAACGCTTTGATCGTTGAGCCATGTCTTGGCGCTTCGGGGATGCCGAAGTACAAATTTCAGCTACAAATGGAGCCATGTTGTGTGTTTAAGGGGGTGGTGCGGGTCAGGGGTACGTTTGTTTGTTTGAGTACAATGAAAAAAACTTCTAATTTGCACCACAGCTGTAGGAACCTTTCATCTCACCCCAAATCTGCTTTCTTTTCATATCTTGGTGTTTGAAAACATTGGCATTCATGTGCCCATGTGCGTGTCTGCTGTTTTGTGAGCCAACCCAGCGGGTTTGCCGGGATCCATCCAGCCCTCTGTGCCACTTCTTCACAGAGTCACTAGAGTGGAAAATCTGGAATCGGAGGGGGTGTTTTACCTGAATGAGACGTGGGAATCTTGGCGGTAGAGATCTAGAAACTCCAGGGGCTGAATGAATCCCTGGAAGCTTTACAGAATTGCAGCTTTAGCAGACAAATGTTTGGACCTGTGAGTCCAAAACGCCATTTAAAAGAGAGGTTGGAGCTCCACAGGGTGTAATGGAACTAGAATTTTGGTCTTCTGACAATGGGCGTTCTCTATCGTGCAGAGGTTCAGTGGTTTTACTTTCTGAGGACCTCAATTTGTCTTTAAAATGGCTTGTGTGGTTGTGAAATGCATTATCGGCAAACATTTTGCATAACTTTCTGTAAGTAACAGACAATCCACTTTGCTCGGATCCTGTTGAAGCATCATAAATCTAGCCTGACACAATGCAAATAATGAAGAGGAAATCTCTCTTTTTCTCTCTCTGTCTCTCCTCTTTTGTTTCGTGTTGTTGTCTGTGTAGATGTTGGGTCTGTGTTGCAGATTTTGAGAAAGGACAGCAATTATTCTCCTCATTTGCATGACTTAACATGCATTTGCATGTCCTTGTGAGCGGCGCTTTGTGGCCTATGTTTAACACGGCATAATGCAGAGCCCTTAACAAGCTTTATCCTGTGACTGAGTCTGCGACAGTTGTTTGGGAAGTTTAATCAGTTTCTACTCGAGCAAAACTCACAGATGTAAATAGCAAAGAAAAGAGCCAGAGATGGAGAGAGGCAGATGGAGTGAGATTTGAACAGGTGCAGATTGACTTTCTGTACAGACCGTGAAAATGTATATGATTGCGCATACGTATTTCAAGTCTCAATTGCATCGCTGGCTCTGAAAAATGCCTAAAAAATTTCAAACAAACATTTGAGTGCATTGCCCAGCTCCACATGACCTGAAATCTGAAGAAGCACAAGGATGAATGGATGACATCTATGTGTGCCATAAAAAATATTGTAAACAAATCAAGAAGTAAATAATAAATATTAACGCTTATTGTGTTGTTATCAATTGTCTAAAAATGGATGTTTATACTGTAATTAACAATAATTATTATTATTATTATATATATATATTATGTAGTTAATACTTTATGAATACTTAATAAACACTTTTTGTGACACTTTTTTGTGTGTTTTTGCAAAGCAATTTAGTCAACTTTTATGATATTTATTTTATTGATAATGATATACGTATTTGTATTTGTGATCTCTCATATACAGAATTTTAGACACAGACTTACCCTTATTTGAAGCAACAGCAGATCTGTTCTTGAACATTACCATAATAATTGTTTTTAATGGACATGCTAATATCAGTCAAACAGACAAAAGTAGAGAAACAATTAAAAAAAGTACAGGAACAATCACAAATACAGGCAGGAAAGCAAAACACGACAAAGATTACTGTTGTGTTCATATATGATCAATACTTTGTGGTGGTCTTAATGTCACAGTGTCTATACAAATGAACAAGGTGATTGGATGCAGCTAAGTCTGATGACGAGCTGTGGGCTTATGGGAGATTGGGTTCTATGGGCTGATGATAAAGTTCTGAGAGCCTGCAGCTTTGTCACTTTTTGTAGGCCAAACTACAAATGTGTAACACTTGAAACACTAAGTCAAAGGTTTTGCTTCATGACAGCAACAAAAAATTTTTTGTGTCTGTCTTGAAACATCTTCATGATGAAGTCATGTATCTTTGCTGTAGTGTGGCACCACTGATTCATGATTTTTTAGAAAAAGATTTCTGGCATGAATCATAAATTTGATATGAGCCCGTGCATCAATTTTTTAAGGTATTACTTATTAATGCAGAACAAAAGTTTTCCAATATTCATAATTTAGGCTACAGTTTTCGTGTTTTAAATTGGTCTGTTTTCACAGTGCTTTTGAAATGTGGATCTTATGAAGGACCTGATGATAAAATCCACTTTGGAAATGATCTTGAGGCAGGAACTTTTGTTTTGAGGTTTGAATAATATGATTCAAATATTCATTTAAAAAGTACAGGAAAATGTGTTTCTATGCATAATATACAATGCTTATAATGTTTTTTTTTTATTTTTATTTATTTATTTTTTTTTAAATACAGTACTGTTCAAGTGTTTCATAATGGTTAATTATGATTGTATAAAATAATTATGTGATTACGTAATTATGAAATGTATGGTGGGTAATTTTTATACATTGCATTTTTTTTCCTCTTTCTAAGCTTTAAATAGTGTAAACATTCGGTTAAATTAAATAGCTTTTTTTTAATGGTATAGTATAGTTTACTTTTGCTGCTGAGTCTAAATGCTTGCCGCTGTCTGAAGCTTTTCTTGCATCACACTTGTCTTTTAAAGCCTCTAGCTGAAGAATAGATTGAAGTATTTGTCTGAATAAAGAGCAGCACCGACTGCACTACTCCCAGGAGCATTTAAGAACATCTATTGTGATTAAATCATGAGATTTGGAGCCGACTGAGAAGCTTTTCTCATTGCTGGCACTGTTTTGTGTGTGCTTTTGAGGAAATGTATATTGCACAAGTTTCGAAGGGAAAGCTCATGGTGAATTTACAGTTCATGGAGTCACATTTCAAAGGGTTTGGATTGGTCTGTTCTGGATGAAGTTGATTTTTAACAGAATGTCCATAGGTGTGTGTGAAAATGTGGGTTTGTGTGGTTTGTCATAAATCCAGGGTGTTTGTCCCGCCTTCAGGTGCAGAGTTGCTATGATTGGCTCCAGCTCCACGTGACCCAGAAATGGAAAGGTGGTTCAGATAAATACAGCGAATGGATGCCAGACATTTAATCTTTATTAAATTGTATGACTTTGCTGTCACAAAGGTTGTTGTGAAAAGTTTTTGTAATTGAAATTTTAAGTGATTTTCATGGTTTAGTCTTCGGGCGGCCATGTGTAACTTGCTAATTTCCAGTGGTTTGAGGGCAGAGTCGCCATTGTGCTGAACAGATTGTCTCACTTTTCCCTGTAGACACCACTGAATAGCGCAGTTCATTCTAATGACGGAAGAGAAAGAGCAAATGGAGCAGAACGTGTAGTTGTTTTTTTTTTTTTTTTTTTTTAGAAATGGTATAAAGAAATCTAAAACAATTCCATAGGCCTGTCTGACTTCATAGGTAATTGAAAAGCAGATTGATTTGCACAATTGATGATTAAATAATTGTTTATTATTGTAAACACATTTAATAATCAAAATGTATATTGTAAAAATATTAGACATGTATTTTCAATGTACAATATGTATTTTTTTGTTTGTTTGTTTTTTAAGATGATATAAGATGTACGTAAGAAGATAATTTTAAAATGATTCATAAAAAAATATTTTTTTTATACTGACAGTTTTTACTTTTTAATTTCATGTGACTAAATACTTTTTAAAGCTGCCCACCGGAACTGACTAGTAACTTTTGTTTCTGTTTAATTCCAATAAATTATAAAATAAATAAATAAAATGACTTTGAAGCGAGCCTGAATGTTGAGAAAGGAATAATAAAACATAAAAATAACGTTTAACTGCAAAATAAAACAACATACATATAGAAGAACATTCAAATTTGCCGGTCAAATGTTACATTGCGCATCACAATCAATCTGCAACGTTTACAAACTTATACGTTTGAAAAATAAGATAAAATCATGATAAAGAATCGAATTATCAACAAACTACTGGTTTTTGTCCAAATACAATATTTTGGCATAATTCAAACCCAGATATTTTATCCTGTTACACCAACAGCGAAGAGATCCCGAGTTCAAGACCTGGTCTTTGTGGAGTTTGCATTACAAGTGCTTTAGAAATACGGCGTATGGATTTGGTGCTCTCATTATTAGAAGTCTTGGCAGGTTAATCCGCTCTACAAACTCAGTCTTGGTTCTCTCCATCTATATATGGCAAAGAAGCGCACGGGAAGAAAAAAAAAAGCAAGCACTTCTCTCGCCCTTTAATGACTACAGGTCTGAGCTGGAGCAGATCAGAGGTAATGAGACGTCTTTTGATATAACAGCTCCACTCCTTCCAGGAGAGCGAGAGAAATCGCGGATGGGCTTCTTCTGCGCGGATGCTGATCGCCGCCATTATCTCACCTCAGGACGTTGTAGCGCACACGCTTCACTCTCTAATTGAGTTTCTGTGTTGCGCTGACTGGCGGGACAGATTCGCCCACGAGTGGTCAGAGGGGGATGTTTGCTTTTTGGATTCCCGGAGTGTTTTCTTCTGTCTTTTTCTCTTTGTGGTCAAACTGCTTCCTAATCCCAGCTGACTTCCTGATTCCATCTAATGTCGCACATCTTCTGTGGAAAAGCAGGTCATACTTCCTCAAAGTGAGTTTGAAGCGTGGTGGTTGGATGGAGGGAGTCACACTTGAGTTGAGTAGATGTTCAAGGTTAGAATGGACACTTCTGTCTCCATATACATGTGATTACATTAGTGTTATTCAGCCACTGCCGTATGTGACTTGCTGTAGAGATCCAGTGTTTTTCAAGGTTTTTCATCAGCGGCTGACAAAGAAGCGAAGGTCAAGACAGACCGCTCTATAGGTCTGGTTCTCTTCTGTCAATCCTCTCTCTGTGCTGTGTGTTTCTCCTTTTTTTCTCAATTTCTTCTAATCTCTATGCTTTTTCATTCTTGTTGATCTCTCTTTTTTTTCTCCTTCTGCTTATACTTTTTTCTTCTCTCTTTCTGCTTCTTTTTCTTCTACCCCAAATGCGACAACGCTTGTAGTTTAGACAACTGTATGAAAAATATAACGTTCCTTCAAAAAAGTCTTTGATATGACATAAGAGAAGAGAGAAAGAGAGAGCGAGTGTGTGTGTGTGTGTGGCTTTGTATCTGTTGGTGTTTTTGTAAGAGAGAGAGAGAGAGACTTTGTGAGTGAGTGAATGAGTGAGTAAGTGAGTGTGTCTGAATTTGAGAGGGTGTGTGTGTGTGTGTGTGTAGGAGCAGCCCACACAGATGTCGATTTGAAATCAGCAGAACAGAAGAAACATAATTATATGTGTAGAGTTCCTCCCTTGTCTCTGTCTCCGGCGTTCTCATCACGGCTGAAAAATGAGCTTAATTAACCTGCGGGAAACTTTGCAAGCGTGTGCGACGCCGCCTGTACTACCTGCCAGTAGCTTTTGAAATGGCTGTATTGAAATGAGAGCGGAAGATTGTTCTAACTGGCTGCGCGAGAAACTCTTGTTGCGGCAGAAGCCGTGATATTATTAGCAAGAACAGATTGCAAGAACAGTGTTTTAACGCTACAGATCAGAAACATGATTCAACCCTCAAACTTCATCATAACACAGATGAGCTTATGAAATATCAAGAGTTTTAAAATCCTTATATTCAAGTACTTTCATCCTGGTTAACTTTTGTAATCTTGGCTCTTGTGAGGATTCAGAATGATGGCGCTGTACGGGGAGATTGATGTAGTGTTTTTCAGGAAGATGTCGTCCTGGTGGGGAGTGTGGGTGGCTTGTGTGGCAGGAATAAACGTGGGCCACAGTGCGAGGTCAATAATTAGGAGGCACTAGGCTTTTTTGTATTAGCTGGACCAGACCATCCCACACAATTTATAAACAAACACACACACACACACACACACACACACACACACAATAATGAGACCCTGTCTATCTCACACACTGCCTCCTGTCACTGCCTGCAGATTAGTATGCACACTTACACACCTACACTAATGACTCTCTCTCTCTGTCTCTCTCTCT
>SOMO01000021.1:238617-255544 GCA_028128575.1 Paedocypris carbunculus | reverse complement strand
CTCTCTCTCTCTGTTTCCCTCTCTCTCAGCTGTGTTAGTTGCAGTGACCGTATGGAATCAGAAGGGCAGTCGGAATAAGTTCCGTAAGCGAGGCGTGTACCACATCCCAGCGGAGCACGAGAGCTGGGAAGACATCCGGGAGAACATCCTCAACTACAACGAGGAGGGAGGCGGCGAGCAGGACCAGGTATTCCATTAGCACTTATTGATTTACCTTCAGAACAAGAGCAGTGAAGAGAAAGATCTCCTTCCGCTGGTGTCCTCCAGGGGGCAGCGTTCCTCCACTAACTGTTGCTTCCGTGTCCAACAGAACGCCTATGACATCACAGAGCTGAAGAGACCACTCTGCTCCAGCTTATCGCAGTCTTCCTCGTGCACCACGGCCCCCCTCATCAAGTCCTCTCAGGGGTCTCAGGAGGAGGTCCATCCCTGTGCCAACATCACCATGGGACCTTCTCTTCCTTACCATCACACGGCCAGCTGCACCCATCCCTGCTCCATGGACTTCAAGAGCTACGTGTCGCGCATCATCTGGGAGGCGGACAACGATGGCGATGCCTTTCCCATGGACACCTACCATGTGTACTGTGTGGAGGGGGTGGGCTCCAGCGCCGGCAGCCTCAGCTCGCTGGGGTCCGCCATCTCTGCCGAGAACTTCAGCTACGACTCCCTGAGGAACTGGGGCTGTAAGTTTGAAGGCCTCCGCCAGCTTTATCACCGGCCCGACCTGGGCGTCCCCTACATGGACACCATGCCGAGCCAAAGCCCCGATCAACAGCAGTGACGGACCCTCAGACCACCGGTTATAACTCTCAGAGAATCCGTTTCTGAATCAAATTCAAGAGAACCCGTCCGTGACCGTAACCAAGCTTTAACGGGTCGGAAACAGTCGTCTGGTTTATTTATTTATTGCGTGCATGGGCTTTATTTATTTTTGCTATGAGAACAACAGTGAATCACGACCGACTTGAATCAGACCAGTCTGGTGGAAATGTGCAGATGTTTTGCTCTCTATTAATAATCCAGTGAGATTGTGCGAAAAGCAAAATACCGAAAGAGTATTTTTAAGACAAAATATAGATATATTTTTTTTAGTTTTTATATGTCACAAGAACAAGCTAAACATGTCGGTGTAATTTTCCAAACCTTGATCATGTTTCCTCAAATTGATGAAAAGAAGATACAACAAAAGATATAAAACTATTATGACTAGTTTAATATATAAGTTTATATAATATATCAATTAAGTATCAGCATTTCTGATATATGGACAACTATGTGAAGTAACCGATCAGGTTTTAATTTAATCATGTTAAGCTTTGTCACGTCAACACTTTCAAAAACACATTGAAGACTAGACCAAAAGACACCCTCAGTGTGTGTGTGTGTGTGTGTGTGTGTGTGTGTGTGTGTGTGTGTGTGTGTGTGTGTGTGTGCCTGCCTCATCACACCAGAGTCCAAGTTACGAACGCATATACAAACACCTGAAATGTTTTTCAGTGGCAGTATATTGATGATGGGTAAAGAATCTATGATGTGAAATCCAAGAAGGTCTTATAAAATCTATCTTATTATTCAGCTGTTTTCCTAAAATATGCTGTGCTTAATCCTCTTTATAATGGACTAAAACCACAGCGGCCCACCAGCAGACCCTCTTGTAAAACCTGTATCAAGCAGTTCAATGCCACTGTGGCTCATAAACGTTTTATATATAATAAATTTCCCTCCGATCTTCACAGCTTTATGCCACTCGTAACTGCTTTAGAGACCTTGTCAGAGTCGTGTAAATACTGTACATAGAAAAATACTTTTTCTAGGAGCCTTTCATTTGAGATTCCTTTTTGTATTTGAATTGTAATAAATGAGGTGTTTTCATTGAGCTGTAGTGGCAGTGATTCTTCAGCAGACGAGAAGGTTTTATTGTTATGGTTATTTTTGTGATTGTACTGCCCTCTTGTGGTGGAAGGGGAAATCGCCGTTTGACTCTAGGATTTAATTTTTGATCAATAGTATATGTCAATAGTATCAAAAGTATATTGATTTTGATCAATAAGTTTTTTTCAGTTCCTGTTTAAATTTAGACAATTCGGCTTTTTAGCATAAATGATCATTTTGTGCGTGTACTGCGCTATTCTGGTGAGTTGGAGAAATTGCGAAATGACACTATCATGTACTGTACTAAACGTATTTTGTTTCTGTCCTTTTCAAATAGACATTTCGGTGCTGCCCTCCTGTGGTAAATTGTGGAAATTGCAAGATGTGCCTGGCACACTATTTAAAATGGGAACACAATTTTTCTTATTTATTTATTTATGTATATACTTGTTTCTTTTTTTTGTATTTTGTTTTGTAGATATTGTGGGTTTGTCGTTTACGTGTAAAGTTAAATCTAAACCAAATATTTATTGTTGACACTCATTACACAGCTCTCACGATAAACTGTTAATCGTCATCACCAGCTGTGTCGCTCTGGGACATAAGTCCCGTGTGACACGTCGAGAAAGTAGCTGCTTTTATCGCTTTCTTTCACTTTAATAGAAAATTCGATCCCCAAATTCGATATTTCCCTTTTAACAAAAAAGAAGGGTGAATTGTAACACACTGGTGATCTTCGTAATTGAAAACATTTTTTTTTTTAATAATTAAAGCCGACTGCGTGCTATGTGTATGTACCGACAGAGGTCGCTATAGCAGTAAATACACCTTCAGGTAATCTACGCAATACCGTCAGCAATTGAAAGGTTTCCGTCACTGAAGTCGTAATCCTTGTGAAACCCCAGTTTTTAATCGGTGCTTAAATTGCTCTGCTGCTAAAAATGTCGTGATCGCGAGACATCAACGTTAAAAATACAGTATAAATGTCCTCTCACGACTTCCGTAGTATACGTTTTTGAAAGTCAAACTCACCACACACTCTCTCCATCTGCTTGTAGAACTTTCACGCCGACACACGCTGTGGGTATTTAGGGCACTTCATTAAAAGTAAAAGCTTGTGAGGGGTGTCTTTTGTTTTGGGGGGGTCCTTGCAGGGGGTTGGGGAGCAGGGCTGAGGAGACACTAAGGAGGGGACCCTCGTTCCCAGACCCCCACAATAACTCACACAACAGAAGCATTGTCAAGAAAGTTCAAGGCCCGTGTGGTGGACGCCAGCCGTGTGGCAGACAGACAAGCTGCAGAAACATCTCGACATGGACCAGGACTGGCTTTTTTTCGTTGCCCGCCCGCTGATAAGCACCTCAGGCCGTAGTGGCAGTCGCTGTAGCAGTTTCGTGTCAGAAACACGGTGTGAAGTGCCGTTTTGTGTTTCGAGGTGAAAACCACAACAACTTCAGCCACTTTTCCAGGAAGCTGGTGTGGAAACGACACCTCAGACATTCATTAGTCTCATCTGCAATTCTTAGCTTTACAATTGACCTTTTCAAGTCATCGCCAAGAAAAGTTAGCAAACATCAAGGAGAAAACCAGTTAAAAGAGAAGCACTAGTTTGATATTTTAACCGAGATGGTAACAGATGCATGTTCTCACCAAACATAGCATTAACGGCCATGCTAAAGGAAACGTGGCAAAACAAATTGGAGCTAATAAAACACACAACCATAAATCTCAAAGGTTGGTTTATTATTCGTATCCAACATATTTCTCAAAGTACATTAAAAAAAAAAAAAAAAGCATACAAAAATAGTTGAATGTTTAAAAAAAAAAAAAAAAAAAATTTCTAAAACAACAAAATCCACAGACCATGTTTGATATTTTTAAGCAATGAACCACTGATAGAAAAGAAAAAAAAAAAAAAGTAGCATTTTAGTTGTCGTCACATTGAAAATCATACACAATCATAATAGGCTTTGCAGTTTGCTTGTTTTTACATCTATACATTGTATGTACAACTGCTAAATTCCACTGTTTTATTCCAACAGTGTCATTCATCAGCGGATCAAGTCCCGGTTCAATTCAATCCCAGCTCTGCTACAAACGGAAAAAGCATCACTTTCATAAATAGCAAACGCCTCAATTTTTTTTTTAAATATGCCTTTGGCACCGAGGCTCAAATGAAATTCAAACAGAACCCGGACAAATCTAATCTATGTGAAATAAATATTCAATTCCAGGTTTCAGATGGATTAAACTCACTTCTGAGGGGGAAACGATCAAGTCTTTCAGGAACAACTTCCATAATACAGGAATAAATGGAAAACAAAAACAAAAAAACAGGTTTCCTCCTGTTCAAGCACATTAGCACCATCAGGTTCAAGGCAAATAAGACGATCATCTCAGATCAAACAATACAATTCAATTGCATTTACAAAACACCTGCGCAGCGGCAGAGCAGCATGGGTGAAGACAGAAGATCTGACGCCTTAAAGCGCCTTAAAGCGTTCAGAGCTTCAAATTCTGCAGGCGAGGAACTTTACTACTTCTTGACGCGTGCGAATCATCCGTACTTCCTGAAGTCTGTGGAGCCGAGGCCGGTTCTTCCCTCATCAGGCGTTGGCGGGCTTCTCAGTGCTCTTCGGTGGCGTCAACAATCCTCCGACGGCCAGAGGAGACAATCGGTCCAAACTGTCCTGCTGACGATTGTGCGCGTCACTCTGGAAACACGCGAGAGCTTTTAAGCGTCGTGTGGAGCGGGACCGACACAGGAAGGAAGAGCGAAGACTCACCAGCATGGTCAGGTAGTCCACGTGCGTCTGAATGTTGTGTCGATCTTCTGCGGAGACCCTTTTAAAGTCCTTCAGCTGCGGCCGCGACCAGTCGTGCACCGTCCTCACAAACGGACTCATCCACCGCACACAGCTCGAGATGCTGTCCCACGAGAAGCCTGCAGAAAGCAAACCACGGTCACGTACGGTGGGATTAAAACTGAACTGGAAGATTCGAGGCTTAAATATTTTAACATTATCCAAGAACAGTATAATTAAANTTAAAACTAAATGTGTTGGCAAGTAACAAAAGGACAGCGTCTTCATTTATTTGTGATTGAGAATTTTCTACAATAATTCTTACCTGAAACTTTATGGACAGTTTCAAAGGAGGTAAAGTGACAGAATGCAGCAGCAGCGAGGACTCCGTACTGGTAATCCAGAGAATTAATGTCCAAAATGCAAAGATCTAGCAACTAAGAGAAGAGGACGAGGAGTTAGAAAAGACACTTTTCGGTTTAGCGGCAGCTTCCCATGAACCCAAATCTCACCTGAGTGATTTGTATGTAGGTTTCCTGAGAGAACTGAGGAACGAGGAAGTTGGCGCCGTCCTGCTGCGAGTCCACCTGCGCGTACAGCTTCAACCAGGAGATGATGGTTTCAGGACAGAGCTCCCACTTCAGCGCCGTCAGAATCACCAGCTCCTTCACCAGGATCTCCTCCTCGTTGCAAGCGCCATCCGTTACGTAAGCAAACTCTTGAAGCTTTGGTGGATAAATTTCCTGTCAAACCAGTGACCGCCGTTAGAAAAGGTTCTTGAAAACATCACAAGCTGGCGCAGGAAGTGGGTTACCTCCATCTTTGAGGCAATGAAGAGCGCAGTGATGCCAGTGAGCTGCAGCTGATCCTTCTGAACGTCTTTCTGGGTGAGCATGAAGCGGTCGAAGATGTCCTGAGCCAAGTAAAAGGTCTCACGGTGAAGAGCGTAAACCTCACTGACCTAAAACAAAAATACACAGAAGGTCATTCACAAACTAAACAACGGCTGATGAGATGGTCCAGGAACAGATCACACACCTCCATGAGCCAGTCCAGCAGGATGGACCTCATCTTTGGCTGTAGAGCTGGATGTTGCTGGACGAAGCCCTTGTCATGGACATACTTCAGCTCCTTGTTGAGCATCTTTATCCACACGTCATCTGATCCTGCCCAACTGTAAAATAACGGCAGGATTAGACACCATTTTTACAATTATTGTAATTCCACACTACTGAAGTATTTTAATAAAAACAGAACATTTTATCTTCTAGTCTTACCTGAGGCATGGAAGAGGAGAAGGTTTCACAAACAGGTTCTTGAAAGTAAAGCGCTTGAAGCCAGAGAGGTTACTAGTCTCCTGAACCTCCTTCTGAGGGGTCTCAATTAAGACACTCGGACTAATGGCACCGTCATAACAGCGGTTCTGTGTAACAAAACAAAAAGTTTAATGCTTCACCAAAAACCAGTTAACCAGCAGTCCATAAAACTAGAAGAAACTTTTAATGTGTATTTAAAAATAGTTTGAATGCAACAAAGCATGCCTCGCATAAATCTTTAAATTGTAAAAACCAAAACTAGATGCTTAAGTTCTAGAAATCTAGAACCATTTTCTTGAAAGTGATCTTCCCGAGATGGGGGATAAAGAAAATATTCGCGGGAGATTTGTGACGTCACGGCGCGCGGATTAACATACTGGCACCATGGTTAAAACTACTACACAATAAATAGCTTGCGTGCACGTAGTAGTTCTACAAAAGTCCGACTAAAAAGAGAGAATTTTTGTTTTTCTTAAACAGTCAAAGTATTAGCATCGACTAACATTAGTATTGAGGCAAAGTACCTGAATTTCATAGTGTTGTTTCTTTCCCGTTGACGGAACTCTTTTATTGCACTGTTGAAAAAAAAAATTGAGGTCAAACACCGTATAGAAAAAAAACTGACAAATTCGACATTAATCCCGTTTTATACTTAATTATATAATACTACGTGTAACTTACCTCGCCCTTTCGCTTCCTTAAAGATTTGTTCTTCTCTGGGGCATTTTCGTTTCTTTCTTGTAATGTGTTGCGAACACTTTAAAATAAAAGCACGACGGCGGGTTAGGTTAACCAAGTCTGGATAACTAATCAGGTTAACGTATTATAGCAAAACCGGGTACTGGTTAGCTCTCCTTACCTGCGTTTTGACATTTTACAAACAAATGTGGTGCTTCCCTCCTGCAAACACACAGACAGCGGCTGCGTGAACAAACATTCACATATACTTTCGATGTTATACCACCGTAAATGCCACACAATAATGCCGAAAACGTTTAATAAACGAGGATTGTAAAATGACTGTCGGAACATGTTTTGTAGTCGATGGATCCAACGACGACTACGAGGAAGTGTGCGTGCATTTTTTGTTCGCAAATATCACATTACATTTATCGTGTAAAATATAATTTAAAACCGAAATGTTGTTAAAGTCCAAGGTGTGAACACAAATGAGCGAAATCGGATAGATAATCAGTAAAACCAGAAATACTTGATCCAGTTTAGTGTCTTTATGAAAGGACAGTCCGCGCCAATTTACATGAAGCGGGAGACTAAAGCTGCCGCCACAAATCCCTCCTAAACGACATTATTATCGACCAAAACTTGCTTTACAGTGGCTGGGTTTACTCACAGGACCCCGTTTAAGAGCTTGAGCCGATATTTTATGTATATTTTATTTTGTCCCTGCATTTCAGAGACTTTTTAAAGTACACGTCCCCATACAAAGATCTAATCTGGCGCCTAGCAAAGCTGCTAACGTCCAGCAACATCCCGCTCTCTTTCTCACTTCAACATCATACTAAACATTTATCTACGTGATGCTTTCGAAAATATTAATTGCTTCTTGAAGCAGCACCATTTACTAAAACGACACATTTGCAGTGTCTTTTCGGTTATTCTGGTTTAGACGTGACTAGTAGAGTAAAACTCAAACAAAGTCTATTCTAACCGGAAAACTATCAGAAACTATCGCTCGTGTGCGATAAGCATAGTTCGACGATGCCGCGAACAAAACGAGTTTACAAAAAATAAAATAAATCAAAGACACAAGAAGCTTTCTTACCGCAGTGCTCCGCGCGAATGAATGAACGAAAGGCGCCAAGGGTTATATACTGAAACCGTCGCGAGCTCTGCGCATGCGCGTTTATTTTTATTTTTATTTACAAAAAGTACTGTTTAAATACATATAACGCGGCACTTTGCTCGCCCATGTTATCTCGCACTCTACTATAATGAGTACGGTGAAGCCTTAAAGCGTTCGGAAGTAACCGTCTTTAAGGAAACTGTAAAAAAGCGGGCGATTTTCAAACCACAGCTCGCGGCTTTGAGCCGATGTTTAAACACGTAAAAAAGGCGCTTTCCTGCATTCCCGGTTAAACGAATCCGGGTCTCGGGGACCCAGTACACCCTAAGGCAGTATACTTTTGCCCAAAACACTTCAACCGTGTTTCTTTTATTGGAGAAATTTAATTCGTTTCGATCGCTTCCTGATTTGTGCCTTCCGTGGGCGGTGTTTCGGATTCCTCCAGCCAATCGTCGCTTTTGCACGAGGAACAACGTGCTCTTGTAAACAAACCCATCAGAGGAAAGACCACGTTCTGTCAAACTGCAAAACGCGAGAATAACCACGCGATTATTTGTCGATTTTCTTATAGTCGCATATGTGCATGTATGTTAAAAAGTAGAATATTGAATTGGGTTTGTCGTGGCCACAATAACGATATTACTGAATGTGACACAAATAATGGAAGTGTAAAGTTTTGTGAAATAAGAAAAAGCTTGTTAGCATTAACGCATCCATAACACAGTGGTAGTTGCGTGGTGTTGCGTTCCTGTTTTTAATGAGAAAAGTAACGATGCGATAAATGTCAGGGGAAATGTTAAAAGCGGCGCGAAACCGATAATCCCGCGCAACTCTACGTCTACGGATTTCCGCGTCACATCCGGACTGTCAGATCGCGTCATGTCCAAACTTATGCGTTATGTCCCTCATATCTCGTTTCTTGTCCATGTCCAAACTACCGATCAAGGAGTTGAGAGACTATATATGGCATTTTTGAGTTAATGTGATTTATTGGAACTGATATATAATAGCAGCTAAAGCAACACAAAAATATCCTCCATGTTCAGCAAATACAAAAGTAGAGCAAAAACAATTAAAGGTAGAAATGTGTTAATACACTATTTGTCACAGTGAATAATAAACTTTGCACGTGCACATGGATTGGGATTCTTAAAGGAAGAGTGGGGGATTCTCAAAGGACTCAAACTTTGAGTATAAATGCGACTATACACCCCTCAGTGAAAAAGCGTCTTTCAAAGAGAAAGTTTATTTCAAAGAAAAACACAGCAATTTGTATTAAAACATTTATTGAGAAGAATACATGTACTGACAAATAGTTGGTTTCAAGACATGAAATAAACAATTGACTTGCAAATTAAGCTATTCATACAAAACATTTAGCAATGGCGTACGTGTCCAACACTTCAGTTTGGAAAAAAAAAAGATAAATAAAACGATGCTCTAACAATGCTAAAACCCTACACTTTTGGCAAAGTGCTGTATCATTCCAGTAAACTAAAGCATAGTCTAAAACATAGCAAATGCCACAGAAAAGATTCTTCACACTTTACACCAATAAAATTGCTACATTTGTGTAAAAGGTCGACGGAGCGAGTGGCTCACAGAGACACGGTAAATCCTCTGTGCATAGTACATTACATTTGTTTGTGTCCCTTTGGACAGATTTCAAGTTCTTCACGGATGCATTGTCATACTGTTCACCTGGAAGGCACATGATCCCCAAATGCAATTCAAGGCAAAATGAAATCCCTGTGTCGACAACCCAAAACCAGGGATCTACTGACATGGGGAAGAAGACCTCTCCAGAAGTTCTCAAGGAATATCTGAGAGACTCACATCCCTTCTATTCCCTTCGTCCACCCACAAAAATGTAGAAAACGCAGTACATCTACTGGTCAGCGCAGACCATGTGGAAGCAACAGAGAAGAAGCTGTAGTATTTATTTCCTTGAGTTTCAGAGCATGTCGAGCTTTAGAGAATGAATTCAGTTTCTTGATTTAAGGGAGATGTTTGACCTTGGCAGTGTCATTGGAAATGTTCAACACTGGGTCTCTCACGTGACATTAGGAAAACAAGAGTGACCATCTAGAATTTGTCTAGTAAGAAAGTTTGTCGCTACTTTAAATATTTTCGTTCATCAGGAGCATTGTAACAAGCAAACATCAGACAACTTTAAATCAGTGAGAAGAGCTTCTTCACTCGGTCAGTACAGGTTTTAACAGTCAATTAAAAGAGCGCGTAGGATTTCACAGTCACATGATTACGCTGTCACTCAAACAGTCACACACACACACTCCTAGGAATTTACAAAGTACAATTATTTCCTCAACACACAAACACACCGGTAAAGTCTGAGTTTTGAGTATGTACAAATCATCAAAAGAGAAAAGGTGAATAGTGATGACCCTGAGACGTACTGCGGTTACAGAGCGACGCGGAACAACACTCGTGTCTCTTTATGTTTGTTTACAGCGGAATAAAAAAAGCACTACAGTCAAACATCAAATCAGTCGCTAAACGTAAAAAAAAACTGTGCACATACACATCTCTACAGAGATAACGCACTCACACGCGCACACCTATCAACTTCATACTGATATGTATTATATTTAATATTTTTGTCTTTTGAAAATATTTTGGAAGTTTTTTTTAAATATATTTTACACGTTATTGTGNGGGAAATAAAAACACCAAATCTAGAATAAAAGCACTAATCTACAGATCCACAGGCAGGTTCCTTCCTTCCCAGAACAGTGCTGCTGATATTCGAGTCCAAAACGTGATCAAACCAACAACAACAACTGAATTTAAAGGCAATGAATGTGTCCAGCTGCCTGCACGTGCTCGGAACGGCCCGGAGCAACACCAACCATCATTAGGAAGCGCTTGAGGTTGCAGATAAACTGTAAGCTATCGAATACCGTTCAAAACCCACAACACACAACGTGTGACGGAATCCTAAACAGATGCTCAGTGGCGCCTACACTGGAAACACGTGACACAGACACATTCGGGTCGAGTGGAACCTGCCGTGAAGTAAAGTGACCTATGGCATTGATTCTAAAAGGACTCCGGTTCCTTCGGATGAGTTCTCCCCGAGTGGTGATGGAGAGGAGGACGGGGAGTGCGGCGAGGACCTTCTCAGTAGTTGTACTGCCTCTGTCCTGGCTGGTGGACGTACCCCCCGGTGGCTTTGGCCTGCCGGGCCCCTCCGTCACGGAGCAGGTTGAGCCGACGGAGGGCGTTCCGGGACAGCTGCTGACGCTCCACGTTTTCACGGATGCGCTGGGCCAGACGGCTGTTCTTGGTCTGGTCCAGAAAGCCTGCGTGAGATGCTACCAGAGCGGCCGCGTAGCAGCCTGAGGGACGACTGGGCTGACGTTGGACTTCAGACCTGTAAAGTAAAAAACAATTGCTTTATTACATCTTCCAATCATTAAACCAGTTTCTCCAACTACTACTGAAGTAAATGACCGGAAGTAAATGATGTATACTAAATGTAAAACTATTTGAGGTGATAATGATCATACAAAAAACTTTGTGCAAAACACACATATACTGTAAATTCTTGATTATTTGAAATATCTGTAAATATTTTAATGCCATTTCCTACTAAAAAGGGAGTTTTTAGAATAAAAACAAGCAATGTGTAAAAGAAATACATTTAAAAATTGTACATATTGACAATGCTTGGATTTTATTGCTGTCTTTGAACTTATATACCATAAGAAAAGTCAATTATTACACTCACCCTGTATCAATAGAACTGTGTTTGTCCCTATCTAAACTAACGAGAAAATATAGAATGGCTTCCGCTACCTCAAAATGGCCGGTTCAAGGACACCATCCATCGCAGGGTGCTGGCGCGGACAGTGAACGCCGTACACAGACATGCTGGGGTGCTCGATCAGGAGGTTCTCCAGAGGACTGGTCTCCAGCAGAACCGGAGCTCGGCCACCAGCCATGAAACAGGGTGGAGGGGTGATAAACCAGCTCTCTTCCAAACCACATGTGGCCTCCAGACGCAAGAAGCTGCCGTCCTCCGTGTCCGTGTCCACTGCGGAATCCAGAGAGGAACAGGAGGAGCAGCGCACCGGAGGGTCCCGGGGGGCCACATCGTCACACACATCCACTAGATCCTCTCCGCAAGCCTTCGCTGAAAAATTACAGAACAGACTTACTTCTCTAATAAGATCAGTTCAAATAATGATCATCATAATAAACTTAATAACCAAAAGTAATGATTTCGTCCCAGTTTCTTTTCCTAGCAAATTGTTTTTCTGTCAGGAAAACAACTCTGTTTTCGCAGCACATTGCAGCACAATTCAGAGCCTCTAGGTGGCGGTGTAAGCACGCAAGCACTCACTTTCATAAATACTTAAAAAATAATTTGATTAGACTATAAACAAACAAAATAAAAATAAAATCCATTACAGATTCATAACATGAGCAAAGTGTAACACTATAAAAAATGCAGACGGGTGACACTAGCTGTTAGACATGTCCCACACCCAAAACATGGATGTTCAGTAACATACTGAACTTCCTTTACACACAGCCACACCTTGTTTATCTGCTGTTTTGCAGACTTCTACCCAATGACATTTCCCTATCTCAGCTGGTTTAGACGGCTCCAGGCCTTATTTTGGCAGACTGACGCTCCAACATCGAAGCCAGTTAACCATAAACTACAACTATCTTGTTTTCCCTTCAGGTTATGTGCAGACGAACACGTTAAACGCGCTTTCTCGTGTCTCGCTCATGCTCTGGGCAACAACATTTGCAGTCATATTGCATTTAGGAATTAATGGTAACTCAATCTGTCCTATTTTTATTGGAGAACGCACCAGACACTTTTGTCCGACAGGCCGAAATCCCTGTTGCCCATAAACACGTCTATCTTTCCTTTCTATTCCTCACCTAACGGAGGTGAACTGGGCCAACCAGATTCCCTTGCACCTGAAATATTCACACACATACACAATATGAGAAGGGACTGCGCAGGCATCAAGGCCCGTTTTGGCCCGGCTGCATATGATAGGCATCATGTTCATGCGTCTGTGCCAGGTGGTTACAGAATCTGTAATACGGCTCCGTTAGATCAAGCCACTCAGATCATGTGAAGTCGGGGTCATTGAGCAGAGTTTATTTGATGTTCCAGAACCCTCTCTCTCTCTCAGTTAGTATGTGTGTGTGTGCGCGTATATGGGACTATTAAAAGTAGCTGCTGTTACAATACAATAAGACTCACCCAAATAATCAACCAGGATCCATTCATCATCTTCCTCCTTCTCATTGAAGTCTGGATCTACAGCACACCCACTGCCGTCCTCGATGGAGTCCCCGAACAAGACGCTGGCAAACCTCTGGAACATGGTGGTATCCCCGGCAGAGGAGCGAGGCCGGACGGTCCTGCTGGCAGTGGGGAAGGCGAGGCTCTTTGGTCATCAGCTGCGGAAGCCGCTCACTGGAGTTTTGGTACAGCTGCTGAAGTGCATTTAGTTACTCCTTCCTAGCCGAGGAACACCTGATGAAGATCGGCCATTGTTCTCGATGATAGTGCAAAACCAAAAGCCCTGGAGGAAACAACAAAGGTATGATTCGCCAGTGCAGGAAAAAAACACTGTCACGCATGAAACGCCTTGAGAAAAAATAGAGATGTTCCTGATAACAGAGCAGCCCAAACAAAGCAGTCTAACGTGTCTGTGGCGTTACAGACACCGCTGCTCCTCTTTACAAAGCTGATGTGTGTGAAAGTTGATCTTCGTACAGTACACCCATCCTCACTCACGAGACGTTGGCATTCACTATCTTGTTTGCGCAAACAAAAGGGGGACATCTGTGAAGTGATGGACTACAAGCTGTTCTTCACCCCCTGCACTGTTAAGACAAGACGCACACACGTCCACCTGCTTGGCCAGTCGTCCGTCTTTCTTTGTGCGTGTGCGATTAGGGGGCGCTGCATATTATGGGGTCACATACATATAATAAGCAGCCTCCATGCCCCCAAAAAGAGGATTAAAGGCCGACATTCTGAGACAAATGGGATTGGGATGGCTTTGTGTCACACAATGCCAAAGAATATAATGGAGGAGGGTGGATGAGTCTTCAGCTTTTTGCTCCAGAAAACAGTTTTCTGTATTCTGATATTCCTAATTAAAATGTTTGTAACAGAAATGCTGATGTGTATATGATAAAAAAAAGCCTTATAGTCTAAAAAAAAGATCAATGACCTTCCGTGTGAGTGTTATCTGTGTTTAGTTATTACTTAGACGACTGACCTGCACCAACTATATGCAAAATCAATGGTGAAAAGTTTCCACTGATCGAAAGTAAATGGAATACAGGGTAGTAGAGTTCAAATCTGTCATTTATTCTCTCATACAAATGTGCATTATTGCACACGTGAATTTGTTTAACATTTGCAAAGCAGACCAAAGGCCCAAGTGTTGCCTTATGTACTGTAAATACACATACAAGACACACCACATGCCCTACATTGCATGTAAACACCAAACGGGAACCAATTAACCAGTTCACATCTGTTTGAAATTCAACCGAATCCATTTGAAAAGACAGTACTGTGTGACGTCACACCTTAGTCCCTTATTTTCGCACACAGAATTTGCATAATCGCACAGGTGAGGACATCTACAGCCGTCGCGCAAGCTGGAATTAGAGGGCGGGATCGCTGTAACCCAACACCGCCGAACGAACAGGGCGGACTGCAGCCGCCGAACAAAGCTTAATCCGTGAAATCCAAACACGCTCACGCCGCTGAAACAAAAGACGTCTCGCGGACTCTGACAAGATGTACCGTGCATTTGATTGTTCTCTGAAGCGCTTGTTTATGAATACTTGAAAAAGTGGATAAAAACGCGCTTAGTTAATTAATGCTGATAAAATGTTTCGCTCGCTACCGTCTTGTTAACATACAGATGAAGTTGAAATAAAGCAAGAAAAACAGCAAAGAGCTATCAACTCACCTGCGGCTAAAAGTACAATGTAAACAGGAAGAGGGCTGACTTCAAGAACAACAAGAGATCACATCCAGCGGACGAGGTAGATTGCTTGGCTTGCGATATGTGTACAAAAAATATAGTAATAAAATTCTTCTCGGAAGAAATAAAACAGCTAGACCCTTTAGTTCGGAGACTCGCGTTGGCTGCTTTTCGGTTTCTTCTCCGAGGTCTACTGCTCCCTTTGTTATTGTTGTGTTAAATTAACAGCTGATCAGTTGTGACGTACATGTGGAGCAGCCCATGGGCGGTGCTTGCTCAAAGTAGGCAGCCAATCAGATCACCCTCTTGAATGTGACTGACTGTCACTAACGCACGTGACCTCGTCTCCAGAAAGGCAAGACCGGGCAGAGCACTCCGGAAAAGTGACACCCACTATTGATTTGGGCACATGAAATGCATTGAATTTATGTTAATGTGTACTAAAATAGTCAAACTGAAAAAAGTATGTTGGTCTTTTAGCGACAGATACTAATTTTACTTATTAAAAATATAAAAAAAAAATCCTATTATTGTTGAGAGATTGTGAGACATTCAATTAGCCTTGAAATGCGTGGAATTTTCTTTTAAATTACGATTGAGCCAGACAGCTTTTAAATTAAGAGATGCTCTCACAAAACATGCCAAACAACAAGAACGTCGAGAATTTGAACAAGTTTTTTTCAGACGCATGTAATGGCCACCTTTCTTTTTTGTCAGCCTTTGAAATGAAAATTTGAGAAGAAATAAAAGACAATAAGCCTAAAGGACTTAAATCACTGGTTTTGGTTAACAAAGCATATGCCCCCATCCCCCATAAGTATAACCGGACTTTCACCCAGACCAAACTTTTGCTTTCTCTGTAGAACAATTTCAAAAATAACTGAAAACTTTCATGTTCTAGAATTTCACAGACTAATCTGTAGACGTTTTCAAAAAAGGGAAAATGTTCCCCAGCCTTTCTGTCCCACTTTCAATCAACCCACAATTCCAGGTTGTTTGTGTAGGAGAGGAACAGCGAAGTCACGCTTTCCCGCCGGATGACGTGTGAGTGAGTCAGCGCACCCTCGCACGATCATAATATTTGTTCTAAGTTTCTGGACATTTCCTTTATTTACTCTCCAAAACAAGGCCACACCTGCTGGATCTGTGTTAAACCATAAAGATAAGCCGTAACCCACCCGTCCTTGACTCAAAAGTGTCCAAGCAGTTCAAACGGCTCAGTGGAGCTTGTTTACACGCCAAATTTGATTAAGATCGTCCAACCTCTGTGAAACAACTGTTTTAATAAACATGTATATCCGAAACCCAAAAAATTGGTTTGTTTTTAAAAGCTGTTTGAAACCAATATCTCTATAAAGTGTCAAACGGAGCTCCCAAGATAACAACTTTGGAGATTCTTATTACTCCGAGACAAACCGGAACATATTGTTCGTGTTTTTTTGATGAAGATACTGTATGATAAGTTTTGTTCGGAAAACCTTTGACTCTCTCTGATGTAAGTCTGTTAATGTTTATGGTATGTACCAAACTTGTTGTGCAATAAATGTGAGTGTGAATAAATGTCTTGATTTACTTCTCGGTGCCAAAACTGGCCTGATCCTTTAGAAACTTTAACGTCTGTGTATGTGTGTTTGGCTGGGACATTAGGACACGGCTGATGCAAATAAGAGTGACATCTGGGTAGAGGATTGCATCATGTGAAGAGGACGGACCAGCCGTGACGTCCTGTCAGTCGGCTAGTGTGAATTCTTCATTAACATGAACTTAAGAGCTTAAAAAAAACCCACAATTGATAGATGAAAAACAACACAAATGGAATCTTGTGCATCTGGAAAGATTTATCTACACTCTGAAAGTTTCAAAACAAGTAGTGAAATATATGACGTGTCAAGCTGGGACTTGGAAAGGCAGCTTGAAAAAAAAAAAACGACCCTTGAGTTATGGTATTCTCAAATAATTATAGACTATATTTGGCAGGAAAAAAAACAAGATCGGAAAATTGACAAAATAATACATCACTTTTCAAAATTCGATTCAAGATCAAGATTTCTTGACGTTAGCTATGACGTTCATAACATAACACAAGGACAGCGAAATTAAATATTGATTTTAATGCAAATCAAACAA